>OX376350.1:9257351-9813751 GCA_947369235.1 Udea olivalis
GAATACCATAAAAAAAGCAGCGTAAAATAATCATAAAAGTTTTCAGTGTGTACATGCCTGCTAAGTATATTACAAAGTTGTACATGTATATTTGTTAAATGTAACGCCTTTTGCGCCTTCTGCGTGGAAGCACCATCAAACAAAAGGTGATTTTCTCTTAATTTTTTATTTACTTACTGACATTCACTCGAAGATCACCTGTTTTGGAACGAATTCTAGGCAAATGACGTGTCTCGCTCGCTGACGTTGACACGTAAGTGTCAAAATTCCCAAACATTTTGTAAAACAAGCCGTGAACTCGCCGATTTACAATGGACTTCTTTTCTTCAATACCGACTCATATTGACTATGTTGGCCAAGCTAAAGCTGAGAAATTGTACAAGGCCATAATCACGTTGTTCAGTATTGTTGGATTTGGTTGGGGATACATTGTTCAACAGTTCTCACAGTCGGTGTACATTTTAGGGGCTGGATTCATTCTCGCTGCGATTTTAACCGTTCCACCATGGCCCATGTACAGGCGCAACCCCCTCAACTGGCAGAACCCGAAGACTACTGAAGAAAAACCTTCAGGCAAGAAAGGAAAAAAATAATGAATTACAAGCCCCATGTTGTTCTTAATATTATTCTTTTATCTGATTATCAAATAAAACATAGTATGTAAGGTTTGTAATCGTTTTATTTAACCAATGTATAGTTCACAAAATCAGTTGAATTAAAAATTGTGATTATTGTTCAAATGATGTACCCTTAAAATAATTACTTAGAGAAAGTCCGCGCGCTCGTATTAAAGCACCTTAATTGGAGCCATAAGTGGGTCCAAACCGACCGCTATGCAGTGTTCATTACAGCTCCGCAATGTTCAATGTCAAAGCGCCCCGTTCGTAAGCAAGTAATAGTCACGCAAGTGTGGATCAGATTAGTGCTTAATTTTTAACTGGGTTGTATTTAACTGTTGTTTTTAACTGGGTTGTATTAAGACTATCGTTCTATATGTTATTATTCTAAGGATGTACCTGCAGTGAACAAATAAAAGGAAATATAATTTTGGTAGCAACAGTTCTTGCTTTTAAAAATTAACAATAATCATTTTGAATGCATAAAACATTGAGACACAATATTTTATCACTGCATACACATTGTTTTTGGGTGATACTAATTATTGTGCTTGAAGAATCAGTGCCTCAGCCTTATTTGAGGGCTGGTGCAAATGAATAAGCATTTCTAACAGAGTGGCAAATTAAGAATAAATACATCCAGTATTATTTAGACTCATTATGAGTCTCTTGAGTACTGTTTGAATAATACAATTGAATACAAATATTCAGCACATATTTCATTAGCTCTTAGACCTAACAAATTATAAAGGAGGTCATGTGATCATGTAATTGAAAACTACACCAGGCCTAGTGCAGAAGAAACTTATCTTAGAATTTCCAAAAAGTTAGTTAAAGTGATTGTTGGGGTTGGATCACAACATCCTTATTGTTTTAGTGTGTTACTGCCACTGAATTCAGGCATGTGGACTTTATCGATTCACTAAACCATTTTTTTTTAATTTGAGATACATAGGTACCTATATTTTTTGAGACTCATTTAACCAGTTGGCTTTTTTAGGTCATGAAAGTCCTTGATCTAATTATTCTAATCTTTCACCACATCAGGTTATTTGTAGTGTGTTCTGCTAGAGAGTCTTGAGAAGAGTCAGTCAGAGTATGTACAGAGGCATTCACATCCATCTTTACATGGTGGCACCTCAAGTTGCTGACATAAAACTCATTTTGCAATGGTTTTGTAAAGGTTGATGTGAACGCCTCTGTACACCACATACTGTCAAATATCCTCATAGATAGCTTCTTGTCAAAGCTTGACAGTTTGCAGTAAAAACATCAGGTTTTCTTGTTTCTTATTAACCATTTGCTCATTCTGCTCGTAAGTTTTTTATCACGCACGTGTTGTCCCTCGTCTCCCGCCCCGCCCTCGCTCGCGCTCTATGCTTTAGGGGCAATCATCAATGCATTTCAGCTATAAATATTGGTTAGTCTGAATTCAAGTGTATTTAAGGAACTATGACTAAACTAGTATATAAGATAGATCAATTGATTTGTGCAAGAACCAAAATACATTGTAGTATTTATCTTAGTTGGGTTTTTATCAATATTTTACACTATGTTATAATTTTATATCAGTCCATTTCAAGAGATCCCTTAATAATACAAGGCAAGCCACTGCACAATTGGGTGCTTTTTCATGTTTGCACTAAATGAGACAAAATTATCTAAGAGTTGGTATGTATTTTTTTTATAGCTAGAGATGTACCTAACTGATAGTTTCAGTCTATTCACTAGTCTCGTTACTACTGGATCTTTCGTAACTTTAGTCCTCTCTAATCAAAAAAGAATCAAATGAAAAAATTATTAAATATTGACGGCTTAAAATAATGAAATATTTCTATGTATCATGAGTTCTGACTTAAAATTTTCAAAGAATACAAGCTTTATGAGTACTTTCACTCAGCATTATAAAAAATGAACAAAAATTACAAAATCTCTTAAAAGAGTATGAAAAGAGGATGTAATGATATGTTACGTTTCTTCACCAAGTCGACTAAATTTGTCCCTTAAATTTTTAAAAATTGTGTATATTCGATTTTCGTCACATACGTCACATTCCTCACTAGGCCTTTCGGATTCCTTCGCATCCGTCTTATTGAATTCTTCTTCATTATTCTTGGATTCCTCCTGCTCACTGGATACATTATCCTCTTTGGTTTGGTCCTCAGCTTTTTCTTGAATATCATCTATTAGTCTGTTCTCATCATCGCTGGATTTAACGTCACTTTCTAATATTTCTTCTTTGTCACATAACTGCTGTATTGTTATAACAGCAAACATTAATGTAACACCATAGTTAACGATCGTCAATGATAAAGGACCTAACGCTAATATACACACTGCCATTGTGAAGAGAAGTGCTGACACACTCTCGTAATGCCTCCTGGAAGAACATAAAAAAACTGGATATGAACATCTAAATTATCAAAACGAAAGAAGTATCAACAATAATAAATAATAAGCAGAAACGTTACACTTACAACTTCCGTCGAGGTCCTTCCATCTGCCAAATGCAAGCAGAACAAACCGACATCACAAGACCGGTATGATAGGACGTATCTGGACTAAGCACCGCACTGTACCTAAAAAAAACACCGTTTATCATATGTTCACCATTTAACTTTAATCTTACTTAATTAGTTTTTATTAAACTTACTTAAAATTTCTCGCCCACGTCAGTAGAGCTGGCACATTGACTAAAGTGACGCATATCCACAAAAAGAACATCATGACATGGAAGTTCAAATTGTTCAAATTCTCATCTACATCACTATTGGCGTCACTTGCTTTTCTTATATCCGTCTCACACTCTTGTCTTGTATTTAAGTTGGTTTTCTTTTTATTTCTTGAATGTTGAGAAACAGCAATATCTCTATCACCCGATTCTTCTGTCTTATCATTTATTTTATTGTCTTCTTTATTTTCTAAACTATCAATCTTATTATCTATACTTTCTGAAGTAGTTTCTGCTGCCTCTGAAGTATTTTTTGGTACAAGACTAGTTTTGGACTCACTGTCAACCACTTTTTGCGACTTAAACATGTAACAAACCCGAGAGGCAACTTTGGCCCCGAGTTTATAGACATAATCTTCTAAATATTCCTCATACATTTTGGATATCTGAAAGCAAAAGAAGAAGATGAATGGCAATATTAGGCCAGTGGTAAGTGTGGCAGGTGTGTCATCCGAGCACAATCCGTATTTTACCCAATCATTCCGTCCCTTTTTCCTACCTTGTTTGAAAAACACTAGTCCAAAGATAACAACAGGAAGATTGAGTATAATCTTGGATTAAATGTTTGTGTCTGAAATTCGTTTTTTCATCATAATAAGTGTTTTATCACAAAATAACATTATGAAATATTTGAGGACCATTTTATTTAAATTGCACTTCATAAAGCCTCGTATCCACTAGGCAATAATTGACGCGCCACAGGTAACGCTCAACAAAATTGGCAACGTTGCACAACAACGCGCGACGTTGCCAGCTGGCGCGCAACATTGCGATGACAGACAACACAGAAGAAGACAGTTCAGCGTTACTGTTCAACAACATTGAGCAACATGTCACGCATCAAAAGTTGCCTAATGGATACAGCTTTAGTTTGTTCTTTACTTCTAACCTCGTGTGTTGCTGTACTAAATAAACATTTATTTTCTACTAGCTTTCCGCCCGCGGCTTCGCCCTCGTTATCGTTATATATTTTGGCCAAATTACATAAAATCATTATAAATTGTAGCCTATGTGTTATTCTGATGTATAAGCTGTATTACTGTAAATTTTCACCAAAGTCCGTTTTCTTGTGAAAGAATAACAAACATACACACACATACATCCATACATTCCTACAAACTTTCGCATTTTTTTATTATTACAGGTTTTGTGCCTAATATAATAGAACAGCATCAACAGCAATCCAACATTTTTTTTAATAATGGCAATCAAATCGATAATAAACGATTTTCTCATAGGATAAAAATATAAAGAGCTATTCTTTTTTCTTTTTTTTTTAATATTGCCCGTCAAGATGACCTCACTCCGCCTGATGGAAAGCTATCGTGAGGTCCAGATATGAGGTTGACAAGCCCAGTCATTCAAACGAATCACTGGGCTGGCCATCCTCACCTTGAAGGCCTGCAGAAATGCCTTTTCACGCCCCGCTTGAAGAACCCGGGACTATAAGAGGAAGGAAACACATGTGCTGGAAGAGCGTTCCACGTCTGGATGGTACGACAAAGAAACGAGTCACCGAACCTTTTAGTTCGGGCCAACAAATGTTGAATTGTGTGTGGGTGACGCCGTAGTCCAGCACGCGTGGTAAGGGAGTGGAAAGGTGAGGGTGGGATAAGCTGGAATAACTCGTCAGAGCATTCCCCATTGTAGAAGCGATAGAGAACACTTAGCCTGGCAATGTCTCTACGCAATTGAAGAGGCTCAAGGGTCAAAGTTGCCTCTGGGTTTCCAATAATACGGATAGCACGCCGCTGCAACCTGTCAAGAGCTTCGAGTAGGTACTTAGCGGAACCGTCCCAGAGATGAGAGCAGTATTCCACACACGAGCGAACTTGTGTCTTATACAAGAGACAGAGCTGCTCAGGCGTGAAGAATCGTCTCACTCTGTTCAGGACTCCGAGTTTACGGGATGCAGTTCTAATGACGCTCTCAATGTAGTCCCGCTGGTTTAGGTTGCTACGAACATCCATGCCAAGGATGTTTAGGCTATCCTTAATCGGTAGTGGGGTGCTCTGAAGAGTGGGATGGGAAAGGAAAGGCGACGCCTTTGCTGTGAATGCACACACCTGCGTTTTCTTGGCATTGAACTCGACAAGATTGCATGCACCCCATTCTGAAATGCGGTCCAACACTCCGTCAAGCTCAACAACAAGACTTCGCCTCTTCTCCTCGATGTCAGTCTGCTTTGCCCCAGGGCGCTCGAAATATCTTGTGAATTCACTCAAGAGAACAGTAGAAAATGTCTAAATCCTGGGCAATACGGTTTAGTGTGGCGAGAGCGCGCGTATTTATAATATTAGTAAGATCTCGAATACATAACGTACCATAAATGCGTAGAACGCGGCGCCAGCCACGAGCGCCGCCGCGCCGCACGACAGCGGCACGGCGCACGCGGCGCCGGCGCTCACCACGAGCGGCACCTTCTGCAGCCCCGCGGCCACTCTCTCAGCTAGGGCTGGCCCGCTGCGCCACACTATCCTGGAAAGACTTTTGTGTTAGTTTGATTGTCTCGAACATCATTAAAGCGGCCGTAGAGCATTAAAAATTAAGATAAATTCACCAAGAGGCCGAAGCTAAATTACCACAGAAAGGGAAGAGATGGAAGTATAATGATAATACTAATATTAACACACTTAACACCTTAGGGCCCGTTCCAAATCGCTTTTCGCTAAGTGATTTACACCCTCGTCGAATAGAGAGAGACAAAACGAGCAAAACTTGCGTCTGACAGCTGTTAGGTGAATTTCATCGGGCTCCAGACACCGGTAGAATTCGCACTTGTCAGAGTGATAAACGTCACCCGAACCCGTTCCGAAACAACTGGGAAACTGTCAGGTGACAGATCGGTCATCTTCGGTTTCACTCGGGGTCAGTTTGGAACTGGTTCGAGTGATTTTCACTCCTCAGAGTGAAATTCCATTCAATTTGTAACGCAGCCGTAGAATACAGACTCTATTAATTTTAACCACCTTCAGCGCTAGATGTGAAAATATTTTTTTAAGAAAGACTACATCTTTCCGTGTTCTGTGCTCAACCTATGTTGATAACCTGGGTGTGGGTATGTAAAAAAAAGTTTAAAAAAATATTCGACTCCATACAAAATGATCGGTTAAAGGAATTATTAACAGCAATGTTAGAACATTTTCGTCTACTAACACATCTAAAAACTTTGTTCATATTACCTAAAGCCGTGTACACACGTACTAACACGAACATTGCGAACACAAACATCAAACATGAACATTTGTTTTGTACGTATGGCCGGCATATTCGAACACGAACGCGAACATAGTTCGAATCGAGTTCGCGCACAACAGTCGTGAACTCTATCTTAATACCCATGGCGGCGCCGGTGGTGGTTGTTACGTAACATTTGTTAAAGCTATAGAACACCGTCCATACAGATCTCACAAATAAGATCGCCGCAAACACGTTTGACGAACAGTGTTCAATGCTCGTTAGTGGTACGCACGTGCGAACCAAGTCGTGCGTATCATGCAACGCAACAAATTTGTTCGTACCTGCGTAGCTTAACAGTACATGGGGTGAAAATAATAATAAAATCTAGTTACCTAAATAACAACCTATGCGCGAGCTGCGAAGAGAACACCATGACCGCTACCAAGGCCGCGGCGCCGACGTTGGCGATGCCCAGCGCGGTCATGTACGCGGGCAGCACTAGCAGCGAGCGGGTGAAGTACTGCAGTTCTAGGTTCTTCCAGCTAGCGTTCTCTACGAGATAGGTTAGTATGGGCACTGACCTGAAAAAAAAGCAGCATAATGTGTAATGATGAAAAAGCATTTCTGAAATAATAATAAAAGGGTACTTCTTTATATTAGACTCTTTGTTTTCTGAAGTAGAACAGATATATCTGTTCAATATCTGAAATTGGAAGAATTTAGACTTTTTAGCAAGCCACCACTCAGGGGTATGAAAGTTGGGGTCTTAACGTGATACTTTCGATTATAATATGCTTTTTATAAGTGTATGAGATAGAGATTTACTTCTAAAAAATAAAAAGGTTATCGTATTATCAGACTTACATCAAAACCATCAAACTCAGTCTAGCGAACACAAGAGCATAGTACGGTTTGACACCTTCGCTCATCAACGCTCCGTGGATGGACAAGCAACTCCCATGTTCTTTCAAATGCAGCAAGCTACTCCGCGCAGCCAGCAACACTATAGCAGCCACATAAGGAATCAGCACTGTGCTATAGTTACGAGCTAGTTGTGCCAGACGAGTGTACCAGCTTGAGGCTATGCTGGAAAATAAAAATAATATTTTGTCATACATTTGGCTCAATAGGTATGGCACAAAAAACGAGACGATTGCAGACGTTTCAGAATTTGCAAGTCTTTCAAATGTAGTCAGCAAAGTAAAATAATGTATGTATGATAGCCATTGAGCATAAGAAGTTTACAATTCGTTTCGCTTTATACCTGGGTTTCCGTACAGCGTTATCGAGAGCATTTTTTAAGTTTTTTTTTCTTTTTTTTGTGGTCATGAAACCAAGTGGGTGAAAAAATTCACCCTAAGTTTTTATAAACCAACCTGATAGTGAATGTGCACTGAGGATCTAACAACAAAGTGACTTTGACGTGTTCTGAAGATTCAAGTCCGTAAGTGGCATTCGGATTACTTGTGAATAATCGCAGTTTCATTGCTGAACGTTTTAATGGGCTAGAAAGCAAAAACAAACCATTTATCAAATGGATATGAAATAAAAAATACTAAATGGTCCTTCGAGCCGGATAGGCGCAAGTTAATAATACTTACGTGAAATAGTGATAATGCTCATTATTTTTCGCCCACGGCACATGTAATTCCGCAGAAACATGGTATTGGCTAGCCTTACAGTTTGCGGTAGGTTCTACGTATAGCAGATAAGCTTGGTGAACTTTATCGAAACCGGGCAGAATCAATTCGTAATACAAACTATTTGCTTCGGTTTCTTGGACTATTAATCTCTTACCGAAAGTAAAGTCTGAAGGGAGGTCTACGGTTATCGACCGTGAAGCGTGATCGTTAACGTCTACGTTTAAAACTATCTGTAACAAATGTTTAATACAGCCTCATAAGTCGGTCACAACCTCTTGCTCGCACTCAGTGTCTTATAGAGAGAATATAAAAATGTCATCCAGGGGAGAAAACATAGCCGAGTAAATATCATACCGGTTTCCTTGTCGGTGAAACTTTGATTATTACATGTGTCCAGTCTGGGTTATCATCCTTCAGTCTATGCAGATTGACAGTCGCCAGTTTCCTTTTGCCAAAGTCTGTCGCAGCGCCGGTCCATCGGCTCAACTCTGACAGAGATGTTGCGTGTTTACTGATGGAGAAAATGAAAACGATATAAATTCATAATAATAAATTACAAGCTTGTAAGAACTATGCTAGTTTTACAAAAATAATTAGCTATCATACCAGTATCTGTAGGTGCGATACGTATACATTGCGTTACAGCCGAATATCCATTCCCTATCTTCCAGGGTATTCACCTCGATCGCCAAGAATCGATTCTGTGGGAATGTTATTAACCTTATCATGAGGTACGTCATTCTGAAATCAGAGATATTTAAATAATAATCATAATGTATAATTCACTCATTAAAAAGGCTTATACACATTCAATGGTGTGTGATGATTACTGATGATGATAACCAATGATTAAATAATTTGAACAAAGCCTTCAATATATAATAATAAGGCAGAGGGAAAATAGTTCCCACCTTGATTTGGACTTGGGCATACAGGCGAGAAACAATGAAAAATATAGAGGTTAAAGTTTTAATTTAGGTCAGGGAAACTTTTATTAATGAAGACATGACAAATCGACTGACTTTTGCTTCACGAGAACGGGTGGTCAGAAGTTTGTTGTTTTATTAACATTAATCAATGCATTATTTAAAAGCATTTTGGATGAATGCATGTACTTTTTAATTATGATTGCAATAAACAATAATAGCACGAAGAACGTTGACCATGGGCTCAATATAGTTATCAGAGTGGATAGCGAGATAAAACTGATAAAATTTACAACTGTCATCTTGAGTTATGCAAAAAAAAGATAACATAACCATAGGAATTCCTTCACTCATAATCCCAACTTTTAAATTTGCGCTTCTTTTAGCATCAATCGGCTACTCATTACTAATCGAGGATCAATATTGTTTAGTTTACTATAAAGAACATTCGCTTTCGTGTACAGTGAAAAGCATAAATATCTATCGGTTTTCAAGGCTTCAAAAATATCTGAGAAAAACATTAGTCACACACAAATATTTAAAAGTTCGTTTATATTTGCGGCAAATGTATAGCTAAAATATTATGTAAGCCTTTGAAATGAACAGGTATTTATGCTTTTTACTATACCTGGTTATTGTAAAACTGAATATTCATAAATAATAATGCATAAAATCTATGAATTGAAAAGGCAAACGTGATGTATTATTCGCAAATCATTACTTAAGAAGAGTCAAGTTTACACCCGACATAATGACGCACTAGTTTCCTCAAATAGAACTTTCTGTAACCCTGGAGGTATGCCAACCCAAATGATACATATCCTAAAGAATTCAGCTACTTTATTCAAAGGGCTTGTGACACAAACATGACAAGCTAAATGTATAATTTCTTTATGCGCCCTTCCAGATATATGAACCGGTGATATATTCCAACCAGTCTAAGATAACTTTAGAAGATTTGACGTCCGTTCATACAAAAAACCGTATAAACCAAAATTATAATAAAATTACAGAATTTTTGAATTTATACCAAAACAAAAACATTACAAACTTCAAATATGCTCTTGTTCTCCCGGAGGTAGTAGCAGCAACATAGCAAAAATATTTTCTAGTAAAATGTCATTTTGTTTCAATAATAAATCAAATTTCATATTTTCAGTAATTAACTAACGCAAATGCATAATCAACAAGACGAATAAGGTACCTGTTTATTTCGGGTCGTGAAATCTGATATATTCTCCTACTATCCTCATACCAGAAAGCGTCTGCAAGCATTGTCAAGTTCGCTCGAGGTAAGTCTGGGTTTAAAGTCATTGATCTATTTGCCTAAACAGATTCAATAAAACGAATAATAATTAGAACATTCAAATAATACAATTTTTTTCAGTTAAACATGAAAGTCTTATCTATTCATTAAAACTCCAATAATCAGTTTCTCTGGCGTTATGCCCGTACTGTTCTCGTAGAACTGAACACGACCTCGCGCCAAGCTTTGAAGGGGATGGCAGAAGACCACTCCAAGGAGCGGTTACCTCAGCTCGACACCATTGTCAATGGATAAGAAATATTTATAAGAAATAAATAAATATGCGCCAGACACACCTCTTGTAACGATCTCGAAGTAAGTAGGTATCCCTGTATTACTAGGTACCACACAAGGAAATAAGCCAGACGCGTCTCCCAGCACACCCAGACCAGAGTCAATTCAGAACATATTGTTACCTGAATTGACCCGACCGGGAATCGAACCCTGGACACTACAGAAATCAAGGCGAGAAACCCTGTTACAGCGCACTACGCCATTCGTGTCGTCTAATATTCAGCATGGTGAAGTAACTTTGGCACGAGGTTGAGATTACACATGAAAATATTATTTATCATTGAATAGTCATTATTACATTACTTTAATAGTCTTAAACAAAATATTTTTAAATTAGAAAGAGTGTGTGAAGAGTGAGCATATTCAATTTTAAATCTTACCTCAAAATAGGATTTGGCATTTAACATCCATTTCTGCCTATCCTCAGATAACTGCTCTGTCACTGGATCAATGATGCCGAATAAATATCTATTGATGGCCATAACCACCTGTTTGCACCATACTATACTAACGTGGTCCGGAGATACCCAAGCTCCAGGAATAGCTGTAGTCTAAAAAAACAATTTTCTTGACATAAACTTTTACCCCCTTACTCATAAAAAAATAAACAGCGCTTCAAGTACATAAGTAGTGAAAAGTGTCATTTAATAAGACTGTTTAATTTTTTATGAATAAGGCTGTTATAATTATGATAATTTTCACCAACAACTACTTTTACCAAAACCATACTTACTAAGGCACTAATATAACTTTTATTAGTTGAAGTCAATCCTGAAGGCATTAAAACATCTCTAGGCCCATTTCCGAAACTTAGCAACAATTTATTTTTCTTTATTTCTTCATTGAAGTTTACGTACGCATCCCATTCAAATTCCATGAGTTTATAGTAATCATCCATAGCAACATCTGTGTTCAAAACTGGGGCTTGCAAGGGTGCTGCTAAGGCTATTGCTAAAGTAGTTGAATTTATAGTACTCGGGTAAGCTAGAAGTCGGTTAGCTATAAGTCCTCCCTGGTAAATAAAAGTTCCATAATTACAACAGTACTTGTATATGTCTAAAGTAATCATCCATAGCAACATCTGCGTTCAAAACTGGGGCTTGTAAGGGTGCTGCTAAGGCTATTGCTAAAGTAGTTGAATTTATAGTACTCGGGTAAGCTAGAAGTCGGTTAGCTATAAGTCCTCCCTGGTAAATAAAAGTTCCATAATTACAACAGTACTTGTATATGTCTAAAGTAATCATCCATAGCAACATCTGTGTTCAAAACTGGGGCTTGTAAGGGTGCTGCTAAGGCTATAGGTAAAGTAGTTGAATTTATAGTACTCGGGTAAGCTAGAAGTCGGTTAGCTATAAGTCCTCCCTGGTAAATAAAAGTTCCATAATTACATCAGTACTTGTATATGTTTATAGTAATCATCCATAGCAACATCTGTGTTCAAAACTGGGGCTTGTAAGGGTGCTGCTAAGGCTATAGCTAAAGTAGTTGAATTTATAGTACTCGGGTAAGCTAGAAGTCGGCTAGCTATAAGTCCTCCCTGGTAAATAAAAGTTCCATAATAACATCAGTACTTGTATATGCTTTCAATCAGAAAACAAATTAGTGAAACATTTAATTACTAGCTGTTCTGTTGCCCACGACTTCGTCCGCGTGGTTATCCCTTTGCAAAATTTGAGACTCCTCAAAGTTACCGGGGTCCACCGCCCTTCCCCCTCATGACTGCCCGCCGGCCTTGCACATTATAAATGCGCGCGCAGTACTTGATCATTAATTTGCTGCGATGTTATATTAAAACTGTGATATCTTCTAAGATATTATATTCAATGAAATCGAATGATGCAAAGGGTAATTTTGTTTTAAATTAAATAATTGCGATGAATAACGTATTTATATGGATGAGGATTATTATCATGTTTATAAAAACACCTTCGCAAATAATGCATTATTTTAGAACAAATTTTGGTTAGCATAAAAAAGGTTATAGTGAGCCAACCTTAAAAGATAGACATAAATGCTGTCACAGACTTTTTTTTAGAACTTTTAAAGGGGAACAATTCTGTCATACGTGATTTTTGCGAATCTTTAATTCGCGAAAATTCTTCGCGCACGCAGCGGAAGTTCTCAAATGGAATGCACTCCCCGATTTTGAAACATTCTTCATTGGTGCTCCACTCCTATTGGTCTTAGCGTGATTGATATATAGCCTATAGCCTTCCCCGATGAATGGGCTATCTAACACTGAAAGAATTTTTCAAATCAAACCAGTAGTTCCTGAGATTAGCCCATTCAACCAAACAAGCAAACTCTTCAGCTTTATAATATTAGTATAGATTTGGTTAAATATTACTAGTTAACACCAGATGGGCTAAGCCTACTCCCGTATCAACATCTTACTGCTTAGTTTGGGCTCAGATGATCTTGGTGTAAATTGTCCCAGATATTTATTTATTTATATTTCCTATTGTAAAATAGGTATTGTACTGCGCGGAACAACTTTAAAATGAGGCTTGGCAGAAGCTATACCAAATTTATAAATAGCTTGTTAATGATTGCTTGTTTATAAACTTTGAAATATATTAATAACAGATACCTATATTTCCCGTTCCAGTTTACTATATTCTTACATGTTTCCAGCCAGAAAGATTTAAGAATATATCACATGTTGTCACATGCACAACTGTTTTAGCCAAAATTTTGACATCAAGTGGTCAATTCAGAGCAGAATAATTTTAATATTGTTTAAAAGGAATTGTCAAGCCTGGCCAGCTTTGGGCTCTCAAATGGTTATTTTGTCACTAAAAGGATTACAAAATTATTATTTATACTAACCATTGAATGACCAATCAGAATAACAGATGTTGGTATATTTTTGGTATACTTGTTGCTTTTGTATAGAGCTAATATTTTTGATATACAAGCGGCTGCAAACTTTGTTTGACTTTGAAGTACACCTCCATACAATCCAGATAATTCTTCATTGTAACTAACTAATAAAAAAGAAAAAAACTGATATAAACATACACTGAATTATGTTTAATACACTGAACATGTTGTTTCTACCTACAAAACATATGAAGACACAAAAGTCCCAGTCATGTAAAATAGTATACCTGTATATTAAGCAAAAGGCCCGTATTCTTTTATCATACCCAAGCATTGATCTGAGCTTGAGTAGAAATTTAAAAATGACAGTTCTTAACTTCACTCAGATCTTCAATCAAGTACAGATTTTATTTTTGAATACAGGCCTTAGTGCCCAATGAATGATAACAACCCTCCCGTTCCTATTGTACCCATGCCCAGAAGCACTGTTAGTGTCAGGATCTGCACTTACTTGCAAAATAGTCAAAGTGAAATTCATGTTTAGTTTTCTCCAAGGCTTTTCGTAGAGCAACAGAGGCAAAGGATCGTGCTTGCATGTGGCTGCCAGAGTTCCCAGGCAAAAACAGTACCGGCACGCCATTGAACCTAAAAATAACATACTTACTTAAATTTTATCTGTGAGTTTGCTCAGTATCCCACTATCATTCAATGTTATGAAAATCTTTTCTAAGTTGGACAGGACAGTCTTCTAGTAAGAATCACAGTAGAAGAGTTTAGTTAGAATAAAAAACATACCACATTTTTCTGGCTCTCTCGGTTAATCTACCTTCGCTATAAGAGTATAGCCCATATTGTGGATAATTAGCATTTTCTGCAAGTGTTATTTTCTGTAAAAGTAGAAAAGGTTAGGGAATTTCACACCAACAACACATATGAAATTGATCAATTAAATTAATATCATAGTTACCACAAACTGGGGATATTCAAACATATAGGTCATGACACAATAATCATTTTTATCGGTGAAATACACATTTATAACGCCTAGTAAAAAACTCAAGAGAAACGTAAATGAAAGTATTTGAAAAACACTTGAACGCATTGCGTTGAGGAAATTCATCGTTGAAAATAAGAAAATAACATATTAAATTAATTACAAAATTTGTTTCATTCACATACACTTCATCACTTCATTGAAAAAGCATAGCAAAACACTACTTTAGCCACCAAAACCACCTCTGTTTTTATCGGCCGTATCTGACGTAATGTAACGTTTCTGACACTAGTGACACTGACTGATGGATGGACGGGACATACGCTACAGTTACACGTGCTCATTACTAGCACGAAAGCATGCTACTAATGAGCAAGTGCTACTTATTATCACGTGTGTCGAAGCCTTGCTAGTTGTGAGCATGCTACTTTCGAGTATGCTCAAAAATCGACAGCCGTGCGATTTATGAGCATGCTCCCTGCGGCGCGCGTGGAAGGGGGCGTGCTTTTAGCACGTGTGAACGGGTTTGCTTATTGAGCATGCTACTAGGCTAGTATCCATTGAGAACCGGTATAGAGATGTCAGTCTCGGTTTAATTATATAGCGAGGTTGTGGTTTATCTATACATATTTTAAAGAGGAATGATTTCTTTGTTTGCATTAAATGGGCTCCGAATCTACTGGATTGATTTTTAAAATACTTTCACCATTAGAAAGCTATACTATCAGGGGCCGTATTACCATCTCTTATAGCCAGTTAAGTTAATTTCCTAAACTGAGGGTAGCGAGCAATTTCGTCAGTAAATATCTGGCCAAGAGGATGCATTTTTATCGACAAGTAACCGCTGACTGGTTAAATATGTAAGAAATTCGCTCGCTACGCTCAGCTTAGGAAATCAACTTGACTGGCTATATGAAATGGTAATACGGCCCCAGGAAGTGACATGGGCTATATGTTTCTTTTTAATTTAGTATTTAAGCTATATATTCGATAGTATCAAAACTATTGATAGGATGCGTGTCGATTGTATCGATACTATCGATAATTTTGCCCTATCGGAAGTCGAACGTTTTACGCTGATATTGCAAGCTCATACAAGGTTTCGTTATATTTCCAGTCGATAGTATCGAAAATACCTCGATAAAAACTATTTATAGTATCGTTAAGTGTCGATAGTTCGATAGCATCGACTTATATACAACAATGACGCGATTCTATCGATAGTATTGAAAAAGGTCAATAGCATCGCTTTATTCTCATTATCGATACTATCGATAGTATCATCACGGGTCCATAGTTTCGAAAGGACTATCGATAGTATGACTAATTTTCAAGGTCAACTATCGCTATTGAAACTATCGCTATCGCAACAACACTATTTCGAATCGAACTTGTGCTTAAAAAGCATGTGTGTTCAATCCTTTGCTTTGAGCACGGTCATTTAGTAGCAGGCTTAAAAAAAGCATGCTAATAAAAAGCAAGTGTGTCAGTAGATGAGCGTGCTCGTTTGTAGCGTGTTCGTTTGTAGCGTGCTATTAAGCATACTACACACGAGCATGTGTAACTGTAGCTTAACACGTTAATAGTTATTTTAACCTATTGAAATAATCTATGTTTGGGACTCATATATTACTTTTCTATAGGGATTAACCTAACGTGACGTCTTTATTGTCTGCTTACTTCAAGCTCGAAACGAATCAATTTATCAGTCAATTCTTGAGTAGGTATCCAAAAGTAAATCAAATGTTCAATTGCAAATAAGTAATTGATTGTTCAATTTATTTTTTAGGATTTGCGCATCCCTAATTACATTTGTAAAAGTCAAAAGTAGGGAGGGGTGGGGGGATGAAACGAGAAGTTTTGACTGTTTTTTTTGTTGTTTTGCCTAAAAGCTGTGCTAAAAGTAGTTGTAAGGTAGGTAAGTCATTAAATGTTGCAGAATTTTTTATTTCATCTTATTTAAAATGGTTTATGAATTTCTAATCTTTCTTTGCAGAAAAAACCATCACAATGGAAAATATATTGCTGCTTTCTATGGCTTGTTTGATTCCACTTGTATTATTTATTGGAAGAGTGCTGTATTTAATTTATCATATCGTAACTACAGACTCTAAACTAATATCTGAAGAATTCAGCCTAAGAACTGTTTTGTGTATTGGCTCTGGAGGACATACTACTGAACTGTTGAGAATAGTGAAAAGCTTGAATAATGAAAAATACCAACCTCGCCTTTACGTTTTGGCTGAGAATGATGTTAGTAGCGAAATTAAAATTCATAAGTTAGAACAAATAAATAAGAACTATAGTCTGGGTCGGATTCCTCGGAGCAGAAACGTTAAACAGTCTTATTTGTCGTCTGTAGGAAGTACTATTTATGCTACATTACAAACTATACCAGTTTTATACAATTTTAAACCAAATGTTATATTTTGTAATGGCCCTGGAACTTGTGTGCCAGTTTGTGTTGTTGCTTTTCTTTTGAGAAGTTTATTTCTATTAGATTGTAGAATAGTTTTTATTGAGAGTATTTGTAGGGTCAGAACATTATCATTGACTGGTAAAATTCTTCAGTATTTTGCTGATGTTGTTGTGGTGCAATGGCCACAATTAAGAGATATCTGTTTTAGAGCTAAATATTTTGGAAGGCTTACATAATGATAAATATTATTTCTATTAAATAACATGAAATCATCAATAGTTTATATTTTATTTCTTTATGGACCTTTACTAACCAATATGTAAATCTCATAAAAAAGTTTGGTTGGATTTGTAAATGTTATACACAACACACAAATTAAACGCTGTTGTTGTTAGTTAAGTGTAATTTTTAAACTTGGAAGACGCTCTTTTAGGCTGATATCAGAGTCCTGAAACTGGCCTCTGTTGAGTTTAGTCAAATGTGCTCAGCTATTTTCTGAGTGTCTAGTAGTAAAGTCTAAGTTTCTTTATTTCCATAATCTGCCAATAATAATATAAAATAACTTATTTCTGTGATTTTTTCCATAACGCGTGACTCTGAAATCAGCCTTTAATCTAACACTACGTTTTATCTAACAAGCCAACCAGTTTCCATCTCTGCCTTTAACATACAGAACACTAAAGCGAAAATAAGTTAAGAAAATTACAGATTATGATGCTCAATAACATGTGGTCTGTTTTACTGACTGCCAAACTGGTTCGATTCCCGCACCAGCACAAACTACGTCTGTTGATGACATCATGTTGAGTCTGGGTGAATGTGGAACACAAGGGTAATCCCTACTTTAATAATATTAGGCTGCTCGCTTGTTGTTGAACAGCGCCGTTCAAGAGACTATGCTAGACTAACGCTAGTTCGATGCAACACAAATTCGTCCGTTCCAATAAGTCGGTTTGTAAAAAATAAGGATAAATAAAAACTATTAGCATAAAAACAAACATTTACAATTTATTTGAGATTTACCAATTTATCGATCTTAGAATGCACATAATTCAACACCGTAGTCTTAAAATGCCAAAGGTACTGTTTAAATTCTTTGCTTTGGCTCAGACCGGTACAGGTTTGGGTGTACAGAGGCGTTCACATCAATCTTTACATAATAGGGACGCCAAGCTGCTGACATATGACCCAATTTGCAGTGGTTTTGTAAAGGTTGATGTGAACGCCTCTGTATATACATGACAATGGAGGGACCAAGTTCAGTACAGTACCTTTACCATGAGTTTACGCCGACGTTTGTAGTAAATAAAAGTATACTTGTATGTTTGGGATTGCGTAACAGTGCGCTTTGGTGAATAGAAATAGAACGAATTAAACAACAAAAAATACATGTTCGTTGAATTAATTAATGATTTTTCAGGTAATACCTTGAATTTAAAAAGAGAGCTAGTGTCGTCACAGAAAACAGGCTTTTTTTCAAGGAGTTATGGACTTATTTAATTAATTTACATAACACAAAACATCTGAGAAATGATTCATCGCGCAACGAACTGTATTCAGTGTTCACTCATATCAGTGTGCCTAGTGCGAGTTGCACAAAGAATGACTTCACCATGGCATCGAGTCAGTGCCACCTAGCGGTAAAATGTTACCAGATTTTGTCGCAAGTTAGCCTAAAGGCCTGCGCAGACGACGCACGCGGAGCAAAAAGTACGCTCCGCGAATACAAAATCCCCCGCGGATTTACCGCAGACTCAACGCACACAGTGCGTGATCATTTGTTGTCCGAGGGTAGGTATTTAAATATTCTGAGATGACGCGCGTTGTGCTGTAATCTACATGAAGTTTAAGCAAAAGAGAAGGAGTTTCAAAAGTAAACTGGGTCCATCTCTTTATTTCGGATCGATATATAACGCGGAGTTAAATCCGCCGTTTGCGTTGACTCATAGTTCGTTCGTTCTACATATTTTTTTCGGTGATTCGTACTTTTAGTCGTTCGTGTGCGTTGCTCGATATAGTTTGTAAGGTATCTATTTTGACGGAGGAAAAAGTACACCGCGGATCATCACTCGTCTGCGCAGGCCTTTAACTTGATGCCATACAAATTCGCGTTTACGTTTTTGTGCTCGCAAAACGCGATAGTGAAGTCATTCGAATCTCTTTGTGCAACTCTCACTAGGCACTCGGTAATACGCACGCCCTGCCCACTTACGATTTCTACCTCCCAGGGAGGAGAGAAGTAAACTCTGCGTAAACTCATGGTACCTAGTGGGACAGACTGATGCATGGTTGGTGAACGAGCGATCATGTAGTAAACACCATAATTTAATTATTGAATTACTTCATGTCTGTCGTCGTGCGTTAATTTTAACTTACATTAGTTTTATTGCATTCGGTTTAAAATCAGTTACGGATTAACAGAAACTAGTAATAACAAGGTCAGCAAATGCACATAGGAATATTTATACAGAAATGTGATTTAGCATAAACAAAACCAATTCGAATTCTGCTATTAACTAAGTAGGTCATAATCCTATCTATACATAATAAAAATAGTAAATATAATACAAAATTGTACATCATGTATTCAAGGATCACCAGTTATTAAGTCTCACAAGGTACAAAGATACACAAACATAATACATCATAGGAGATGGGGCATTGAAAAAGACAAGACTTAGGGCGTCCGCAGAAATTCGCACACGTCGCACGCACGCGTATGTTTGTATCGCGTAGACAAGTTGCATAAACTATTTTTCGATATGGACACGCGTGCGTGCGACCCTGGCGAGTTTCCGCGCGGATACGCACGCGGACTTTCCACTCCCCCCACCGCCCCCACTAGACGCGCAGGGACTCGGCCGGGGGGGGGGGGGGGGTCTGGCACCTATTTTTGTGTCTTTTTGCACCTGGCATGTACAGGAAAGTGTTCCCTAGAATACAAAATGTAATATTCAAGGCACAATGATTTTTAAAAGGCTTATAATAAGGTTCTACTTATTATAAAGTTGATTCAATTAAGCATTTATCAAAACATTTAAGTACTTCAATTCAAAAGAGTAAGTACATACCTACCTACTCCTTATCACAAAGATTTCTATCAATATACAATATGAACCAGACTATTCGAAATTAGCTTTATATTTTTTTTCATTAATAAATTATGTAAATTTTGCTTCGTTATTAAAAGAGGTAACTCGTAATTTATTAATCAGTAGTAAATGCATCAGTCTTAGTATTTCCCATGATGATTGATGTGAAGTCATGCACATACATTATTTTAACAATATGAGGCCTTAGTGTGAAAAACAAAATAGTGGATTGCACTTCTTGTGTGTACAAATAATTATTCTTCCTAACTACTATGATTGATTGATCAATAACACTGGTTTCAGTGATCTTTACAAAGAAGCAAAAAATTGGCTACCCCTGTCATCTTCGGTTCTTATTATTATTTATTACTGACTTATGAATATTAACGAAAAAACTTAAAACCGGAATTGGGCCAATTTTGTTTGCTTCGAATGGTAGTTGTACAGAGGCGTTCACATCAACCTTTACATAGGGGCACCTTAGGCTGCTGACATAATACCCATTTTGCAATGGTTTTGTAAAGGTTGATGTGAACGCCTCTGTACTACTTACATAACATTAAATTAAAATAGAATAAAAATTGCATTATCGGTTTCTTTTTTTGCTCTGAATTACGATTTACGATAAGTCCTTGCGATCTGTCCATTATGGAACATTATGGAATTATAGTATTAAAAATATTGAAAACTTTGGATTGGGTCGCAATCACGTTTTTGAAGACTATAATTACAAATTTCTAATCACGCTGTAGCCACACGCACTGACGAAAAATATTGAAGCGAAACTCACGCGGTCGACTGACACTGCTACGACAGACATTGTGGCGAAAAATATTCGTAATAGATATGATAGATAGAAACTCAAGAATTGTAAATTGAACACAGTATTACAATCTTGCCGAGGTGCCGATATCGACAGCGACCATTGTTGTTGCAGAGCTCCGCCTCAAGGTTGTGGTAGCACGAGCAGCCGGGGGACCAGGCAGGATCGGGAGAAGGTTCGACGTCGCCAAACTCAGAGACCCTGACACTTGCTACAAGTTTAGGCTCGGAACTCCGAAACCGCTTCTGCGGCCTTGATACGGACAACTCAATAGGCGCAATAGGCAACACACACTCGCGCGAGGACTGGATGTCACAATCCACATGGCAGCTTATCAACGACCGAAGCACGAATTTCCGAAGTCATCGAGGTACATGCGGGCGTCCGCCAAGGCTGCTTGCTCTCGCCTCTCCTCTTCCTGGTTGTCCTTGTCGGGAACAAGCATTGCGGCTACGAGAACTAGCGACGTGGGATATAATGGGGGATAACCGATGTCTTAGAGGACTTTGATTATGCCGATGATCTCTGCCTGCTGAGCCATACGCACCGCGACATGCAGTCCAAATTGGACGATCTGCGTAAGGAGGCAGGCAAAGCGGGGTTTAAAATTAACTGCCGGAAGACCCAAGAGATGCGACCTGGAGTGAAGAATCGCAGACCGCTGCGGTTTGGTGCAGAGGATGTGGAACTCGTCCACAAATTCACCTACCTCGGGAGCGTCGTATCAGAAACATTGCCAAGCCCCGAGCTGCCTGCGTACAACTTCGACCCGTGTGGCAGTCACGGAAACGGACCCGAATCAAGCCGATCAAGATATTTGTGTCCAACGTCAAATCCGTACTGGATCCGTGCTGTATGGGTGCGAAACGTGGTCACGAAAGCCATCTCGCAACGAGTTCAAGTCTTTGTCAACCGCTGCCTGCGCCGAATTCTCGGTGTGTACTGGCTCGAAAAAACCTCCAACGAACCGCTGTTGGAACGTTGCCGCGAAACCCCGATCGACCAGCTGATCAAACGCCGCAAGTGAAACTGGATTGGCCACACCCTCCGAAGGGATACCGATCACATCCCCAAGCAGGCTCTGGATTGGAATCCCCAAGGAAAACCCAAATAAACCTGGCGGCATACAGTAGCGGAAGAGGCGAAGAGGATCGGCAAGGCTTGGAGTGAAGTCAAACGCGAAGCTCAGGACCAAATGAGATGGCTAAATACTGTGGACGCCCTCTGCCCCTATCTAGGGGACATAGGGATTTAAGTCAAAGTAAGTCATTACAATCTTGAAAAACATTGAAATTCTGTGTTTTATTTTCAACTTCTTAATTATTTTGCATTTGAAGAGATTGCTTTGAAATAACCCATGAATCGAAAACTAGGGCCATTTAGCACTATCACCCGAAATCGGGGGAAAAAGTTAACAATTCATAGTTTTGATAGGTTAACATAACATAATTATTATTTCTTTGTGGTGTAAAAAACTCTCACTCTTTCACTTATAAAAAAGGGCCCAATTTTTGTCATCATTTACCGAGGGATTTTTTTTGGACTACCATAAATGGGTCAACCGGTATACAATACTAGCAGGGCAGTTGTAGTGACCACTGTAATTACTATAACGCCAAAGAATATATCACTGAAAACCTAAGAAATACTAATGTAATGAAAGGTGTAATTTCATATATCTATTATTTAGTTTAGAACAACCATGCCATTAGTATTCATGCTCATAGAGTACCTATTAAATATTTTTTCTTTTACCTACTATCGTAGTAGTATAGTTGTGCCAAATGACAATTGATGAATGTTTTACTTTTATCAGTAAAAATAATGCATTTCATTTTACCAGTTTTTTTTCATCATGTTGTAATTAGGAGAAAACTTAACTTCTATGCAGATTCACAATAATACAGTGATCACTCTCTCTTATAATAATAATTTCTTAGCCAATTATAATAGAATTACAAAAATATGATAAATTTATGCATTTTACAAACTTTTTACAAAGACATGACATAACATTACAAAAGTAGCACAACTTTTTTGTATGAAATCTATGTTCTCACATATAAAAATAGAAATAAACTATGCAAAAGCATTATAAAAAGTACAGTTTCTTTTGTTTTAATAACTGCAATTAATAGTTGCTAATCAAGTAGTGCTTCCGCTTTATTTCATCTTCGTGTGTTTTGTAAGTCATTAAGATATATTTAGAACCTAGAATATCAATGTCCAGGATTATAGAAAAAACAGACCTACTCCGCTTCATGCGGGAGATTCATATAGCCACTACATCTAATGATTATTTTAAACAATATGTTATTAGTCAATACTGAAGTAAAATCAGGCTTGATTCTTAATCAAACAGACACCCTGTTAGTTTACCTTTGCAATGGGGGACTTTGTTGTATTAGCAAGGGTTTTTGAATCATGCTTCTTCAATTTTTTCCAGGGCTTTTTTGCCGGGAAGACTATTTCAATCTTCCTAACTGACACATATTTTTAACAGCATTTCTAAGAAACAAATATTTTAGGCACATCAGAGATTATTCTATCAATAGTGACTTCAATTTAACAATAAGTACAAGCAAGAAAAATTAAGTTTTTTTTCCTAAATACTTAACTATATAACCAATAACAGAACAAACCCTTTTTTTCACGGTTTCATGATTTCAGCAGAGTCTAATGACTGGCTTGTTTCCTGTTTGGCACTATCATCATTTATGATCTCTATTTGAAATTTTTCATCACCAATTAGATACATGGCTTCATCATATGTTGGTGGAGGTGGTTCTGAACTAGAAGGTTGAGGTTTACTAGTTGCCGCGTTAGCCAGTAATGCATCATAAGAAGGAGGTAGTGTAGCACTAGAGGCTGTTCTAGGCACTTGGGCACTATAAGCTTGCTCTGCCTGCACTATAGCCATATCCTGAAATACACCAAATTAATACATTAACACATGACTCCAGAGCCATCACAATTTTATCACAAATGTACCTAATAGAAGGGTTACACCTACAGCAATATCTTATAAAAAGACGCATACACGCATCCTCAATATTTACCCGAATTAACTCACGACGATGAAGGAGCATCTGGATAACACTTTTTCTTCGTAAGTATAACATGCTCTTCACAGCGACCATCATTCCAGAGCATATAAATATTGGTCCCACCAGCCACATGTGTCCCAGATTATGCAGAATGTAACCATCAGCACCTCCCAAGGCAAGCACGGTAATTATTGTACCCACCGAAAATAGCACCATGGACAGTACAAAATATGAATAACTAGTGCAGTCACATCGACCAAATCTTTGCTCCTCATCCAAGTCGAAGTCAGTTCGACGCAAACGATGTAATCGCTGGCGAATGAAGGGACTATCGAATAAGGTGGTGGCCATTTTCAATAGGTAAATATCACACGCACGATACAACTTACAGTAAAACCATGTTACACTAGCCTTTCTAGGATTTATAAATTAAAGCCATCAACTTTCAGATTTGGAAAGTGTATGTACGAGCAAACACTGGGTATTTATAAACAAGTTTACTCGCAGTACGTACTGTAATTTTTACAAATAACACCGTCAAGGCAAAAAAATGCAACTTTTTGACGTGGTACAGACTAAAAACTGCATAAAAAATCATAGACAAGCATTCTAGTTTGAAAGAGGAAATGCATTTTTGTACAGATGAATGTGAATACTGCAAAACTGAAAATGCCACTCAGGACCATTTGGTTTTACACTGCCCAGCTTTTTCTTTACAAAGATTAGTACTAATAATAAATATAAAATAAAGATAAGGCAAGTGTATACGGACTAGTGAAGATTTAGTTGATACTCACTCGATTTTGTACTGCGGGGCCATGGCGGCATGCCGTGTTGCTCGTATCAGGTTCCCGGACTCTGACCGTGCAGTGCGACCTGCCGCCAATGTACCCGCATGGCAAATGCGAATCGAGCGTCGTATCAACACGTTTAGGACCCTCATTGCAAAGCTCTGATCTGCTTCAGCTGAGGGAACCATCGCCCTCGGGTCATGCGTTATGTGAACCAAGCCTTTGCAGGGACGGGTATTAGGCCCG
Organism: Udea olivalis; assembly: GCA_947369235.1. Classification (NCBI taxonomy): domain Eukaryota; kingdom Metazoa; phylum Arthropoda; class Insecta; order Lepidoptera; family Crambidae; genus Udea; species Udea olivalis. The sequence goes on from OX376350.1 coordinate 9,282,284, forward strand.
AACAGTATATGGCTTGTGTCACGGAACGAATTGACTTTCTGAAGCAGAAGGTCTATGCGTGGGCAAATTCCGTTATCCGTTGCTACAGAGAACGTGTGGAGAGATATTTACAGAACCGCCTCTTCCAAAGTGACTAAAGGAAGGTGTACCGAAACTGGGAAGGGACTAACCAACGTCTGAACGATAGTCAGCAACCGGATGCAAGTGTCATGATTGACTTCTGGCGCAGCATCTGGTCGATGCCTGTCGAGCACATGGAGGGTGACTGGATGCGTACTGTCGAGCATGAATGCGAATCCATCGAAACCATGGAGTCAGTAACTATTGACTCCGAAGACGTTAGTTATGCAATTCAGACGGCTCAGAACTGAAAAAGTCCTGTCCCGGATGGATTACACAACTTTCCGATTAACAACTGGGTCAAGTGGTTTCGATGTTCGCATCAATGCTTGGCAGTGCAGTTCCAGAAATCCCTTGAGGTGGGTTCTCTTCCTAGTTTCCTTACTACTGGTGTCACTTTCCTTTTACACCAGTCTGGTAGTACCTCGGAAGCAAAAAACTATAGACCCATCACTTGCTTGCCTTCTATCTACAAACTCCTTACGTCCATTCTAGCAAAAAAAAATAACACGCATGTCGTTGCGTTTTGGCTCCTGCTCATAATGGATTTCGGGTTGGGTCACGAGGTACTAAAGAACTCCTCCTCATAGACATGACCATTTGCCAGCAAGTCCGGCGGAGCAGGAGAGCTCTCTCAACTGCTTGGATTGAACATAAGAAGGCCTATGATTAGGTGCCCCATTCGTGGCTGAGAAGGATCTTGGAGCTGTATAAAATTGATCCAACTCTGAGATCTTTTTTAAGCACATGCATGGGGGCAGTGGATCACAGTCCTGCGTCAACCAGGTGGTGGAGATGGCTCGCCTGCTCCGCTGGACTTGATAAGAATAGAGCGAGGTATTTTCCAGGGCGATAGTTTGAGTCCTTTGTGGTTTTGTTTGGCTCTGAATTCTCTTAGTACCTCACTGAAGGATTTGCAGAATCGGTGAGTTCATCTCTCATTTGTTGTACATGGATGACCTGAAGCTGTTTGCACCAAAACCCCGGGTCTTGATGGAACTGTTAAAAATCACTGAGATTTTTAACTATGCCATCAAGATGGAGTTTGGTGTTGACAAGTGTGCGGTCATGCATGTACATGAAGGGAAGGTTGTAGATTTACCGAATATACAGCTCTCTGAGACGATGACACTCAGATCCCTCTCTGAAGCCGAAACCTACAAATATCTTGGTATGTCAGAGTCATTGGGTGTATCAGTGGGAGACGTCAAGCAATCGGTGAAGGAGCGCTTCTTTAGTCGCCTTACAAAGGTACTTAAGAGTTCTTTGCCAGGTGGCAATAAGGTGCGCGCCTTCAACGGTTGGGTGATGCCTTTACTGATATACTCCTTTGGCATACTAAGATGGACTCAAACCGAGCTAGACGCCCTGGATATACGGGTCCGAAAATTGCTCACAACATATCGTATGTTACACCCACGCTCGTCTGTCATGCATGAGACTGTACATCCCGCGGAAGGTGGGGGGTTGTGGATTTTTAAATGCCAAGAACCTTCACAACCGCGAGGTGTGCAGTCTTAGGAGGTTCTTCCTCAGCAACGAGTGTGGGATACATCGCAATGTTGTGGCAGTTGATAAGGGCCTCACGCCGCTCTCCTTGGCAAATGAGAACTGGTGTAAACCACCGTCACCCCCGACGACCGCAAGCAAATATGGAGAAGCAAGGAGCTGCATGGGAAGTTCTATCGGGCCTTAACAGAGCCTGATGTGGATCTCCAGGCGTCGGTGAACTAGCTACGCTTCGGGGACCTCTTTGGGGAAACCGAGGGTTTTGTCTGTGCAATTGCTGACGAAGTTATCAAGGTGAATAACTACCGGAAATACATTATGAAGGACGGTACGGTCGACATTTGTCGGGCATGCCGCCGCCCTGGCGAATCTATTCGCCATGTTATTTCCGGTTGTTCTCACCTTGCTAACGGTGAGTACTTGCACAGGCACATCCTAGTAGCCAGGATTATCCACCAGCAACTTGCACTTCGTTATGACCTTGTCGAGTCGGAGGTTCCGTACTATAAGTACGCACCGGTGCCAGTTCTTGAAAATGGTCGTGCGTTGCTCTATTGGGATCGCTCTATCATCACGGACAGGACTATTGTAACCAATAAGCCTGATATCGTGCTGGTAGACCGATCCCAACGGGCAGTACTCGTCAACATCACCAACCCGCAGGACGATAACCTCGTGAAGGCCAAGAAGGACAAGCTCAGCAAGTACCTACCTTGACTTGGCTAACGAGGTGACCGCCGTGTGAGATGAAATGATAAAAATTTAGTGTCTACAATATAGGGAAATTGAAAACAGATGTACAGAAACGGAAGCAAAATACTATTATAAATTGAATAATCAAGAACATAGAAAAGTTACTAATGAAGATGCGATTACCAATAAAGAATGGCTGAAATGGACACTGTCCGAAGCCGTAAAATGGACATACAAAAACATTTTTAGTCTTTGGGGGATAGGGTTGGGACAATTTATTTCGCCCACTTTGTTTCTGTTGCTTCCTGTCATTTATGACTATGAGTAACTTGTTCCCTAGTTAAGCTACAGTTACACATGCTCATTACTGGCACGGAAGCATGCTACCTAATGGAGCAAGTGCTACATAATAGCACGTGTGTCGAAGCCTTGCTAGTTATGAGCATGCTACTTTCGAGTATGTTCAAAAATCGACAGCGATGCGATTTATGAGCATGCTACCTGCGGCGCGGGTGGAAGGGGGCGTGCTTTTAGCACGTGTGAACAGATTTGCTTATTGAGCATGCTACTAGGCTAGTATCCATTGAGAACTGGTATAGATATGTCAGTCTCGGTTTAATTATATAGCGAGGTTGTGGTTTATCTGTACATAATATATTATAAAGAGGAATGATTTGTTCGTTTGTATTAAATGGGCTCCGAATCTACTAGATCGATTTTGAAAATTCCTTCAGCATTAGAAAGCTATAATATCAGGGGCCGTATTACAAAATCTCATTCCCTAAACTAAGGGTAGCTGGCAATTTCGTGCCTACAGGATGCATTTTTATTGACAGGTAACCGCTGACTGGCTGGTAATGTAAGAAATCGCTCGCTACGCTCAGCTTAGGAAATCAACTTGACTGGCTATATGAAATGGTAGGTAAAACGGCCCCAGGTAGTGACATAGTCTATGTTTCTTTTTAATTCAGGCTATATGCTATGAATTCGATAGTATCAAAACTATCGATAGGATGCGTGTCGATTGTATCGATACTATCGATAGTTTTGCCCTATCTAAAGTCGAACATTTTACGCTATTATTACAAGCTCATACAAGGTTTCGTTTTATTTACAGTCAATAGTATCAAAAATACCTCGATAGGTACTAAAGAAAAACTATCTATAGTATCGATAGGTGTCGATAGTTATAAATAGTATCAATTGCATCGACTTAAATGGCCCGATTCTATCGATAGTATCGAAAAAGGTCAATATCATCGCTTTATTCTCATTATCGATATTATCGATAGTATCGTCACGGGTCGATAGTTTCGATAGGACTATCGATAGTACGACTAATTTTCAAGGTCAACTATCACTATCGAAACTATCGCTATCGCAACAACACTATTTCGAATCGAACCCGTGCTTAAAAAGCATGTGTGTTCAGTCCTTTGCTTTGAGCACGGTCATTTAGTAGCAGGCTTAAAAAAAGCATGCTAATAAAAAGCAAGTGTGTCAGCAGATGAGCGTGCTCGTTTGTAGCATGCTTATTAGCATGCTAATAAGCATGCTACAAATGAGCATGTGTAACTGTAGCTTTAGTCTGTGCTATGAGTCAACTTGTTCCCTAGAGCAGCAGTCTGTGAGTCAACTTGTCAAAGTTTTAAAGTGCAAGCAATTTTAGAGCTGACTTCAACAGATTGTAATCTTTGTTTAGACTTTAAACCAATAAACTTAAGAAGCTATAATAAAAGGCGTTGCAAGTTGTATCATAGACTTAACAACATAAGTGTTGCTCGCGTGTGAATAATTTGCAATGAAAACCTATTTGTATCACTCATCCTTCACTATAGGATTCCTACTAGTGACTGGTAGGTGCAAAAATTTGTTAGTTTTTAGAATAGCTGCCACTTTACACTTTAAGAATATTGAACTCTGAACGAAATTATTTACAGGAATATTCTCATTGCCGCTGCAGTTGACTAATAATGGGCCAGTTGAACTTGGTTCAATAATAATATTTACGGCGACAGTCGGAGACTACAACAAAGAAAATTTAAGATATGTGTTTTTTGATAACGCCCAACCGCATCATACAGAGACGGTAATTAATTAGGTTAAAAGTCATTTAGGAGCACAGAAATAATTTGGTTTTAACTAACTCAACTTCTATCTTTTTAATGTTGTCCATTTTCCTGTTTGTTTTCCTGAACCTAAGAATATTATAACATAGTAAAGTAAAGTAAAAGTAAAAAATATCTTTATTCATATAGACTTATAGAAAGTACTTATGACAAGTCATATTGTTACAAAAAAAAATTAAAGCAAAAATATACTGAATAAAAATAAACCTACATAAAATAATACTATGATAGTAAATATCATAATTAAACATAATGTGACTCTACCACCGGTTCGGAGGTTGTTTCCGATCGAGAAGACTCCGGCAAGAAACTCAATGGTTACTCTTTTCAATCTTGTTTTTTAACACAAAAATTGAATTGACAGAGTAAAGTCATAACAAAAAAGTGTGCAGAGGAGCAGATTATACTTAAGATGACCACAAATTCTTATCATTTAAGAAATCCACAACACTATAATAACCTCTCTTCATTAACTTAGCTTTAATTTGTGACTTAAACTGGTGAAGAGGCAGTTAGAAATAGAATAGAAATAGAAATAGAAAAATATTTATTTACCAAATATAATACATACAATTTACATTTATCAATGATTACTGCACTAAGCTCGAGGCTTGTATCGCCGTAATCTGAACACGAGGATCAACATTACACAGTATTCAATTTTTTTTTTGTTCGAGACACTGGATTTACCAAAACCGTAGGTAATTAAAACAAAATTAAATGAAAGTTTATAAAATGTCACAATATTGATATCAATTAAATTAAATTATCAAAACTTTAAATCCAATGAAAGTTCAACAAGAGTTTGCGGAATCTTAATAAAATATTTAACACATTGACCAACAAATGATTTTCCTACCTTATGCAGTCTTAGACTGGGAGTTACGAGCTTATTTTTATTTCTAGTATTGAGTTTATGAACATCACTCATTTTCTTGAAGAGATGCAAGTTTTTACGGACATATACTACACTATCATAAATAAATTGAGAGTACACCGTTAAAATATCTATCTCTTTGAATACTTCACGAAGCGAGTCGCGTGGTCTAAGGTTGTAAATAGAGCGGATGGCTCTTTTTTTAAGAATAAAGATAGTGTTGAGATCCGCTGCCGAGCCCCACAACTGTAGACCATACGACATAACACTGTGAAAATAATTGAAGTACACTAATCTTGCTGTTGCGATATCAGTCAGGAGCCTTATTTTTCTAACAGCATAAGCTGCTGAACTAAGTCTTCCTGCCAGAGCAGAAATATGCGGACCCCACTGTAACTTGGAATCGAGAGTAATTCCTAAAAATACTGTGGAATTCGCAATCTCTAATGGCTCGTTATTCATGTTTATAATGGTATCGACCTGTCTTACTCGTACATTGGGCTTAGAATTTTTTTTCCATACAGAATGATAGTACCAAACAAAACGTGATGCCAATATCAAGTGAAACATTTTTTGTTTGTTACACTTTATGCATGACGTGATTGCCCGTTATCAGTCGTCTTAGCTACAGTTACAAATGCTCATTATTATCAGGAAAGCATGCTACTATTGAGAAATTGCTACTTAGTAGCATGTTTATCGAAGCATTGCTAATAATGATCATGCTCATTTTAGTGGAAAGTGGGCAAGCTAGTTTTAAACATGCTATTTTAGAGCATTAATTGTGGCTTTAGTTTATTTGTTTGTTCAGCTAGAACGTTTTTCGTTCAGTAAAAATATTGCTTCCTTGAAAATCTATGGTTCAATGTTTAGATAAAATAAAGGCAACCCTACTATAAAAAAGTAAATGGTGTGAAAAATATAAAATGAAACTAATAAATTTCGGCATATGGGCAGTTTAGTCATGTAGCTATCGTACGGAAATACACATTTGTTTGTATTCTTATGAAAAACCAACCTTTTTCACACTTTCACTACATTCTTTAGGACTTCAAACAAGGCTACATTTTTCAAAAAATCAAGGTGGTTAATGAGTTTACTATGAGGCTAACAGTCCGTCAGCGGCTTCGGTCCGGGTGTCACAAAGGGTGTGCACCAGGGACTTTATATTTTAAAGTTTTTTTTTCTGGCACTCGCCGGCCACTGCCGCGCCGCGGCACGCTCGCTTCGTTCGCTCGGCTCGTGTGTTTTTGGTCGCAGTTCGCAAGCGTAGACTGTCTTTCCCATCAATATATAATATAGCCTACCTATGTCATTCCCTGATAATGTAGCTTTATATTGGTGAAATATTTTTTAAATCGGTCCAGTAGTTTCAGAGTCTATTCAATTCGAACAAGCAAATCTTTAGTCTTCACCATATACGGCACGATTGGCGTAGTGTGCTGTAGCACGGTTTCTCGCCTCGATTTCCGTAGTGTCCCGGGTTCGATTCCCGGTCGGGTCAATTCAGGAAACGATCTTTTCTGAATTGACTCGGGTCTGGGTGTGCTGGGAGACGCCCCTGGCTTATTTCCTTGTGTGGTACCTCGTAACACAGGGATTTAATAATCCCTACTTCGAGACCATTACAAGAGGTGTGTTGTCTGGCGCATATTTATATTTATTTATTATTTATTATATTAGTATAGATTAGTTCATAGTGTTTAAAACAGCGATAAAAACCGTTACTTATGTCAGTTTTGTAACATCGCTGCATCGTCAAAAGGCGTGCAAATTTTTATCTTGTCTGTTCATAACAACCACTAGTGTGAAAATTATTCTTTTGAATTTTGGCATAGGAGGCATTCGTGGTTTTGTTAAGTTTATTCAAAACTAAATGACTGCAAATGGGACCTTCTGTACATGAATGAATATTGTTCGTGCATTTCTGATAATGTCGTTACTCGTTACACATTTGGTGTACGAATGATAATTTCTTCGTGGCTAAATAAGGAACTTAGAACAGGCACCGTCACCGGCGGTGAAGAGGCACCGTCACCGGCGGTGAACAGACACTGGCCTGTTTTTGCTTTTCATGTTTAAGGCCTGAACATGTAAACCAATCAACTCAAACAAATTTACCAATAAAACCAGTACTTCTAAAAAAATATTTCACTACAAATAAAAGTTAAAACCAGTGATGAAATGTTTCAGTTTGAACAATCAACTAATCGAATATCGTGGTCTGTGGAATATTTTAAGGATATATACGAGCCAGGTAACTACACTGCTACTGTAGAACTTTCGAGAGAGTTCTTAGGAGTTTGGTATCGTGACAATATTTCATCAACGATTTTTGAACTAAGAGGTAAGGGTTCATTTTAACTAGTGAGAATGACCTGGGGCCCCACTCTTAAATCTAATTTCATGAGATTGGTATAATGGTATAATGGTTTAACGTCATTATTCTCACCTTATTGCATGAACATATGGTTCTTAAATTCCACCACTGACTATAATGAAGTGCATTTAATGTTTTTGTCATATCTCCAATGCTGATGCTGTGAAATTCTGGTCAAGAGTAAGGCCCCTGATCTCAAAGAATCAAAAACAATGATAATTATTGTAAATAACTCTCACACCTTCACCACTTCTCTTTTTAATCTTGTAATTTCCTCTGCGGGTCGTCTGGAAGAGATCGCTTCTTCCTGATCAGACTGCCTAAACTGACCATCTAAGACTATGTGTTAATATGCTGATGTTATGGTTTGTTTTTACAATGAAGTGTATTTGTCTTATCTTTATGTTTTCAGAAAGAAACCCTTCCAAAAGCAAAAAAGGCATTAAGTAATAATTAAAAAGTATTATGTAGGTATTTTATTCCAGCTGGCCTGAAAGAGTATAGTAATTCAATAGAAGATAAATGGACTTAAGTATATGTGGTTACCGTGTGCTCCTGTGGAAGCTTATTGATTGAAAGATTAAGATTATGAAACTGGCAGTGAATTAGCCCTGCGGACGCTCTTTCTATTGTGATTATTATATTCAACGTTGAACAAGTGATTTCCTATTGCTTAAGCACACTTACTCTTAAGGAATTATTTGAAAAAATACAATGTTAAGTAATTCCCATTTGCAAAACATCTTCTTGATATTTTTGCCAAATGCCTTATGCCGATTCAGGCTGAGAATAGTAAAACTGTTGTTTGATAACATTGACATAATTATTATGCTATAAATACTAACAAATATGTTTTTTGCGAATAAATAATTTAGGTATTTTTTTTATTAATTAATTGTTTGACTTGTCTTTTTGAATATTGTATGACATACATATTTTGAAGAAAGGAAAAGTAGAGTAATTTAAATGGACTTATAACAACAGAATAAATTAAACTCATATATTAACAGGCAGGAGGACCTCCTTCAGCGAACCAGGTAAATTCTCCTCCAACTGAACTACCTAGACCAATAAAAGACCTTGAATTAACCTTGAAGAAGTATCAAACTCCAACTCAAATAACCTAATTCAAATAGACTGTATCAGTACTTTTAATCGTCAAATTTACAGGAAAAAAAAGTAAATAATAAACATAAATACTATAATAATATGAATATATAAGTACACAGTATACATACATAATGCGACTCTACCACCGCGTCAGGGTTGTTTCTTGCTGAGAAGACCCGGCGAGAAACTCAACAGTTACTCTTATAAACTTGTTTTGGGTTTACAAAGGCGTTTAGTAAAGCACAAGCAGTGTGTCATTTTGTTACAAATAAACCTAAAGGAATATGAAACAAAGAGAAAAAAACAACCTTATAAGAATATAAAATAAAAGGTCATTTAAACAATTCAAAAAGAAAAATTGTTAGTCAGTACCTACATACTAGGTACCTATTAACTATTACAATAAAACATCTGTTACAATAGAGTTATCTAATCCCGCATCTAGCAGAGAGCTTACACCCAGGCATTTTTATCTATCAAGTAGGATTTTGTAGTATTATAGCCCTTTTTTAATAAAGCTGTTTTGATGTGATTTTTAAATCTTTGTAAAAATAACTCACTAATGGTTTTTGGAATTTTGTTGTAATAATGTATACCTTGCCCCATAGGATCCTAAAGCTTTTTGTAAGTGAGTAAATTATTTATTTGCTTTATGAATACATTCTAGAAAAGATGGTAAAACATTGTCTGGACAGTGTATTCGGCCTACAGGCAGGCGTGCAAATTTATCGTACTACAAGTACATATGAGTATAACATTTGGTATTCTTGTCAGTATTACAGAAATAGGTATCTTACAAAAATAAGTAATTAATAAAATTTAACTTTGGCATAATTTATACATGGAACAAGCAGCAACAGAAGCGTTTCTACTATTTAACCTAAAGAGTGGAAGTGCAATTTTATCCTTATTCCTAGTAATTGCAATGTTTGTGTTTAGTATAGATACCAATATTTTTTCTTACTAAAACAATGCAATTGTAAATATATTGTGTAGCTACAGTGAGAATACCAATTTCCTTAAAAAACTCCCTAAGTGAGGCCCATGCACGAAGCTTATAGATGGATCTGATCGCTCGCTTCTGAAGTATAAAGATGCTTTGTATATCCGCCGCTTGATCCCAAAGTACAATGCCGTAAGACATTACACTGTGGAAATAAAAAATAAACTTTTTCTTCGTCGTGTCGATGAGGTCGATGATCCTATTTTGTTGACAACTATATATATAACAGCTGCCCAGTGCTCCGCTACCGCTATCCCATGGGAGGTGGCTTCATAAAGATCTTGAAGTGTGCAGCTGGCGGGGCACTGGGGGCAAGATAGCAAGTGCTGCATGGTCTGTTCTGGGGCGCTACACGCGCATTGAACCCCGTGTGGTGCAACGTATCCCCACCTAAGTACTAAGTTTACACCTGCAGCGGCCCACTTGAGTTCAGAGCCGGTTGAGTGACTTCCATGTGGACCACGGCAGGTCGCCGCCAGGGGGTAGGTATTCAGTAGTTGTAATATACTCAGATGGTGGAGCATGTTTCTCTTTCCACATTTTTCTTCGCGTTTCGTTAGGAGAACAAGTTATAGCCAAAGTACCTCGAAGGAAACTGTTACGGCTTTTAAGACCGGAATGATATAGGTTTGAAGCGAAAAGTAGGTGTCTGCTGTCGGATTCCTGCTTTTTCTTCTCAACCGCAGAGGTGATATGCCTGGTGATATTAAAATAAACTGAAAGAGCAGTATCAACATAACCTATTTTTTTTATTGCGAATGCAGCCGAACTAAGACTGCCTTAATAGACCTTTTATTTGAGGGTTCCATTGCAGTTTTGAATCTAATGTAATTCCAAGAAAAACTGTTGCATTAACAAGATTCACATAGTATTACTGTAAATTTTTAGATTTATGTGGTTATCTTTAACATTAGGCAACTTTGAATTAATACATTTAGTCTTATTTGCATTAAGCTGTAGATTATTTACTGTGAATATGTGAACTAATAACGTCAGCTAAAGTCTTCGAAGCAGCTATGGTAAGGCGGTTAAGTGCCTTCTATGAAAAATATAACATATTGCATGAAAAACAAAACGGGTTCAGACGGAAACGCTCTACAACTTTAGCTATCTATAAATACTTTAAACATATTATCGAAATCATAGATAGTAAAAAGTACGCTGTGGGCCTTCTATTAGATATGAGAAAGGCCTACGATAGAGTTAGTCACGAAATTTAGCTAAAAAAATTGTTTGAGGCGGGAATAAGAGGAATTGCTTATGACTGGTTTAAGTCATATCTTGAAAATCGCCATCAATTAGTTGAAATAGAAAACACTGACTTCAACTCAGGAAAAATACAGCAAATTAGATCTGATAGAGTTTTATGTACTGGCTCTATCCCGCAGGGTAGCGTTTTGGGGTGAATGCTGTTTCTCATTTATATAAATGACCTCCCACGTACAATAATTGATGAGGAATGCATCCTATTCGCTGATGACGTATCAGTGTTAATTTCATGTACTGGTGCAAACGAATTAGATAATAAACTAAACTGTACATTGGGTAAAATTGATAATTGGCTGCATGAACATAATCTGGAACTTAATTAAAAAAAAAACTAAAATAATACAATTTAAGCCCTCACGAAAAATCCCATTGAACATATCCTATAAATTCAAAAATACAGAGCTAGAAATTTGCAACTCTGCAACACTATTGGGAATCGATCTGGATACGAATATGACTTGGAAACCCTATACGGAGAAACTGAAAAATAAGTTACACTCTATTGTTTATGCTTTGCACCAGTTGAAAAACGTTACTAATTTCAAGACGGCCCTAGCAGCTTAACATACTCCAGGTTAACATACGGCATTGTACTATGGGGAAACTGCAGTGAAATAGACACCATATTCATTCTACACAAGAAATGTGTCAGGATACTTACAAACATTGACCAAATGACTTCATTTAGATATTATTTTGTAAAACACCAATTGCTGACCCTTACTTCTATTTATATTCTGGAATCCTGCAAGTTTGTTAGAAATCATTCTGAATTATACTCCCCAATCGAAACTCTTAAGAAATAATAGAAATCAAAATAAATTAAACAAGCCAATCACCAACATGAAAATAGTTTCAGGTAGCCCTTATTACATGGCAATAAAAATATATAATCATATTCCAAACCATCTTAAAAATATAAAAAAGGCATCCTTGTTTAATAGTCACCTCAAAGATTTCTTAATAGAAAAGTGTTACTATAATATTTCAGAATTTTTTGATGACCGATTTATAGTTTAATTTAATAAAATGTATATTGTACTGTTTCATTTGATTTAATTAAATAGTATCTGCTTTCTAAAAGTTTCTAGTTAGAAAAGTGTTACCATAATTTTTATTCTGATATATTTAATGATAGACTTATAAATTACTAATGTGTTTATTATTGAAAGACATATTTATAATACCTAATTGTATCCGAATTGAATTTATTGGTATTTTGAGTATATTTTAAGTAAATAGGCAATAGTTGCTTCTCACCCAATGTTTGCTGTGCCCTTGCAGGGCGTCACTGTACCTCATATACCTGCCCTGTAACATCCTATCTAACATGTGACTTGCAATAAATGAATCTGAATCTGAATCTGAACTATTTGTTGTAAAACCATTAACCACAAACCAAAAATGCGTCATCATCAAAAAGGTTTTTTATTTCTGTCAATTTTAAAACCTAAAGATTTCTATCGTCTTCATACAATAGAACATCACAAATATCTTTTAAGTAAAAGGTAAATCATTTATAAATATCAGAAATAGGAATGGACCTAGAATGGATCCTTGAGGGACCCCCATTTTTACTTGTGATCCTTTAAAAAGTACACTGTTAACATCCACTTTTTGAGATCTTAAACTAATTACCTAATTAAATTAAAAAAATTAAACTAATTAATAGTAAACTAAAAAATTAAACTAATTAATAGTAAGAAATTACCAAATCTAGAACATTATCCAAATCAAGCTTTTGATTGCTTTTTGCGTTGATCACGATACACTTATACGTGTATCGTGATCAACGCAATCAAAGGCCTTCAATATGTCAGAAGACGCCAAGAGCTTTCTGTGAATCCTGCCTAGCCCTAAAGACCTCTAGTGAATCCATATTGTTCACTGTGTAAGAGATTGTTCTCACAAAAATGGCTTATAATTTTGTTCTTGAATGATTTTTTCAAAGATTTTACTTAGAGCTGGCCCCTGACTTCCGAACCTAATTTCGCCGGATTGGCATTACATTGCTGTCATCAAATTTCTTTTTGAACCTTAAGGGCTTTGAAATAAGGTTCATAAATTTCTTGTTTGACAAAATTTGATTTATGCAATGCTTGTTTAATGAAATTATGTTTAAGAGTCAGGCCTCTGGTGAATTTAAATAGGCCTAAAGTTACCTGGGTCTTGTTTGTTGCCTGATTTAAAAAGTGGAACAACCCTACTGTGTTTCATTAAGTTTGGAAAAACGCCTTCATCAACACAATCATTGAATATTAACGCTACCTATAAGGTAACGTCAATTATGTGGCTAACAATTTTAACTGATTATCCCCAAAGATCAGTGGTATCTTTTAAATTAATTAATTTAAATGCTTTTAATATATCTAGTGGCTCCACATGTTTAAATTTAAAGAATACACTGCAACAAGTTACATAATCTTTCAACAACTGTTCTGCTTCAGTTGGTGAGGAATTTAATGAAACTGTAGTGATTAAGGTCTATTACTGAAATAATTATCAAATATCAATAATGAAAGTAATATTTACACAATTAAGTATTTAAATTTCGTTATAGATGAAAATACATAATATTTGTTTTATAACTGGGCATTGTCCGTGTAATTGATTTCTTATTTTAATAAATAAATAAATTTTCCAAAACAATCAAAATTTAGTAAGGAAGGATTGATTTCCACCCGTAGATTCATCAACTAGAGATTCTACTTCTTTCTACTCTCATCGCAGCATCACTACTGTCCATAGACAACTACCACAGATTATAGTTTAATGATGATTTGAGTGCAGCGCCAATGACACAATCTGAAAAAGGGCGGCTGTTACTACGGCTGCGGTCCGATTTGGGAAAAAAGTAATTTTAGAACATTTAGCACTGTCGCTTGGTCCAAATTAAAAAGCGTTGTAAAAGTTTGCTTCGATATTTATCCACTCAAGTGCTTTTGAATGCAACCACGGTTGTATGAAAACAGACGTCCAAAGTGCTTCAAGCAACCACGGTTGCAAGGCGGCAAGTGGGTCGCATCGCATACTCAACAGGTTCAAATAACTAAATCACTGGACCGTTTCTTTCCTTAAAAAAAAAATTACATGGACCATGGACAAAGGCATCACAACTTGTTCCCTAGTTAGTCTGTGCATCACATAAAGTCAATCGTTCGTAAATTATGGATTAATTAAAAAGATATTGTCATTATTATAAATGGAAAGTTATCTTAGCATCCTCAAGATACCTATTGTAACTTTTGAGTTTATTTTGAAAATTACTGAGACTTAAGTAATTTTGATTTTTATGATAGACGTTTCTTCTATGAATTTAACAAAACGCTTACAGTGCTAAAGCCAGAGTACTGCTAAAGCTGAAGAGCAGAGGCACCGTAAATTCATGATGACGGAGTTAGTGACGTCATTTACGACGTCCGCGCCTGCTGTCAAAAGACCGCTAAAAGTACTTTCGGCCACAAATCGGACCGCAACCTGCGTTGTCAAATCTGTCACTTGTCTTGTCACTAGTTTGAAGTGCTGAAGTCCGTCTGTCGTCAAGAATTTGTCAAAATCGAAATTATTGAATTCATTTTTACTAGTGACGACGCAAAATGTTTTTATTGTTCAAAAAATAATTTCTACTCTATTGTTGAGTTGTATTGTTTTAATTATAGGCTTTCATTAACTCTTTTTATCTTGTGTACGTTTATAAATTCTTGTGCTAAAGTTTTGCTATGGCCTTTTTATACTTTCTGTTTGGTTTGGCGTATTTTGTAAATGGTTTGTATTTTTACGTTCTAAACGATTCTTCTGGTTCTTCCTTTTATCCGGTGAATATAACTAAGTATTTAAATTTTAGGAATATATTCACTTCAATTGTACCTGGAAAATGATGGACCTGCTGTGCGTGGTTCAAAAATAACATTCACCGCGACAGTTCCAGACTACAGCACTGAAAATATAGAATATGTGTTTACAGACAATACACAGCCATCACATAAACAGACGGTAACCTTTCACTTATTATCATGTGTAACTTATCTAATTTTATCTGATCATACCAAAGAAAGTATTGAAGATATGAGAAAGTTTTCATTTGTTTTGTTATAACTTCTGTAAATAATTCACTAAAGTTATTCACAGATATTACAAAGTTACTGATATTAGTTTGCTGCTGTTAGGCTCAGGCTACCTAACATACTACTAACTTTGCGAGGGCCGAGGAAATGGGTGAAATGGCCCACAACAAGTGGACCAATTACCCGGCCCACCAGCATCCCCAGTTGGAAATGATAATACTAAACCATTGCAATTATGTAAATGAAAATGGAGCAAATAAGCCAATCTTGCTGAGTTGTAGATGTGTTGATTTCGTTTCTGAAATAAATAATGTAACTGTGGTTGATTCACCAATAACCATTTTTAATAACTACTTATTTCTTTAATTGCTGTTTGGTTATAGTTTGTCTTATATAGGATGGTAATGTTGATAGTTCACGCCTATGAAGTATTGCATTTTTTTCTGCAAAGTGTATTACAGATAATATCGTACTTTATTGACGGGTACAACCCACTTAGTAAAGTGCCTTGCAAACAAATAACAATAGACAATAGGTTGGTAAATAAAATTACTTTGACAAATAGGGTGCACTGCCCTATTTTCTACATTTTGTTTTAACAGTTTTATTTTGATTTAATTAAGGTTATTTGCAATTGTCTATCATACGATTATTCTCAAAAACATTGATTGAATATAATAAAGATTTTGATCTTAAATATTATTTGATGTTTCTAAGAGTTTGGAAACACTACAGCCAGCCATCCCTTCCCTACACAAAATAAAAATGTGAATAACATTTTCTTTCTTTATCTATAAACTAACAATTCCAAGTTCTATCATCATCCGTGCGGTATATCCCGGTTTTGAACCCACACTGGTGTGGGGGCTCCCAGGGTCCGCCTTTCTTATTTTCTTGGCCCACTTCGCGCGATCTTGTGCATCCTCAGAGTTACACCAGTTACCTCACGCCATTTGGCCCAAGCCGCGGAAATTCGGGCTCTGACGTCGCGGTCGATGTCCCTGGACGCGCTTAACACAGATCCCAGGTATTTGAAATGGTCCGTGCGCTCGACCACGTCAACGCCTATGCAGACAGACTGGGTATCTGTGGTGTTGCAGGCCACGTACTCCGTCTTCGCCACATTAAGTTTCAGACCGCCGTTTTCAAGTGAATTTTTCCACTTATTCACCCGTTGTACCAGCCGTCCCCTGTCCGAATCTGCTAGCGCTATATCATCAGCATACATAAGCAACCGCGGTGGTTGCTCATGGTTGTCTAGGATGCTGTTTGACAGAACATCTAATATTATGCTGAACAGAAACTGGCTAAGCACGGAGCCTTGGTGTACTCCAACGGTGATAGAGAAAGGAAGCGTGTCACCAACCGCAGTCCTAACTATGGAACTGGAATCGTGGTACATATCCCGGATAATGTCAATAAAGACTTCGGGAACGGCCCTGGACCGCAGCGCCCTGCCGATCATCTCACGAGGGACACAGTCGAAGGCCTTCTGCATGTCTAAGAAAAGTAGATGCAGAGGTGTATTCTCATACGGGGTCCATGGTCCCGCAACCCGGTCGAAACCCATACTGACACTCCGAGATTGTACACCGTCGGATCCGAGAGTCCACAATGCGCTCGAGGAGCTTCATGGTGTGGGACATAACCTTTATGCCGCGATAATTGCTGCATTCCTGCACCGAGCCCTTGCCCTTGAAGACTGGCGTGATAATGCTCAGTCTCCATTGGTCAGGTATCTTCCCGGTGAGGAGAATGCGGTTGAAAAGGTGGGTAAGTATGCCCACACCACGAGAGCCCATCGATTTCCACGCTTCGATAGGTACTCCATCGGGTCCGACAGCTTTCCGGTTCTTCATGCGGTGAAGAGCCGACTGGACTTCATCAGACGTTACCGGGGGCACTAGTCCCTGATTTGGAGGGAGTTCAGGTGGCTGCACCTCTTTGTGCTGCTTGTTGAGCAGCTCGTGGAAGTAAGAGCGCCATCTCTCCTTCACCGCGCGGTCCTCGCATAGCAGGTTACCAAGAGTGTCATTTACACAGCGGCACATGGAAATATCCTGGGCCGCTTTGACTCTCGAACGTGCCAACTTGTAAACGAGCTTCTGCCCCTCAGACGACTCCAAATTATCGTACAAAGGACGTAAGTGGTCACGTCTGGCTTTGGCTACAGCTCGTTTAGAGGCACGTTCGGCATCCCTGTACGCGGCGCGATCTTCAGGAGATTTGGACGCTTGCCACGCCTTGAAGAGGGCTTTTTTAGCTCAGGCTAATCAGATATCAGTCAGATCAGGAGATCAGTGTCCTTCTGGACTGCTTCGTTCCACCACTAGGTCTCCTTGTCAAGCCCACGTCCACCCCGAGACACACACAACGCCACCCTCGCCGCCCCGGTGATAGCTGCCTGACACCTATCCCAGAGCTGTTGCCCGGACTCACTATCCGCTGCGATGCACAGGTCACTGACAGCGGCAGCAAAGTCATGGGATCTGGCTCCTTCAAGCAGCCACCACCTGGTTCGGGGCGGGCAGCGCTCCTGGCATTTGCCTCGAGGCTTCACTCGCAGGTCCATCACAAGTAGACGGTGTTGGGCAGTAAGACTCTCTCCGGGTATGACCTTACAGTTAGCTACCTTGCCGATCTGGGCTCTCCTGGTGAGAAAGTAGTCTAGCTGGGTTGCTCCTACCGCTCTTGTAGGTGATCAGATGCTCGGGACTCTTTTTGAAGAACGTGTTCACGAAGGCCAAGTCGGCCGCCATACACGTCCGGAGAATCTCTTCGCCTTCAGCGTTACGACTGCCAAAACCAAAACCACCGTGAACATGCCCGTATTCCCCACACTGTTCACCCACATGACCGTTCAGATCGCCACCCAGAACGACGCCTTGGGACAATGGAAAAGTGCATAGGAGCTGGTCGATTTGCTCCCAAAACAGTGCCTTATCCGAATCGCTACAACCGACCTGCGGTGCGTAGGCACTTATCAAATTGGTCGTGACCCCTTCGATAAGCACCCTCACGACCACAAGGCGGTCGCTAACGCGATTTACTTCCAAGTATAAGAAATATTCTGGAATTCCTCGGACAGCACCACCCCCACTCCATTGGCCCCACCAGGAGAACCCTCGTAGATCAGCTTGTAGCCGTGCCCGATGTTCCGGGACCTGTTGCCTCTCCAGCGAGTCTCCTGCAGGAACGCCACGGCCACCCTCCGCCTGGCGAGCACATCGGCCAGCTCGCGAGCGCGTCCCGTCAGCGTTCCAACGTTCGACGATGCGAAGCGGACCTTCCTTTGGACTAATGTCTTTTACCGGGCCCGCCCATGGCCTGGTAGCCCTAACCCACTTAACACAGGAGTAGGGCGATCCCCCTGCGCGTCGTTTTTCGGCGACGCCCTATCCAGGTCGGGTACTCTCTTCTTGCTGACCATAACTGTTTGGCGTGTGTTGGCTTTAACAATTCCAAGTTCTATGAAACTTGATAATTGAATTGAAATCGAAATAAATCGATAATCAAATAGATTCACTAACAACCCCATCCCTTTGGTGAGTTGTGAAAATTATTATCCTAGGGCCCGTTCCAAATCACTCTTCCCTGAGTGATTTCTACCCTCAGCAGATAAAAGTAAGACAAAAGAAAGAGACAAAAGTAACAAAAACTTTGTCTGAAAGCAGTCAGGTGAATTTCATCAGGCTCCAGACAGGGGTACAATTCGCACTTGTCAGAGTGGTAAACAACACCCATACCCATTCCGAAACAACTAGGAAACTGTCAGGTGACAGCTCGGTAGGCTTCGGGTTCAATTTGGATCAGGTTCGGGTGATTTTCACTCCCCTGAGTTAAATTCCACTCAATTTGGAACGCGGCCCGAATAGTAGATAAACTATAGTAGCACAGAATAGGTACTACGTGGGGCGCACTAAAAGTTTTCGGAATCAACAATAAAAAAATACATTAATGGTCAAAAATTAATTTATTGTTTCTCAAAATATTCTCCCTTTGCGTCAATGCACTTATTCATACGATTGAACCAAATTTGAAAACATTCCTCCGTTTTGACGTCAGATACGTGTTTTTCATACTCTTCGACAGCCTCTTCTGGTGATGAAAACGTTGATCGCGTATTTGGTTCTTGGTTTTTGGGAACAGAAAAAAATCACACGGTGCTAGGTCAGGACTGTATGCTGGAAAACTCATAAGTTGTACGTTTTTCGCCTTCAAAAACTCATTTGTCTGTCTGGCCCGTGTGGGATCTTGCATTGTCGTGGTGAAGATGATACGGTGTTTACCGTTATTTTCACGGAGTTTGCCAATAATTTCCGGTAAAAAAATGGTCGTGTACCAGTCACTATTCACGGTACGAAGATTTTCTAAAGCAACAGTAGCCACGTGTCCAGTTTTATTAAAAAAAGAAGCAATCTTTCGTTCCGAGGAACTTTTCACGCGCGCCATTTGGTTGGTTTCGGCTCATCTCTATAGACCCATACGCTCGATTGCTACTTCGTTTTGGGATCGTAGCTGTAAATCCATGTTTCGTCACTTGTTACTATGTCCCACATCAAATTTGAAACAACGAAGGTGTATCTGGCAAGCATAGCATGGCACCAAGTGATGCGGTCCGTTTTTTGAGCATCGGTCAAATTGTGTGGGATCCATCGAGAACACACCTTTCTCACACCCAAATGTTTGTGGAGGATTGACTGTATTTGACTCATGTCTATGTCCAAAGATGTCCGGATCTCATGGAAGGTCACATGCCTGTCTGTTTCAATCATACGGCGCACAGCATCGATGTTCTTGTTATCCACAGCGGTGCACGGGCGACCTTCACGAATTTCATCATGGAGATTGACACGACCGCGTTTGAATTCTGCAAACCAGCTATAAATGGTCGTCTTGCATAGTGCTTCTTCGCCAAAAGCAGATTGAAGCCTAACGAGGCTCTGCTAAGCTGTTAAATTACACTTAAAATCGTAAAAATCATGCAACGAAAATTTTCCCGAGTTAAATCCATTTTATTGTAATTTTTAAAATGACTCCACAATGAGAAAACAATTGACAATCAGATGAAACACATATATTGTACCTATTTCATCTAAGGTTTAAGAGAATATTTATTTCTCATTAAAACCATACATACAGTCACTTACATGAGAAATTAAAATGTGGGTGAGTATAACACAAATAGTCCAGTAGTTTACAGATACTCTACCGTTATATTAACGTGGTAGAGGGTAGAGTTGCTTCATTCACACTTCTCGTTCGTTTCGTTACAATCCCAATGATTGTGACACTCTACATCACTCGTTTTACTCCTATACGTATACTTATTGTGATACGTTGTTCCCTATTAGAACATAACAAATAACATGAAAGCAATGCTTTTGCGTGAGTCAAACAAACATTATATGTTATGTTATGTTGTCCGTTTAAGAGTGAATTCAATTTAACTTCAGGCGTTGTGAAGAGTAAGAAGATAATGAAATCAGTCAGTTATTGAATTCCATAGTTGATCACTTGAACCATGTTAAGAAAATAACTAGTTATTGTGTTACTGGACAACTAGTGATAACTGTTCTGGCAAATCACTAGTTTAATAACTATAATTATTATTTTGAATGTGCTGTTCTTGCTGGTTCTCCCTTCACTTGCGCCCATATCACTTTGATGGGATTGCATTGACAGTGGTAAGGTAGCAGACCTATAACTTCATTACCCAATTCATTTTGCCAATTGGTCTAAATAATATGTTTTTCCGGCCGATGTCTTCTTAATATCTGTAAAAGCTCCAACTTAGGCCCGTATTCTAGAATCTTACTCAAGCACTGATCTGTACTTGAGTAGAGATTTCAAAACGTCAGTTCATACAAAAACGTCACTCAGATCTATTACTCAAGTACAGATTTTGTTTTAGAATATGGGTCTTAAACTCCAATCCTAAAAATGGATATGGGATATTGTTCTCCCTGAGTCAGTTTTGTATTGCACATTTCTTATTTTCTGATGTAGGAGCCCAATTCATTGCTGTGAGTGGTAGCCAAAGAGTACCTATATAAACACTGCGTTGTAATGGTAGCTGGCGTTATTCACAGTAATCGGGTAAACCATTCCCTTAGCATTCATTTCAGAGTGGTGTTATTCTGTGGTAGTGGTCATTTTATACCATCAACAAGTAATTGATAAATTACCCCCGTGACCGATCTGTTTCAGAGTGCGGCCCGAAACCCGGAGTCTCGGGCCGAGCTCTGAAACCGCTTTGTTTTCGGAACATAGCCCGGGTTTGTGATTACCATCCCGCATTTGGCAAGCGAGGTGATTAAGCTAATACCCATCAATTTTAGCGATGACTTGATTTCAATGATGGAGGCCTTTGCCCAGCTGTGGGACAGTATATAGGCTAATTACTTTACTTTTACTTTATCCGTTTCGCAGACTTCTAGGAATCGATAAGCAGTTATCGGTATGTGACGCACTGCACGCTTCTCTCCCTAGTGCATCAATGATTTATGGCATCGCAGGCAGTGATGGTTGGACACGAGTATAGTTATCATCACGAATAACGCCCACTGAGTTGCTTATTTTTACTCAAGTGTCAATGTTAATTAACATTTGTTTTCAAGATTCATTTGCCTGATTGGTTGGTCTGCAAAAGCTTCTGGCATACTAGCTGACAGAATGTTTTATAGGGCATTATTTTGAAACATAAAATGGGCGTGTCTACTAACCTCTTTTGAATGAAATGACTTTAATACAACTACAATTATTTTAACATGTTTTGTTTACTCATTTTTTGCCTTTTATCTCAGTGAGACAGATTTTTTTTACTTACTAATACACAAATTAGAGTAAAATGTTGGTCTGAAAGATTTTTTTTCTATGTAGTACTTGCCAACCCTGCCATATCTGTATCTTGTATGACCAAATATTTTACCAATTAATTAAGCTCTACTGTTTGTGGAAATATTGTATGGTATATCTAAATACCAATTATGTAACTGCTGCCTCGTTGTTTCTGAATTTAGTGTGTCTGTTGAAATATGATGATTTTTTATATGTACCTATTCACATGCTAATCTAGAGACTCAATTTCGTACAGTACTGAGGCAGTCAGTTTTTTGTATCAAGCCTCTCTAAGTATTTCACTGATCACCAAATACATAAAACACTTATAAAGGATTCAAACCGCTCCTCCTTTCTAAAAACTTACATCAGGAATTGGTCCTCCCATCATCCTTTATGTTGTGAGATCCAACTCTTTTAAAAGATTACTCTGTATCATGCTGGGGACTTTATTTTTGACCATTTTTTTATTGTCATATTTGTTTAAAATAGTTTTTTCATGGTATGCAGAAAACAGCGAGTGACAGAAAAAAAAACCTAAGAGTAATGTCATACTCGCTTGCAGTAATATCTAGGGCCCCAGCTAGTCATGCCTGTCCACCAATGGTCTCAAAATAGTGGTGATTATGATTAATCACCGCTATTTTGACGCGCCATCGACGCGCTTTGTTTTCTCATGGTGCTATTGAAGCCAATGACCAAATCAGTTACATTACCATCAAAGTTTTTTTTTTTTTTTTAATAAATAAATAAATATCCCTGGACATTATTCCACACAGCGCCATCTAGCCCCAAAGTAAGCTAATTAAAGCTTGTGTTATGGGATACTAGACAACGGATAAACATACTTAAATACATTTTCTTTTGTAAATACATACTTATTATACATAGGAGACACCCAGACCAGTACAAACAGACATGTTCATGCACACAAATGTTTGTACTGTGGGGGAGTTACCTAGCTACATCTATTTTTACTTATTTCAGTTTGAAAATTCAACTAATAGAATTCAATGGACGGTGGAATACTCAAGAAATCTACATCAAGCAGGTGAATACACTGCCACTGTAAGACTTATGAAAAATTACTTTGGGCTTTGGATTCAGAATAACGAAACAACTACAACTTTTAAATTAACAGGTAAATATGATTTTTTTGTAAGCTAATTTATTGACTTTGAAAATGGATAAGAGTATCGCATTTTCTTAACACAAAATGATTTGTTTCAGATGCATTAAATGGTAATTTAGTACTGAGTCAAAATGACTTTGATCGCCCCAACCATTTTGTAGCAGTCAACCAAACTGTGACTCATAGAGTGAGCCTGCCCAAGAATGAATTGGAATTCCTAAAGGAAAACGCTTCAAGAGTAGTCACTTATTGGTTCAAAGATTGCATGTACATTGATCAAACAACTGATTTCCAACTGAATCTAACCTACAGTGATGTTATGGCTGATCACTACGTGGAAGCATTAGTGGTGGCCGATAACGAGCCACTTCCACCAATAACTACAACAACGACGACGACGACGACCACCACCACCACCACAACCACCACAACCACCACAACAACATCCACAACTACCACAACTCCTAAACCTGAAACAGTTGTGCCACCTGTCACAACAACCAACAGTACCATTCTTTTGAATGATACACTCGCTGTTCATAGACTGTCTAAGCGGAGCGCGACACCTCATCCTAAAAATAATTTCAGCCCTCCAGTCAATTTTATATGTTACAATACCAGCATTGTTCCAATTGGTGAAAAATATGTCTATGGGCATTATCAGGAAACACTGAGTGTGAGAGGTAAGCCATATACGTACTACCTAGGTACCATTTTAATCTAGACACGCGGTAGCGTGTCAAGCCAAGTTAACAGAACTGGCGAGCAGTCTTACATGGTAACTACCTACCTCACAGACCAGGTGAGGTAGGTATAGGTTAACCACCGTCGAACCTCCTGATGGTCCGTGGAACGCGGGGCGGCTACACACGGCATTGCGCCGCGGCGAGATATCTCAACACATAATTAATAAAATCTGCGTGTTAACAACACGGAAATTTTATTAATCACTAATCATGTTATTATGGAAATTTATAACTTCAGATGTGTTAGTATTTGTTTTAGTATTATAAATAAAAATAAACTAATTTAAATATCAATTATTTTTTAGACTTGGAACCAAATACAGCGGCTCTAACTTTACTTTTTAATAGTTTTCATAGACACGCCAGTAGCCTCTGAAATTGTCTCATTTACATTTATGTCTTTACCTGGAAAAATCATGAATACATTTTACTAACGACATAGCATTATCAATGTAAAAAAAATCAAACACATCGAAAGTACTATAAAAACTTTATTAACACAATGTAGAAAACGAAATGAATGCACACCTGAAGAAGAAGCTTGTTTCAATTTTTTTCTTTGAAAATAAAGCATTAACTTCTTAATTTTTTATTACGTAGACTTGGCAATTCCACTTTTGTATTTATCTCATGTGGAGCCGACAAGCAACTGATTGGCCGAAAGCAACACCCTCCCGCGTCCCGCGCACCATCAGAAGGGTCGACTTTATAGTGGTCAAGCTATAGTTACCATGTGAGGATAATACTATTGAGATTTTTAAAACAGTTTGCAATTCATACCCATCCATTAGAAACCACATACTCGTGTGGTATCATTTGTACTCACAAATGATGAAGCTTTTCCCTGCAGTGTGACAGGATAAGGCTAGCCATTTTTTTATTTCAAATAATATAAAAATAATATAATAAAAAAGGGGTAATTAATGACCACTTTAGTCCTTATCCTTAGGTATTCTCTGAGGCTCAATTTGACGCCGAATTTCAAATGACACTTCAGCATTGAAATTTATTTGTAACTCTGAAACTTGAAATTTTCAGCTCCGATATCAACAATCAACATCACGGGTCTGAACTGGCTCCAGCACGGTGACTTACTACGCTTGGAAGTGAAGTACTCAGGAAGTCCACCTTTCGACTACTGCGTTCAGTACAAACCGGGCCAGTACAACATCACCGGAAACGAAACCTGTGAATTTAAGACCAGGAACATAGCTAACACCTTCCCATTGGTCCACTATTTTGCAGACAGTGATCAGCATACCGTGGTTGTGATAATCGAGAATGAGATAGCTAAAAACGTGTCCAGAGCAACTATAAATATTTACAAAGGTTTGTGGATGAATTAATACAAAACTTTGTTGTATAGAGTTCCTGGCGGGATGCCGTGAAAGCGGAAGAACCTCATGCACTTTCTGATCCCCTTGGAATGATGTCCTGCTTGGCTAAGGTACGCACTGCGGCGAAGTTCTCTCGTGTTTTTTCTCGCGCCGTCCAGACCGAAATTCGAGGTGCGTGACAAAATATTCTCGCGGTGCGCATCTTAGCCCATTTGATGGGCGGTTGGTTCTTTGCCATCGACATTCTTTAAACAAGAGTTTTGTTTCGGCAGTTTAATAAGGTATTATCTTAGCCAATTACATAATTATCATTTTGCATAATTTTGACAGCTATCAATAGGGATGGGGTAGTATAAAGTCGTTAGTGAATCGATTCGATTATCGATTCAATAATTCATAGAATTTTGAATCGTCAGTTTGTTTTAATGTGCAATAAACAGATAATTAAATAAATATATCACAACTATAAAAGCCCTGAAGTGAATCAAATAAGGTAGGTATTAGGATTTAAAGTTATATTACTCATATAATGGTGCACGCACACATCACTTTCATAATCATCGTCGTCAACATCAATAGAAGAACTGTCCCTTAAGTTTATTATCAATTCTTGTTCACAAAAGGTGTTCACTTTTATATTTTAGATTATAAATTAATTTTGTTTCACAACCGATCTTATATTGTCTTCTGTTATTCGTTTGCAAGGTACTTAACTAAGTGGGCGGTACCCGTCAATAAAGTAGGATATTATGTGTAGTACACTTTACCAAAATAAAATGCAATACTTCATAGGCGTGAACTGTCAAAATTATCATCATAAATTGGACAAACTATAACGAAACACTTCCGAACCCGACCAACCCTACTTTGTCGTATTTGTGGTGGCAACATATTTATTTAGTTGCGGCATTTATATTAACAGCGAAGGTGCACGCTCAGCTGTCGGTGATAGTAGTGCCGGTGGTGTTCTGCCTGCTCGCCGTCACGCTGGTTATCTTCGGCATGGCCTATTATCAGCATCGGTCGAGGTATGTACCTTAGCCAATTAACTTTAGATACAAGGAATGCAGCGCTCTGTTAATGAAATATAAAAATAATGAACTCAACGTCATGTTAAGCCCTAGTAAGTAAAAACTTATTGCTACTCCTTTCGCTTATTCATGTTAGAAAGAGACAGAAAGCTGTCACTGCCACGCTTGTGCCATGTTTAACCTTGTCAATTAAATGACGTGCTGACGTGCATTATCCAGTGATGGAACATCGTTTACATAGCTTTGGGTCAGAAACTTAGGTTTTGTTAAGACTACTTCCACTAGAGTGCTTTGACTTCTCTTAATTAATTGTGGTCTGCTTGGTATTACAACACAATTTTCAATACTGTAGGACCTCACGATACAGTCACTCTTACTGCATTCATAGAAACGTTTCTGTAAGTAAAAGTGAAAATGACGATATCCGGTAGCTGTTTGAGGTATTGCGGTAGAAATAGTGCAAAAGAACCATGTAAATGTAAAAAGAGCTTGTCACATAGCCCTCATGAAATTTTTCAGGTACACGATAGAAGTGGCTGACTTCGACTTCGGCCAAGCGCATTTGGATTACAAGACGTTCACAGAGCGTCTGAGAGACAGTTTCAGGAACGCTTTGAATTTCAGGCAGGACGAAACCGACCCCCTTTCTACGAACACTAGATACGACTCCATGACTTAAATAGTTCGAAGTCGGGTTTAGGGTCTGGCGCAAAGTGTAGATGGCGCCACTAGTTTGGGCAAGACTGCTTGGCAGACTATAATCAAGGGAAAAGTCAAAATATGTAATTTTGAGATGAACACAGGTGAACTATTCGTGGCAAGAATTGGCAGCCATTGACCAAAAGCATAAGCCTAGTTAGTACATACATCAATAGATGGCGCTACTAACAGAAAATGTACAAAGTTTTTTTTTTCTAAAACCACAGAATGATCACGTTCTAGTACGTAAGTAACTCTGCCGTTTGTTTAGTGATATCTCATCGATTTTATAAATGAACCCGTTGTCATAAATTAACTTGAGCAAATATTGTTTTTTAGAGCTTAGCGCCTGGTGCGTCCAGCCATCATGTTTTTTTACACTTAGTCGTGATGTCATTATAAAGCTGTTTTTTTTAACAAGTTGTTCTTTACAAAGCCCTTTGGCGTTCAGATCAGTAACTACTACAAAATGCGAAAGTGATCAAACTTATACCTTCGCATATTTGTCTGGCGCATATTTATTAATTACCGTATAATGAAGGAGCCTTCACAGGCTAATGCAATTTAATTTACGAAGACCTCCTTTCACCAAGCGCATTAATACAAAACCATCCGGGTTGTATTGGTTTTCTTCCATCGGTGTTTTCCATCAGGGAAGAATTAAAAACCATAACTGGAGATGGTTCTGAACTACAAAATATTCACAAAAAGATATTGTACCTACTTTAAATTATCGTGCATTATTATCTTTTCTGTGCCTCAGTCCTAACTAAAATAAGGTAATGAAAAAAAACTCAACTGTCATACCTATGAGCCAAATTTGTATTGTGGATTATATAAATAAATAAACATCTGGGACAATTCACACCAAGATCATCTGACCCCAAACTAAGCAGAGCTTGTACTATGGGTGTCAGAGACTGATAAACATACTTAAATATTTCTAAATACATACTTAGGTAGATAATAACACCCAGACATACAACAAACAAAAATGTTTGTGACATAAATGTTTGTCATGGGACCCACGACCTCCGGTGCTAAAGGCAGGATCGCTACCATTGCGCCAACAGGCCGGTCAATTAATCAATTATTAATCTGGTGTTAATCAATTCAATGTATCTTATAAAACTGAGAGGAACGATTGTAAACTAAAACCATTAGAGATTCCTAACATCATTTTTGCCCGTCAAGAGGAGCTGTCCTCACTGCACTTGATGGAAAGTGGCTCTGAGGTCAATATTTCAAATTGTCATTATTTCATATTTGTAAATGATGGGTAAGCGTCTTGTAATCGGGTCAAAATGAATTGTTTTAACTCCAAGTGTGTGTTTTAGTGTTGAAACTCATGTTAAGCAATGTTATTGGTTGTTTAAATTAACGTCAACCAATCACGTTAGTAGACATGAGATGGCTTTTGATTGGTCTTGCAGCAAACCGGAATTTAAGCTTCCTACATCATTTTAATTAAACACGTTATCTTAATTAAAAAAAACTGCATTTTTTGGTAAAAATACCTATATTAAGAAGTTGCGCCCTATAGATCTGCATTTTGTGGGAGGTAACGCTGAAATTTGACTTCGCATTTGTTGGACTGATTTATTGTTGCTTATTTCATATTTTATTTTTAAACAAAAAATAAGGACATTCAATTTAGTTAGATGATATATTATGATTCAATTCATATGAGATAAAAATTATTGTTAATGACATTACTTTACTTTAGTTAAATCTTATCTTTAATTTGATCATGTTAATAGTTATGCTGTAATGTGATAGTCTGATAGATTTAGAACATAGTGAAGTGTGCATCCATTTTTTTTTAAAGGTGAGTATGAAAGCAAATATAAAAATTAATGTTGTTAGTCCTATTAGTCCTTAAGTTTTTTTTATTGTTAATTAATTGCGATTTGAATTCAATTAATGATAAATTGCATGATCATATTTATTATCTTTTTATAAGACGGTTAATTCTAATAAATCTAGGTTGCACTATTTAGCTATAACAATAACATTGATGCCTGCTAATAGCAGCACATCTTTAATTTGTGCTTTACTCCAAAGTTATTGTGATAGTTCGATTATGCAACGCAGTCTTATTGTACATACGACAGCACGTCAAGCTTTTAATGTGGCCACCTTATGCTGCGAACTTAGGACCACTAGGATACACTAGAGAAATTCGTTTATTTGGTGGCTTTTGGGCATTCGCCCGAATTTCGGAAGGCGCGAGACCACGTCGTGCTCGATACCTGATTTTTTCTAATTTTAATGTCTATCTTCAACTTCAATACCCACTTTGCAACGGGGTTTTTGATAGTTGACCTGCTGTCCTACGTACAACGTGTTAAGGTGATTGAAACATCTCGAACTTTCCAATTTCGCATTAAACTTTACTTCGCTAAACTTTAGCGTAATGAAGTAAGTAACCACGTCGGCTAAAATGATGTAAAACTGTATAAAAGTATCTAGAATTAGAATACTTAAATATAAATTGAGTGACTTTGTAATATTCAATGATTTAAGGTGCTGTATAACCAAGTATTTAACAGCAATCATTAAAAATTGAGAAGCAATGTCCAAAGCTAATCTTATTACCATGCGTTGTTAACATGGTGTATGAAAATTCAAAAGTTGTATGTAAGTCATGTTTTGTGATATCTTAGGTTTAATAGAGGGATACGATTTCTAAGTATTATTTCCTGTTTCTGTGCTTCAGAAGTTGCTGAGTGTGAAGTACAGACAAATAATTTAATTGTAGTTACAATAAAATGTTATACACATATCACATATTGTTTTACTGTTGAAGTGATCACATTGATGGACAAGTGTATAAAATAACGTAAAAGTACGTAATAGCCTGATTTCTTCTAATCCGGACATATCTCTAATAATTTTAAAAGGTTAACAGGGTCTCTTTATATGCAATAGCTGCCCCGACAGACTTCGTTTTTTCGAAAAGTCTGTGCAAAGGTACTCTTTTAAAGTTTTTTTAAACAACTCTTAAACGGTGGCTCTTAGCAAAAAAAATTTTTACTCAAGTAGTCTACATAAAATTTCATACAAAAAAAGTTCTATGAACTTTTTCGCATGGATCAAGATTTAACGACATATTAAAGCAGAACAGTTGTTGCTTCAGACACCATTGGCCGTATTTGTGTCAAAATTCGCTTTTACACGAATTATTTCCCCTATTTGACAGTTTTTCGTCTTTTTTGAGTGGGCTATAAGTAATTATATCGTAAATGAGTAATCAGCGAACATAGGTACATAAAAAAAAAGTTCCAACGAATTATGAACCTGCTTTTTTGAAGTAGGTTAAAAAACAGCTATACCATCATATTTTTTATGCTATTCCTAATAGATCAATGTTTTCGAGTCGATTTATGTTAATGATGACTAATTCATGTTAAAAATTTTGCGAATTGTTTTATTACCCTTGCGTTGTCATAATAAATACCAGACCCATGTCGTGTCGCGTGCTCAATAAGGCAGGTAGGGTTGCCCACTATTTCTGGAAATGTATAAATGTATGGGACGTCCAAGATCTGATCACCTGACCCGAAAGCAATTGATTAGATCCCTATTCTGTTCTGTGCCCAAACTAAGCAGAGCCTCTACTTTGAGTGTCAGAGACCGCTGAACGTCACTCAATATTTTGTAATTATAACCAGACACAGGGTAAACATAATTCCGTATTAGATTCCCGGTCGGGTCAATTCAGGAAACGATCTTTTCGGAATTGACCCTGGTCTGAGTGTGCTGGGAGACGCCCCTGGCTTATTTCCTTGTGTGGCTCGTAACATGGGATATTAATTCCTACTTCGAGACCATTACAAGAGGTGTTGTCTGGCGCATATTTATTTATTTGTAATTCGAGACAGGATCGCTTTCGTTGCGCCAACATGCCAGACATGTGTAGCATTAATCCTATTCAAGCTAAAAAACGTTAATTGGTCTTCGCTATTGCCTCGAGTTAGATGTTTACTCATGTGGGATCTTTTGGCTCGATTGCTTTTCTTTCAAGCATCAACAGTGTTGTTATCGTTTTTTATTTAGGTAGAGTATTTTTAAATGTCTAGGTTTTAGTGTTAAGAGGGATGAATGTTTGAGAAGACTTTTGTCGATTTAAATCCACTGACAAAATACTTGATTGATAATATTTTAGGACTAGTGTTTTTTTAATAAGTTCACTGCCGCTAAACCAAACACGATAGAAAATCTATTGTTTGTCGGTCACTGGTGACCCCCATGGCGTGCAAAGTGTAGGTTTGTAGCAAGTGTAGCAACCCTACTTACTAGTATGGAAAGAGGTTACGACGCGGCTGACTCATTTTTTATTCGATATTGGAACAAAGAGAAATAATCATAGGTATTATTGTTAAGACTGTTCAAGCTTAAATAAGACAATTTGTTACTATTTGACATAGGTATTTTAACATAGGTAGGTAACGTTCTAATATCTTATTTACCTACTGCAGGGCTTCACTCTTGAATCGATCCAATCATTTGGCAACATTACATAAACTTCACTGAATTTTTCAAAACCTTATCGCTTTGATTTAAGGTTCATAAATTTCGTGTTTGACATTTCTTCTAAGCATAACTAATGAAAATTTGTTTCAGAGTAAGGCCCTGGTATGCGCAATTTGTGCATACAGTAGTCATT
This sequence comes from Udea olivalis, assembly GCA_947369235.1. Lineage (NCBI taxonomy): Eukaryota > Metazoa > Arthropoda > Insecta > Lepidoptera > Crambidae > Udea > Udea olivalis. Next base: position 9,313,892 of record OX376350.1, read on the forward strand.
AGACATACTTTATATGTGCTATGGCGAGTTCTTTTGGATCAAGTTCAAGGTGCGATTAAAAAATCGAAGGCATTCCAAGAATACATTTTTGTCACGTGTTAACTCGTATCATTTGTTTAGGCAGCTAGGAAAAAACGCGCGATTATTTTGTCACGGTGCGTGCCTAGCACATATCTAGTATCTAGAGTGCAGACCATCTATTAAACGGCAAGTAGGTAGGACCTTCAGTGGCCTGAAGAGTACTGCGAGAAGCGGTTAGAAGCAGGAGGACCGGGTGGGTAGGCGGTCGCTCTCACGGTCTCACAGGCCTATGTAGGTTCGACAGTGGACGTTTACTGGCTAAAAAAAAGAATAAAAGATGTTACCTACACACAAACATATACCTACAGAAATAAAACAGATTTGTTACAGGAAATTGTTAAATTAGGCTAGCGATATTCAGTTACGAGTATGTGTCTATCTACTTACAATTTAAAATATTAAAGAAAAACCTGCCAAGTGCGAGTCGGGCTCGCGCACCGAGCGAGGGTACGGTACGGAACCCTTTACACACCCGTAGGTATATTTATTAAAAATATTTTTATTACATGATGAAACTAAAAATGTACGGTTTTCGCAATTTTTTCTTTATCTGTAAGACGTTGCTTCGTACCAAATTTCAAGATTCTGAGTCCACGGGAATACCCTGTAGGTTTTGATTCCCTTGGGAGTGCCGAAAATTTGCGGAAATTTGCGGCATAAACGGCTGTATCTTTTGATTGCGTTGGCTCAGAAGTTTTATTTTTTACAGCTCCAAGGGACACTAGACCTGAGTATTTGATATAAATTCCAGCTTGATACCTCCACGCGTTCCTGAGAAAATGGGTTTTGACAGACAGAGAGACGGTCGGACAAAGTGATCCTTTAAGGGTTCCGTTTTTTCCTTTCGAAGTACGGAACCCTAAAAATAGCAAAATTAAACAACATTAAGAAGAATAATTTAACTCTACTTTTACTTATTTTGCCTAATTATGTAAAATCTTACTTTGAAACTTTTGATCAACGCTCAAGAGCCGTTTTGCTAAAATTTGCGAGTTTGCCTCTGAGCAATAGGTTATTGGACTACTATCTGACAGACAAAAAGCAAAAACATACATTGGTTGCTTGACTGATAATAATTGATATAGGTGACCTCAAACGTTAATAAGTTTGATGAACTTTTATACTAACATATTTTTGTCGCGATAGATTTGACTATTGTAAAAATCAGGAGAAGTGATAATCCTAACCCCAGCTCAATCTTGCCCAACACTTCAGACTGCTCGTGGTAAGCGAGTTCATAAAGGTGCGCCCTTACCGAAAACACGAGCCTGTATTGTCAATACAAGATTAAGTGAATTAGTTTAGTTTTTACTAATGATAAATACCTACATAAAATATTCTCAGTGAGGTAGCGCCCTAACAATATCAACCCATTCAGCGCCTTGCCCGCCCATGCTCGGGCGAAACGTTTTAACTCAGGTGCCCAGACCGCCCATGGGTGGTTGAATTGTATCGATGTGAATGTTGTTACGCGCTGTACCTACCCAAGCAAAACTCACTGTATTTACTGTGAACAACAGCTGTGTTCAGACAGCTTGTACTAGCAGTGCCGGCTTGAGTCCTATTGAATCATTCAAACATCAATTCAGTCATTCTAATGAACGGTGTGGATTGGACTCTGGATGCTCGAATCTAGAAAGACGTGTTAGGTATACTACTTACCTATAACTCAAGAACGGGTGGACCGATTTTTATAATTTTTGTGTTTTGGATTTGTCTACATCGGGAAAAGGATAAGAAGTATTAAAAAAAATGGAAATTGACGAAAAAAATAAATAAAAGCAGAAACATTTTTCCATACTACATTGGCATACATTGACGGCACGATTGGCGTAGTGTGCTGTAGTACGGTTTCTCGCCTCGATTTCCGTAGTGTCCCGGGTTCGATTCCCGGTCGGGTCAATTCAGGAAACGATCTTTTCTGAATTGACTCTGGTCTGGGTGTGCTGGGAGACGCCCCTGGCTTATTTCCTTGTGTACCTCGTAACACAGGGATATTAATCCCTACTTCGAGACCATCACAAGAGGTGTGTTGTCTGGCGCATATTTATATTTATTTATTTATACTAAATGTTCACAGCTGTCAAGTATTTGCAAATAACTTTTGACAGAACGAAGTTTGTCGGGGCCGCTACTAAATACTAAGAATGGGTGGTGATAGGAAGCAAATGCACAGCTTGCCATGATAGACGCTGACCTCTTTTTGATTTAAATTCCTAAATAAAATATCAGTACTTCTACCACGAGTTGCCACTTTAAATTTACGTTATCGTTATAAATATAATCCCACTTTAAATTTAAATAAATATAATGTAAATTCAAAGTGGAAACTCGTGGTAGACGTACAGTAGTAGCTAGCTCGGTACAAATGTAATTTGTAAAAGTCGTGTAGTAGAAATATGAATGTAGGGATGCCAGAAATAGAAATGTGCCTACAGAATAAGTTCTCATTATCTTCCAAGACCCGTCAAACGGTGTCGAGCCCTCCCTAATTTAACTTTAAGCCCGACAAAGCCGAGTTGGACATTAAAAGTATTCGTTTTTCGCATTTCATTAAAATTTTAACTCGTTAAGCGCGGTCGAGGCATTTTAAGTGTCGCCAAGTTAAGTCGCGTTAATCGTGTAACGAATACATGAGTACTGTTTTAAATAGCCCCTTTAATGAACCAGGGCTTTTGAGGGCCGCGTCCCGGCTTAGCGAACGAACAATGATAAAAGCGTAGCAGAACCAATAAATGTTATAAGAATGAAAACAGAAGTAGAAAAAGTAACTTCGATTGCGATGAATCAGAAATTGCTGGTACGGCTGCAAAAAAATGGTGGGAAGCAAGATTTTTGTACAAAATTAGGAGCGAGTATTATCATAGGAAATTGTGGTGTGGACCAAAATCGCAAGTGTTTTTAGAATATAATGACCCGACACCGAGTATAATGACATATAAGTATTTTTGTTCCACAGCACTGCAATGGCCACTTTAGAGCTACGTAATCAAAAGTATCATACCTACTTGTTTTAAGTAAACCTTCAAAATTAAAATAACACAGCACTACGCGCGATTTCTAAGCGGTGCGATTATATTGCATCGCAGGAAGCAGTGGCGAACACGCCGCGAAACCGCAGAAGAATCGCTCGTGTGAAAAGGCTGTTAGGAGTTTATTGTGCCAGATTTTAAACAGTTTAAATATTGAAGGCTGCATCTGAGCTTTTTCGTTTGCAGTCTCACTTTTACTTTGCCCCATCAAACGGCACCAATCGGTCTGTACATATCGGTCGTGTACATGTAAACAATTTGGTTTGAAGTAGGTAGGTGAGCTTACGGTTTTCGGACTCCTAGACCAGGCCAAAGTTTCCTAGTTTCTATGTTTGTGTAGAAAATAGTGCATTGTTAAGTGCTCAAAATGAAAAATCACTTAAAAGTTCTTATCCTCAGTATACTTATACTTCTTTCCTAATTTCCTAAATTCTGGGATTAGTTCTATAATAAGCTCAACCGATTCAAGTTGGTGTGAAAAGAATTCAATCTTATATCAGCGTGTTCAATACGTCGGCTTTCATACTCAACACAATGGTTCATTTGAGAAGCAATGGCTACTTCTTTCTCCACAATGCTATTGTCAGGAACTAATAGAGGAACGGTTTTGTTCGTTTTGCTGTTCTATTATTGCTTTAACGCTCCCAAGTTTTATATTTCGATGTTATCATTCCTAGCGGTTACTTAAAAAACAATATATTATTTTATAACACACGACACGACACGATTGGCGCAGTCCGCTGTAGCACGGTTTCTCGCCTTGACTTACGTAGTTAGTGTGCCTGATTCGATTCCGGGGCGAGAAAATTCAGGAAACCATCTTTTCTAAATTGGCACGGGTCTGGGTGTGCTGGCAGACGGCCCTGGCTTAATTCCTCGTAACACAGGAATATTATCTACTTCGAGACAAGTGATGTTTAAAAAAATCAATGAAATAGGTAATTGGTACGAGTACCTATACAAAATATCTCTGGAGCATAATTCACAAAAACCTACCCGACCCTGAACTACTTAACATACTTCAAATAAGAATGTCCTTTATGTACGGTCATCATTCATATATGCATCATACATAACGTAAAATAATAATAATAATAACAAACTGCACGCTCAAACGCATGACACGCATTATGCAGTTAATATGCATTATGCAGTTCAATCGACATTCATTTGCAAATTATTACTTACTAGCTGACCGTTACTATTTCTCCCGAACAAAGAAAATTTCATAGAATTGGGATAGAATGAGCATTCGCTCGCTTCTTGTTGTAAACGCATCGTAATAGAATCCAATAAGATTGACTATGCGTCAACCACGAGTCTGTTGCCAGTTTAGCCACTTTAAATCTAGATTATCGTTTGCGTAAAAAATATATTGGGATTTGACATTGTCATGTCATGTCTTGTGTCATCCCAATACATTTTTTTTACGTGAACGATAACGTAAATTTAAATTGGCAATTCGTGGTAGACGTATAGGAAGCAAACTCTTCCAAAAAAGAAGATTCCAGTGCATATTTTACTATAATTTTTTAGTGAATGTGATTTTTTATTTGTTATATATTTTTTTCGTATAATGTATAATTCAATGCAAACCAACAAACAAATCTTTCCACTAAACGAGTATAATAGTACTAACGCTATCTTTATCAGTCACAGTGGGAATTAAAATCTACAACTTACGAAAGCCAATCTATAGGATAGGCCAAGCTGTATATATTTATAGCCTATTATCGTATACCGAGGGATAATCAAAAGACTTACAAAAACAATATGATGTCAGCAGGTGATGTAGTAACAATGCAAGTGAAACTTTTATTTTTTAATTATTCACTTTAATTTCAAGGTCACCATACAAAATCAGTCGAAATGTAGATATCTGTTGTATGAAAACTTCAAATAAAAGTCTTAGAATAATAAAGTATAGAAGGATAGTCTTCATACAACCGCCCCGTCAAAAATGAAGCACTAATCCGATCCACACATGCGTGACTATTACTTGCTTACGTGCGGCGCGCTTTGACATTGAACATTGCGGAGCTGTAATGAACACTGCAAAGCGGTCCATTTGGAGCCATTTAAGGCTCCAATTATGGTGCTTTAAAATGGGCGCGCGGACTTGGTCTCTATTATGTAATTATTCTAAGATAAAAGTCGATTAAAAAAATCTAATTTTCACTTGCATTGTTAATACATGAGTTACTGAGTATGCCATTTCGTTTTTGTTAGTCTTTTAGTAATCACAAAATTTACGTACCGTTTACGTTTATAGTATCTGTTAAAAATGATACTGACCAGTCGATAACGAGAATCATCAGTTACCACAGCGCCACAATCCACAGAGTGTGGGTGGTTTTTGTTCAAATTACATATTGCTGCAAATAGCGATAACATGTTCAAACCAGGGGTTCTGGTGTAACTGGACCGCATTGTTATCATTATGGCTGCTTTAGTTCATGTTTTTATTGTGACTTCACTGATTATTAGACAACAAATTACTTTGAGCTACGCATGTACTTTTACGTTTACGAGTGTGTATGTAACTTTTTTTTTCTTTTGTACTTTAGATAGACAAGATAATGAGGCAAAGTGCTTTGGCATTTTCAGGTAAAATTTCTGAGTTTTGAAAAGCCACTTGGCACAGTAGTCAGGGGCGGCAAGGTTGCCGGTTGCCGCACACAAAGGCCAGGGTTCAATTCCTGCACCAGAACAAAAGTCTGTGAAATAAACAGATTGTTAGGACCAAGCTTACTGTAAATTATGTGGGACCTAGCCGGTGTGTATTTGATGTCTCTATTTAGTCATTTATTTTACCTATCATCAAAAAATCCAGCAAATAGGTCAATCGTCCATTTGACGAAGCATACAAGCTCAGCAAATTAAACTATTAGTTGTATATATACCCTCAAGCCAGACAAAAGTTAGTCAACTTGATTAAAATCATATTTTTTTAAATAGAAAAGCTTTATCGAATTACCTTCTCCTATGTCTTGACTTTGACAAGTTTACTTAATACAGATATCATATCTACTAACTTAATTGTAGACACTATTTATAATTGTTTCTCAGTGTCCTCCATTCTACTCGATAAGGCACATTTCTTATATTATAAACCTACCAATCCGGAGACAGGAAATGCGGTCATCCAAGATACTCCGTCTTAATTCACTCCTTTTTCCTCTCACTCCTACACACAGTCATTCACTGTGGAGTCCATTCATTTGTGGAACTCCTTACCTCTATCGTACAGAGAGTCCCAATCCCTATCCATCTTTAAGGCAAGGGTCAAAGCTCACCTTCCCTTTGTTCTCCCCTTTTTCCTATCATAATCATTTATGGTTACAAGTGAGCTGATTGCTGTGTACGCGGGTAAGGTAGGTATTGTTTGTTGTTCCCTGCGGTTAGGGGAAGAGAATACTACTGAGGTATCGCGTGTCTTCGGACAAAGTGGTCTGTGTTATCGTGCACTGGAGTTGAGCTTGCTCCTCCCGAGGCTGGCTGCCAGGCGGCCTTGCGCGCCGAAGGGTCCTGCGAGGAGTCTCTCCCTTGTTGGGATCTCGGGTCCCTTCCATTCTGCGTCGAAGATGACCACCGTCCGTCAGGTTTTAGTGGGAAGGGGTCTCTGTTTTCCCAGGAGGTCCGAGTCCCACATATCCCAGGTGTCCCGAACTCAGGGCCTTGGGATACCTAAATGCATTTCCTGACGCAAAAAAAAAGTATTGTTTGTTAAGTTTGTTTATGTGGTGTAATGGTTTTATGTAAAAATATTGCGTAATGTTTAAAGTTATTCTTAACTTTTCTTGAAAGAAAAAGCACGTACTTGCCCTTCTTGTCAATTTTCCTTTTCCTGTGGGTTGCTTGGTAGAGATCGCTTGTTAGCGATAAAGCCGCCCACCCAAATTGTACAATGTGTTGATTATCTATAAGTTATTGTTATTTTCTAGTGTGCAATAAAGAATATTTACTTACTTTTGCTTTACTATATAAAATTCTAGAAGATAGTCGATGATACCTAGTATAATAACATATAAGATAGTGAAGGAATCGTTCAAGGGTTAGGGGAAAATTAGTAGTAGGTATTACTAATCCAAAAAGTTAAGCCAATAAGCTGATTGATACGTCAACACCTAGGTTTCATTATCCCGAAAGGGGTTTTCAAATATTTCGATAAAAAAAACGCTCTTTTGTTGTCTACATTTTGACTGGCCGATTCATTTTGGCGTCTTCAGTTCCAGGACAAACTTTCATGTGTTGAACATTTGTGTTTTTTCTGTGTCTGGGTGTTGTTAGCTACGTATTATGGGCCTTATCACAATCCTTTAGAACTTGTCAAGTTTATTCCCTAAAAAAAGCGTAGCGAGCAATTTCGTAAAATGATCTTTATGAGCACTAACGCATCTTGGTTGGATATTTAGTGACGCAATTGCTCGCTAAACTCACTTTAGGAAATGAACTGGATATATAAGCGATTGTAAATAGGCCCAAGATCTCGGCTGGATACTTACTAAATAATAAATATGATACGTCTTGTTAGAATACAAGTTTAGTAGGTATTAAGAACTGGATCCGTTATGCTTAAATCGTGAAGTGAGAAAATGTTCATACAGTCTGAAATTGCGCAATCATAATTATGGACAATTGAGAACACTGTTATAAAATATGTAATTTTCTCACTTTTTACCCGACTGCGTCAGATGGAGGGTAATGTTTTTATAATATGCGAATCATTTTAACTGCAGACAATCATTGAATACGAATTAGTGAGGCTTACAATTTACAATTAGAGGTTCATAAGACAAAGACTTAGTAAGAGTATTTAGGTTTAATTTGTAATGAGAGCAATGGTCTATACATTATGTACACAAAAATAAACAAAATATACAAAGATAAAAACACTAACTTACAAATTTCCTGTAGATTAAGTTTTGATGACTTTGATTTCAAGAAATATACTAAACTCTTAATAATTATCTTAATTAAACAGAGGTTCGCCAGCCACAATGGAACTCTCGATACCACAGTGATCTTCACCACGGAGTATCTTGAAGTAACCGTTGTCTCCCCAGTCTGAGTTCCACGAGTTCGCGATCAGCCAGTACTTGTTACCATTCTCCACGCCCCAGCCCAGAATCTTGATAGCATGTCCGCCGAGTGCGTCACCCTCTGTGTGTTTGTACACACCGCTCTTGTAAGTGAGCAAATCTGCGTATACAGTAAACGCACCTTCAACTGGACCGTTCTTAAACAATTCTGCCCTAATGTGGTCCTCGCCTCCTCTCACTGAGAACACGTGCTTTCCGTAATGCTTATCCTTCTTGTAATCCACGCTATAATTCTGGTCGCAACTGCGCTCGCATTTCGGCGTCTTGGTGTCTCCGTTGCAGGGCAATCGGTTGCCAGGCACGTGATGCTCACAGGGAGGAATTTTGTACGGCTTGCAGCCTTGAGTCGAATTATAGCTGCCGCCGGACACTAATCCTCCGTGTTTCCAGTATTCCCAAGCTAGCGTCGGCATACCTCCGTTGCAACCGAGACCGCATATAGGACAACAACTCAACAGATCTTCGGCAGAGAAATGAAAATGTTTGGTACCGTTCGAGTAAGTGCAGACGCGGTCGGTCATCGCTTCAACTGCGCCGAATGCCCAACAGCTCCCGCAGGATCCCTGGTCTCGTACCTCGTTCAGCGTCGGGCAGTTCGGCCACTTGTCCCTCGGGTCAAAATTTTCAGGTAGACTAGCGATGAGGTCAGGTTCGTGGACTACGGTCGGTAGTTTTAAGAAATTCGCATCGGGTAACACGCCCATGAGCATCTTGATATGTTTCATCGAAGTTTCTAACGGGAAGTTGCGGCCGGCTTGCCAACTGTTTTGCTTCGTGTTGAGGAGTTGGATGAATTCGTCGGAAAGCGGGTGTGGTAGTTCAGCCGCCATGGAAATCGCGCACAGGAGCCCGAGCAGTGTCGCGCGTAACGGAGCCATAATGACTCGCGGTTTTGTTTACGTCGCTTGAAGTGTACGTGTCGTCTGATCGAATGTGGCGTGACGACTGAGCCGCGGCAGCAAAGCAAGTAGCGACGCCAGTCAGTGACTCGTGCTCGCGCGCCGTGTAATTGCGTCGGATCAAGCGGGCAGTCCGAGTCGGCAAGTGGCGAGCGGACTCGATGCGAGAGCGCGCGGGGAGATAACGCCTGACCGCTCGCGAGCGTGTCGAAGGATGCCTGTAATCTACAGCTTCTAATGAAACAAAACAAACAGATTATGGGCGGACGTTTACAACGATTAGCAAATATTTGTTTTATGCCCTTCGGTTTTAATTACTTGGGTCAGGGGCTGCTTTTGTTTACCACGACTACAAGTTGATGTAATCACGAACCTATAGTCGAGTGATAATAACTGAGTAGGTAAATCGATTAAGTTCACATCGCTAGCAAATTACCACACTAGGCTTGGGGTGCAAAAGCGATGTGATTGAGATTGTACAAACTATTTTAATTTATAGTAGGTTTGTACCGATCCATGATTCATTTCATAAACAGCTGTGTACTCAAAATCGCGTAAGAGCCCAATTCAGGAAAAAAATAATGTGCTCGACATTTCACTAGGTCACTCCACTCACCTAAAACCTATGATATATAGTGATATATGAGTAAGCAAAACAAACTGATATCGACTAGGTACATCATAAAAGGCAAACATTTTTAACTGTAATATTAACCCACGACGACCACAAAGACAAATAAACATGTGAATTATACATTAAATTCTATGTATTTGTTTATCTATTAATAAGAACACAACATATTGTGTAGTGCGCTGTAGCACGGTTTCTCGCCTTGACTTGCGTGGTGTCCCGGGTTCGATTCCTGGAAATTGACTTGGGTCTGGGTGTGCTGGGAGACATGCCTGCCTTATTTCCCTGCCTGGTACCTCGTAACTCGTAACACAAGGATATTTATCCTTACTTCGACATGGTGTCGAAAATCTTGGTCCTGGTGTCTTCAAGTGGTGTGTTGTCTGGCGCATAAAGTATCTATTAACTAATAATCTCAGGAATTGGATTAAGAAGGTTGAAACATAATATTTATTTAGTTTTTTTCGTTACGGTTCGAAATAAACATAACTACTAATCGTAAGATATGAAAGTACCAAATAATTACCTTATCAAGATTTTTTCGGCAATTAATTCTCGTAGGTTGAAAATGGGGTCAATATTTTATCGCTTTTTAATAAACAAGTTAAGTAAATAAAATCTGTTATTTACAGAATTTCAAATGAAATTAGTCGAATACGTACGTAATGTTTGAACTTATCAATTTAAAGTTTTTACTACTGAATAGTTTTTCCTCAGAAATGGGGGGCGGGACAACCTTCAATCTTATTTTTGTCTAAGCTATGTATTTTATTGATATTATTAACCTTTTCTAAAAAATCTTCTAAAATCACGAAAGACCCACTTTTGTGCATATTTTGCTATTTTTTTTTGAATAGATAGCATCCATAAGGACTAAGCCCATTTTTTTTTTGCGCCAGACAACACACCACTTGTCATGGTCTCGCAGTAGGGATAAATATCCCTGTGTTACGAGGTACCAGACAAGGAATTAAGCCAGGGGCGTCTCCCAGCACACCCAGAAACAGGCCAATTTAGAAAAGATCATTTCCTGAATTGACCTGACCGGGGATCGAACCACTACGGAATTAAAGGCGAGAAACAATGCTCCAGCGCACTACGCCAATCGTGTCGTCTACAATTGCTGAAGGAAATATTTTCGGGTACCCTGGACTGCTTTCCGGAACAATGGCTCCATTCTTCGGGAACTGAATATAACAACCAGGCTTTCCTGTACCTGCCTGATAAGGTTGTTGGACTTTTTCGGGCATATTGCAAGAAAGATGGCCATAAACTAGAGCAGCTGATGTGATGGTCACAGGCAAGGTTGATAGCAGGCGCCCGAGAGGCCGTAGGTGAGGTGGTCGGTGGTGGTAGCCTGAGGTGGTCCAAACCGGATTTCATTGGACAAGCATTGCAGAAATGAATAACATGAAATTTATGAACCTTATTCCAAAGCGTTAGCGTTCAAAAATTTTTTTGGTGACCAGCGAAATTTGGCTCGGCAGTCAGGGGCCAGATTCGGTCATTGCTGGACACGAAGACACCACGATGCGCTCCACAATCCCAAGGATGGGCACAGATAGGACATCGACAAGTACAAGCTGACACATGGTATGGTATAATATTCTGGGGTAATTCTGTTAATGTTTAGTCCACCTTTATACTTGAAAAGAAATGTCTTCGAATCATGTAATATTAAGAGAAGTATTCAAAAATAATAAATTTCTAACTCTGACATGTAAGTATTTAAATAATGGAAATTCTGTATCTGTCAAATATAATAGAACATTTTAGAATGAAAAGTCTGACAAAGGGTAAATTGCGATCTCAAAATGCATTTGACTGACATGTGTACTCGTATCTTGAAATCCTCCAGTTATATTTACAGCAAAAGCACTTTGTTACCTGGAATTCGGATATACCATTTACCTTAAAGTATCAAGTACCTCGAACGTCCACAGTTTAAGAGAAAGCTTGAAGACTGGTCTTCTTCTAATTCGAGTCGATGATCCTTTGAAGACTGGTTAATGTTGAAATGTTTTTATAATTTGGATAAGTTTTTTAGTTGTAAGTAATTTTTTGTATTGTTCAAATATTGTACGTTCGAAATAGGCAAACTGTTGATGCCATTATGCTTATAACAACCAATGTACACAGTTATCACAATAAATGATTATCTATCTATCTACAACGGTAACGGGGGGATCATGACCCTCAGTATGAGGAATACGACGCGAGAAGGAGGTGCACAATTTTGTTAAATGAATAAAATGCGCCAGACAACACAGCACTTGTCATGGTCTCGAAGGTTGAACATCCTTGTGTAACGAGGTACCAGACCGAGAATTAAGTCAGGGGCGTCTCCTAGCACAGCCAGACCCGAGCCAATTGAAAAGAGATCTTTTCGTAAATTACGGAAATAGAGGCGAGAAACCGTGCTACAGCGCATTACGCCAATCGTTTCGTCATATTTAATAGGTTGGGGAAAAAGTTTCTTCGAATTTTTTAATATAGATTATTTACATTTACTAGGCGCCATTTTGTTCTATTACTTTTTGCCATCTTGTAGGTAGGGACATGATCACATTGCTACAGGAAGGAAGGAATTTTGAGGCTTCTGATCATCTACCGCGACAAGTGGTTTTGGCAGTCCCCTCGTGATGTTAACCTGACACTGTCTAAAGAATTCTGGAGAGACCGAAATAGGTGGAAATCAAGGCAAGGGTGCAATGTCAGGACTATACGGCGGATGCATTAACACCTCCCAGCCAAACACTCATAATTTTTGCTGAGTGGCTAAAGATGGGCGTTATCATGATGAAAAACCACACCATTTCTGTTGATTAATTCCGGCCGCTTCCTCTTAACTTCTTGCTTTAATCTCATCAGTTGTTCGCAGTAGAGTTCAGAATCGATAGTCCTGCCTGATGGAAACAGCTCATAATGAATAATGCCCTTCCAATTCCACCATGCACACAGCATCACCTCGTTGCGAATTAACCCGGGTTTCGCCACAGTCTGTGAAGCTTGACCGGCCTTTGACCACGACCTTTTCCGCAAGTTTTTGTCGTACGTGATCCACTTTTCATCACCAGTTATCAGCTTCTTCAAAAATGGTTCGGTTTCATTAAGTCGTAATAAAGAATCACAAATGAATACACGGTTCATTAGGTTTTTTTCAGTGTGCTCGTGATGTACCCAAATATCAAGCTTTTTTGTGTAACCAGTTTTTTTCAAATGCACCTAAACTATTTTGTGGTCAATTCTCAGTTCTTCAGCTACGGCGTAACTACTGATATGCCGATACTGCTCCATTTTTTTCAAAAATGGCATCCATTTTATCTGTAATACGACCAGAGCGACGTGCATCTTTGACACCAAAATTTCCGGATTTAAAACGCTTAAACCAATATGTGCTACTCTCACAGACACAGCACTAGGTCCTTAAACGTCGCAATTTTTTTTCGCGGTTGCGTTACATTTTTACCTTTTTTGGAGTAAAACTTTTAAAATGTATCGAATTTCTTCATTAGATTCACTCATCTTGACAGTAAGAAAAACAAATGAAAATCACACATTTTCCTAATTTGAATTTGAAATTATATTCTTTAAAATTTAAACTTTTAATAATACAAAAACCAGCCTGATACAAATAGTATTGCCAAAGAGATTTTATTACAAGTTCATACATAGATACTATATGCGAAAACCCCCAACCTAATTTAATGGTATCTGTAACATTCATGGGAATAATGGAGTGAATAGGTTTTTTACTGGACAGACCATTTTAGACCACATCGTCACTTACCACCAGGGGCGCTTGGGAGCAAATGACTGCCAATTCTTCTAATATTATAAAGAGAAAAGATTGGATAGTTTGTATGTTTGCATTGAATAGGCTTCGAAACTACCAATTAAAAAAATATCTTACTATTAGAACCTACATTATTCTTGATGAACATTGGCGACATAAATTCATAATTTTTGAATTTTTGTATGTGATGCGCTTGGGCGGGCTGCTAGTCTATACTTCTATAACTACTAGAATATTTTAAAGAGGGAAGATTTGTTTGTTTGTATTGAATTGGTTCCGAAACTAGTGGATCGATTTTTAAAATTCTTTCACCTATATGAAGCTACATTATCAGTGACATAGGCTATATCTTTTTTTAGTTTCGGCTATATTTTGACGGGAAAGACAATCTACGCGGGCGAAGCCGCTTACGGACAGCTAGTTATTGTTTGTGTGTATGAACCACCATCTGCGGATTATTCACTGTTTGAAGAAACTTTAGAAGAAGTGTTAAAGAGAGTATGTAAATCCAACAAGAAAGTGGTTGTTTGTGATGATTTTATGTAAATATTCTAGACTCTTCTCAAACCTCACTTAATTTTTTGATTCTTTTTAAATCATTCAATTTAATTAATATTTTTGATCAACTAACTAGAATCACTGCGTCATCAGCTACCTGCTTGGATAATATTTTTTGTGAACAATTTCATAAGGAGAAATCAATAATTAATTGTTTAAAATCAGACCACTGTGGTCTGTTAACCAAATTTGAGCACCGTCATGTATCTCAATCGGTGGATATTATTTTTAGATCAGTTACTCAGAAACGTATAGAGAAATTTAAAAACAATATAAACAATCAACTTCCTTACTTATCACACCAAGACCAGAACATAAATGATCAGTAGGAGGATTTGTTCAATCTGATAATTTATGAACAAACACCATTTTTTTTTAAAAAAGTGACAGTTGATAAATTTAAATTTAGTGACTGGGCTACTCCAGGTATTCATAAAAGTAGGATTAAATTATACGAATTATATGATTTAAAAGCGAACTTTCATAGTCCCAAACTACTCGTAGTAGACTATGTTAAATCTTACTCTTAGATTTTTAAAAAATCTTGCAATGTTGCCAAGTCCATGTTTTTGCGAGACAAAATAAAACAAGCAAAAAACAAAATCAAAGCGACTTGGAACGTTATAAACAAAGAAACTTGTAAGTCCATACCACGCAATAACTCTTTCTCACTTAAAATTAAAGATAATATTATTAGGTCTGACGTTGATATAGCTAATACATTTGAATCATTTTTCACTGAGATACCTTTTATTACTACCAGTAAACTAAATTCTAGTTCACTGCTAGCTAGTTATCTCCTTACATCAAGTGTTAATGAGTGCGCCACTAGTTTTTGCATTGATCATTTTAGAGCCGGACTTTCTACAGAGACTGCCATTTTTTCTCTCAAGGAGACAGTCAGGTACTACACACAAAGGAAGACTCGAGTATACGGGTGCTTTCTCGACCTATCAAAGGCCTTTGATATGGTTTCCTATCGGATATTATGGGCCAAACTGGGCGCGACGGGGATGCCTCGGGAGCTTGTTAACGTATTTAGGTATTGGTACGAACATCAGCACAACTATGTGAAGTGGGCAGGGGAACTATCCGATGTGTATCGCCTGGAGTGTGGAGTTAGGCAGGGGGGGGTTAACATCTCCAAAACTGTTCTGTCTCTATATAAACGGGTTGATCGACGAGCTTAGCAGTATGCACGTGGGTTGCTCTGTAGATGGGCAAATGGCCAACAATATAAGCTACGCAGACGATATGGCGCTTCTGAGTCCGTCGGTCAACTCGTTGAGGAGGATGCTGATGGAAAAAACAAAATTAATTCAATTTAGACCACATCAAAAGCGACCAATAGACCTAACTGTTATCAAGAAAGAACTGAATATCAAAGAAGTTACCGAATTCAATTTACTTAGCATAACCATTGACTCACATATAAATTGGAAAAAACATATCTCTAATATCAAAACAAAATTGTCCCAGTTCATATACGCATTTAACCTTTTAAAAAGAAATACCCATACACAGTGTGCTCTGACAGCTTATTATGCGTATGCGTACTCGTGGCTCCGCTACGGCATCCTTCTTTGGGGTGATAGCACAGATGCGCATGACCTTTTCATCATGCAAAAGAAGTGTATTCGTGTGATAGATAACATTGACCAAATGGATAGTTGCAGACCCTATTAATATTAAAGAAAAAATACTAACTCTAACATCGATGTACATATTAGAAATAGCCATCTTTGTACGTAAACATCCCACATACTTTGAGTTTACCAAAAACATTAGTCGCAAAAACCAATTAGCACTACCCGAACCCAAATTAGAAATTTATAGGCAAAGCCCATATTACAGATCAATTTTAGTTTACAATAAAATCCCTAACTCCCTAAAGAATAAACCCTCAGAAAAAATCTTTAAAAATAAATTAAAAGCGCACTTAATCCAAAAATATTATTACTCAGTTAAAGAATTTATGACAGAAGATAAAATGTAAATAACTTGTATTATCATTAGGAAGAGTACAGTTGGTGTTAAAACACTGTTATTGTACATATTGTGATATGTAGATAATACAGTAGTAATAGAAAAAGTATACCTAAAGATTTGAATGGAAAAATAATTTTAATTTGTTATAGTTTTTTAAGTACGTTAGGATTTTTTATTTTGTTGATTCTAATATTTCATACTAAACAATATTCCCTATGTTACAGCATACGATAGCTTTGTATAACATACGATTACTACACCCTTTCAGGGTACATGTATCGCTATAAGTTACGACTAAGTATACTCTGTTATGTGTTCATGTGCAATGTCAAATAAATAAATAAATAAATAAACAATACGTCTCTAATCATGGGCTAAGATACAACTGTAAAAAAAGCAAAGTCGTAGTGTTTGGGGCGCGTGGGTTATCTTCAAGTCATGTACCACCAATTAGGCTGAATGGAGAGGCATTGAATTTTTAGATATCTGAAATGTAATTTTAATTATAGGGGCGAGTGCAGCACGCGCAACCAGCGCTCGCATAGCCTTTTGCTGCTTCATACTCCTCTTCATACGTCTTCCCATATGTCGAATTCTTTCACATTAGCTGCCATTAGGCTATGGAACTCGCTGCCTAATAAAATTAAATTGTCAACCAGTAGGTTTCCCTTCAAAAGAGCAATCCATAACTTCTTCATAGATAAACCTTAACTCATTTAACCAAACCTCTCTCCTTTCAAGGCAATATTTTAAGATTTAGGTACGATATTTAGTGTATGTATCTTTAAATTTATGTATTATGATTATGTATGTGTAATATGTATAATTTTGGTATAAGTATGTTTTTTGTAATAATAGTATATTTTATTTCCGGTTTTATGAGACACCGCCAACACGATTTCTGCTTCGCCCAGTGGTTGACTGGTAGAGAATGCCATTAGGCATTAAGTCCGCCAATTGTACTTTTTCTTTGTGCAATAAAGAATAAATAAATAAATAAACATTGTGCCTGTGTTTAAATACTTGGCTCACGTGATCACTGATGTCGTGAGGGACGATTGTGACATAGACAGGGAGCGTAGAGCGCTGGCAGTGCGAGGAAATATGCTGGCCCGCAGGTTCGCGCACTGTACAGATGAGGTTAAAGTATCACTGTTTAAGTCTTTCTGTCAATCCCTGTACACGAGCGGATTTGGGTAAGTTATACACAAAAATTATACAGCGTCCTGCGTGTATTGTATAATAATATGTTCCAGGTCCTCTTGGGACTACCGAGATTCTGCAGTGCGTCTGGCATGTTCGCCGACGCCCATGTAGACGACTTCCATGCAGTGGCTAGGAAGAAGATCCTGTCCATTAAAAACAGAATGGTCGGTAGTCCCAACAGGATTCTAAGGGTACTGGCGGGGAGGTGGGACAGTGCATTACTACGGCACTGGATCACTGCACTCATAAACCCGAACCCTATTTATTATGCTAATTAAATGTGTTGTCTGGTTGTATCTAATTTATCCGAATTTGTTACTAACCTAGTTGTAAGCTATATTGTTACTAACCAAATGGACCATAATACACACATCAAAAGTGTCTAGGGATCAAGCATTTTTATGCGGATTTCTTGAGATTGAGATGTGGCTTTGTAATAAATTTATGATTTTATAAATTTATATGGATCCTTTTTGGTGCATTTCATAATTTGAAACAGGAACTGTCAATCAAATTCGAGTAAAAGATGAAAATCAGCTGTCAATATTTTCCCTATAAAAACATACAACGCATTGAAGACATTATTAGTGCTATTGTTTCCCTACTACTGATTAAAACCAACGTTATTATGGAGCGGCGACTCGTCTCTCTCGTTTTGGTATGAGACCGGATACAAGACGTATACGACACTGGAGAACCCCTGGACGCCAACAGCGATCAAAATCCTGCCAGGAAGTCCATCCTTACAGTGGTGGAACCATCATGGTATGGGCGGGTATTTGGATCGGCGGAAGAACTGAGTTGATTTGGATCAGAGGCAACCTCAACGCTCAAATTTATGCTGAGACGATTGTATCAGACGTCATCGTTCCTCTACAAGTGCAAATCGGTCCCTTATTTCAGTTAATGCATGATAATGCACGACCGCACACCGCAAGAGTTGTAAGACAGACTCTCGCCGCAGCTAACATCAATGTCCTGCCCTGGCCTGCTCAGTCGCCAGACTTGAACCCGATTGAGCATGCATGGGATATGCTACAGAGAAGAGCTCTGCCGAATATGGAGGGTATCCAGTCGCAAGAAGACCTTTTTTTGTTGTTGCAACGAACATGGGCGGCCATTCCACAGCGTGATTTGGATGAACTCATTTTGAGTATGCCAAACCGATGTTCTTGTGATTATTAATTGTTTAAGTTACCCAATAAAATTTTAAAGAAAACTGTTATTTCAGTCTTTTTTTCGAACTTTAATGTTAGTGGTTCAAATGTTAAAAATCCCTTTATTAGGAAAATGGCAAATTTCTTTATTAATGCAAAGGTGACTTGGTTTATCGTTACTGTAGACAAACGAAAACACTTTATTTGATGAATCCTTAAAGAAAATTTTAATTAATATCAATCAGGAGAAAAGTTATTGCAAAAATATATGTTGATCCCTAGACACTTTTGATGTGTGTATGATGTCTGAATATTTTTTTTATTATTACTATTATTCTCTTTATTTAGCATAAAACTTAGGTATAAAATTTGTACAGCATCCTTACAAAAACAAAGATTTACAACAATAAAACAACTTAAGAATTATAATTATAAAAACAAAATACATAATTACAATTATTAAACCTAAGCCTCAATTAAAGTTATAAAACAATGATTTATAAAAATACTATAAAAACCTTAACCTAGGGTGCCGCCGGCAGCAGGGCAGGCAAGGCCCAGACTACCGGTGGTTAGGGCTGCAGAGAGAGGAACCTCCTGACAATGCGAGCCGTGTCCAGGAGTACCGCCTTCTCGCATCTGACCCTTGATCCAACCGCTGAGCGAGAGCCTCTCGACGTGTTGGTCGAGGCTCTTCGCTATTAAGCCGTTTGCTGACACGACTATCGGGACAATGATCGTCGAATCAACATTCCACATGGCGGTCACCTCGTGAGCCAAGTCAAGGTACTTGCTGAGTTTGTCCTTCTCAGCTTTTACGAGGTTATCGTCATGTTATTATTATTATTATTATATATCTCCTCATACCATCCTCAAATCGTTTAAAGAACTAAACATAAAAAACGGAGGATTTATGGGGTATTTCTGTTGATGTACTTAAATCAGTCATAGATACCATCTCCCCTGGTTTAGCGTTACTTTTTAATAACTGTGTAGACAAGGGTCAGTTCCCTAATTTAATGAAATCTAGTAAAGTAATACCCCTTTTCACACCACATGCTCGACAATGCCGAATTATATGTCATGTAAACCTTACCGAAAGCAAGACATTATATCTCTTGGCTTTAGCCGGGTTATAATGTTCTATAATAACCCGCTGGTCAATAATGTGATTTTCACTTTCATAATTCTTATTGCTATGTCCATAAAGTCTAATTTCACTAAACAGAATGTGTCCTCAGCGGGCGCGGCCACCTCGATTTTCGAAGACCAAGGCCGTGGCCCACTAGATTCGCACTGAGACGAACTTCATTTGTTTGTCAAATCGAGTAGGCCACGCCAGCTGAAAGAAGTTGCTATAGCAGTAGCTAGTAGTACTACTAGCTTTAGAAGATTCTATAAATATTTCAAAGAAAAAATAAAAAATGTCGAGTGATGAAAGTATTTTGACTCCAGAAGCTATTAAATTAGATGCCATAGGCATTGTCAATAATTTACTCCCAGAAAAGTCAAAGGAAAAATACCTGAAAGCCTATGAAGATTTTGACACATGTAAAACTGCAAAAGGCGCAAAGTCTGTGTCTGAATCAGTGCTTCTGGTCTATTTTGAATATTTATCAGCTACAAAGAAGTCAAGCAGCCTGTGGTGTATGTATTCGATGCTCAAGGCAACAATAAGCGTCAAACACGATATCCAAATTAATACATATACCAAGTAATTGTCATTTTTAAAAAGGAAATCGGATGGACATCGAGCAAAGAAGTCAATAGAAGATTATACACCAAGGGTATAAAGCACTGTTTTATGTCACGGTGGCGTTGATTTTTGGAGTGAATGGTGCTTGTCGTGGAAATGAACTCGTGAATATAAAAGTTGGGCTCATTAAACACATAGGTATTTGATGCGTGAGAAGGCAAGCAAGATGCAATAGGAGTTTTTTGTGATTTGTCAAAAGCATTTGACTGCGTAGATCATGAAATCCTACTGATTAAGCTGAGACATTACGGTGTTTCAAATATTTCACTTAGCCTTAAAGAATCTTACCTCACTGATAGAATACAAAAAGTGAGTATCAATGGTACGAACTCTCACGGTGCCACCATACGTATGGGCGAGCCCCAGGGATCAATATTGGGTCCTCTGCTGTTTTTGATCTATATAAATGACCTGCCTTATTTTGTCAAAGGCCTATGTGGGATTGTATTATTTGCTGATGATACTTCTCTGATTTTTAAAGTAGATAGAAGTAACAAAGCACTTGACGACGTAAATAATACTCTCTCTAAGGTACTGCATTAGTTCACGAGCAATAATTTACTGCTTGATGCTAACAAGACTAAATGTATCAAATTTTCTTTGCCCAATGTAAGACAGGTCGGTATTATTATAAACATGAATAACGAGCCATTAGAGATTGCGAATTCCACCGTATTTCTAGGAATTACTCTCGATTCCATGTTACAGTGGGGTCCTCATATTTCTGCTCTGGCAGGAAGACTTAGTTCGGCAGCTTATGCTGTTAGAAAAATAAGGCTCCCGACTGATATCGCAACAGTAAGATTAGTGTACTTCAGTTATTTTCACAGTGTTATAATTTCGTATGGTCTACAGTTGTGGGGCTCGGCAGCGGATCTCAACACTATCTTCGTTCTTCAAAAAAGAGCCATCTGCTCCATTTACAACCTCAGACCACGACTCGCTTCGTGAAGAAAGATAAGATAGATATTTTAACAGTGCACTCTCAATTTATTTATGATAATGTAGTATATGTCCGTAAAAACTTGCATCTCATCAAGAAAAACAGTGATGTTCATAAACTCAATACCAGAAATAAAAATAATCTACAATAAAACAATGCGTGGCTTTTCTGGGATGTGTTCCCGTAATTATTAGCTATTGTGTAAGTGAATTTTTACTTTTAGCATAAAAAAATGCACTATTTTCTACACAAAGATAGAAACTAAGTAAAATTCAGCCTCATGTGGACCTCACGACCGCTTTCCATCAGGTGAAGTGAGGTCATCCTGACGGGCACTATAGTTGAAAAAAATGGACCTGATCCTTGAACTCAAGCGAGATCTGAACCCTTGATCCTGTGACCTTATGATCCTAGGATCAGGTCGAAGCTATTGTTTGTTTATGAATAAAATGAATCTGTTTTGAAATAAGTAAGAAGAAGGGGCTAACTTAACAGTTTAAAAAATATGGCCTTAAGGAGGATGTTCTTTGCAGTCGGTCAAAAGTTGACTAGGGGCCTTAGAATAATTACATATAGAAACCAAGTCCGCGCCCATTTTGAAGCACCTTAATTTGCACCTTAACCGCTTTGCAGTGTTCATTACAGCTCCGCAATGTGCAATGACAAAGCGCGCCGCGCGTAAGCAAGTAACAGTCACGAATGTGTGGATCGGATTAGTGCTTCATTTTTGACGGGGCGGTTGTATGAAGACTATCCTTCTATATGTTATTATTCTAAGGGCCACTGATTGATCTTGTAAAACTTGTCTTAGGCGCTGAGCAGACGACGGGGCTGGTGGTCTTCTTGCCCGCGAAGAATGAAAACGCTGTACCCACCGGGCACTAGACCTCCTTTGTTCGATCTTGTATTAGCAAAACATTATATTTAAAGACATTTGAGAACTTAACAGACTTCAACCGACTGTGCTAAAGTCTCATTTCTCACCGCTGCAGCCCAGACACTCAGCTATTACAGCAGTTCCAACACCCCATCTCCTACTCTAAGCTTACAAGGAAGGTTCGCTTTCGAACTTTATAATTACTGAGCTGTTCAAATGTACAACCAGTCGCCGTATTTTTTTAAATAAATTTTCAACGACAATGTAAGGTTTTAAAAAAAATATATCAAGCGAATCCACCACAATATAAAGGGCCAAAGTAAGATTTAAATATCATGTAACATACGTAGAAACTTAAAAGATGACGATAATGGGATTTTTAGAAATCAGAAGTTCAAAATCATCCCCAAAAAAAACTCAAGGGTACTCCCTGAAATTCCTTAGTTTGCCTATGCCTTTAGTTATAAAAAAAGAATGAAATATCTTTAGCAAATATAGAACGGCAAAAAAGCAAATGAGACCAGTACTACGTCTACCATGAGTTGCGAATTTTACTAACGAATACCTAAGTTGAGGTTTGACTAAGACATAAATATTTTAATAGCGATAAGAAGTAACTGCTATAGATAACTGATATACAGCTGTTCAAAGTCTAAGATAAGCCTAAGTTTAAGCTAAGCAGGCTCTATAGATCTAAGCCATAGTCTCCGCTCAGCTAAAGTGTTTTATGGTTATGATGTTCAAACGACAAATACATGATTTTTATAAATGTGCCTTGTTATCGTTCTTGCAAATTTAATTTCTACATATTTGTGTAAAAAAACTTTTTGTAACCAAATTGCTGTTAAAATGTGGTAGGCATGGCTCAGGATATTTAAATTTGCAATGAATTTGTAAACGAACACTTAAGATATTTTAAACACATGTTAGCCATTGCAATGAGAAGACATTCACATGAGAGTTATTTTATTACATAATTACACATATTATTAAACATGTTCGCAAAATGTACAAAATTAACTGACGTCTTGTAGATTTATTTAGTGACGATGATTTTAATTGCATGAAAGAAAAAAATAACACTTTAGCTATCACCAGTGGAAACGAGGCTCGCCAGCCACAATGCCACTCTCGATACCGCAATGATCTTCACCACGAAGAATCTTGAAGTAACCGTTGTCTCCCCAGAATGTGTTCCACGAGTTTGCGACTAGCCAGTACTTGGTACCATTCTCCACACCCCAGCCCAAAATCTTGACAGCATGTCCGCCGAGTAGTTTACCCTGTCTATGTTTGTACACACCCTGCTTGTAAGTGAGAAAATCAGCGTATACATTAAACGCAGCTTCAACTGGACCGTTCTCAAACAATTCTGCCCTAATTTGGTCCTCGCCGTCCACTGAAAACACTACCTTTCCGAAATGCTTATCTTCCTGATATCCCACGTCGTAATTAGGTTGGCATATACTTTCACATTTTGGCGTCTTGGATTCACCGGTGCACGGCGGTAATGGAGCATGGAGCATGGCGTTGCCAGGTCGGGTATGGTTACAGGGTGGAATAGAGTACGGTTTGCAGAGTAGACTCGAATTATAGCTGCCGCCGGACACTAATCCCTGTAGTTGCCAGTATACCCAAGCTTTCGATGGATAACCTCCGTCACACCCGTAACCGCAATCAGCACAACAACTTAAAATATCTTCAGCGGAGAAATAGAAATGTTTGGTGCCGTTCGAGTAAGTGCAGAAGCGGTCGGTCATCGCTTCGACGGCGCCGAACGCCCAACAGCTCCCGCAGGATCCCTGGTCTCGTATGTCGTTCAGCGTCGGACAGTTCGGCCACTTATCCCTAGGGTCAAAATTTTCAGGTAGACTCGCGATGAGTTCAGGCTCATGGACTACATACGGCAGCTGGAAGAAACTCGGATCAGGTAACATGCCCATGAGCTTCTTGATGTGTTTCAACGAAGTTCCTAACGGGAAGTTGCGGCCGGCTTGCCACGTGTGTTGTTCCGAGTTAATGAGTTGTATGAATTCATCGGAAAGCGGGTGTGGGAGATCAGCTGCCATGGAGATCGCACATAGGAGCCCAAGAAGGGTAACGCGCAGCTGAGCCATAATATCCACTTAGGACTGTTGAAGTCTACGTATATGTGTCAATACTTCGGATCAATCGGGCAGTCCGACAGACTATTTGCCAGAATGAATGAATGTTTGCCAGATCGTGTTAAAAGTTGCCCTGGAATTCAGCTCCTAATAAAACAAATGAAACAGGGAATTAAACAGAGGAGGACGTTCACAACGATTAGCAAATATTGAAAGCTGAAATGCCTTTGCTACGCCGAAGTCTAAAAAACCTTAATTTATTTTTATTTATAAATATTAATTAGTTTTTAGTCTTTAAATAACTTACCTACTTGTTTCTGGGCGACATACGCAATTCGTCCAAACGAGCAGGGCTAAATGTTCAGTTGCGATTGTGGAGCAGTTTTTCATCACTTATATATAATACGCGACCTGTAATTAACTTTTTGTAGAAATTATAAGTAAGTACTTTTACTATCACTAATAAATTAGTTAGTAGAATTCAGTAAGTCCTTTTAAAAATCGTCTGAATGATTAGATAAGAGTGAAGATTTATAATATTTGTATCATAAAAGACAGACGAATAGCCTTTTTTTTATATAGTGACCGTCAAGATGACCTCACTCCACCTGATGCAAAGCGGTCGTGAGGTCCAGATATGAGGCTGACAAGCGCAATAATGGAAAGCAATTACTGAGCTGGTGGTCATACTTATCTTGAAGGCCCGCAAAAATGCCTTTTTCACTTCTCATGCTCTGAAAGTACGCCAATATAGCCCTACGAAGCGGGACTAAAGTGAGCACTTTAGTCTCTAGGGAGTAAAAAGTAATTCGTTTTATAATTTCATTCATGTGACATAGAAAAACTCAAACAGCCAGTAAATATACTAATAACTGTGGAGTGTCTTCTTCATTGCGAAAATGTTGAAGGTTTTAGTTCCTCGGTTTGTCCGCAAAGAAGGCGGCGCCATGTGTTTCAAATTGTTCATCTGTGACTGGTTCAGAAGAAAAAGCTGACCGCGAAAATTTCAGAATTTTTGTCGAGTGTAAATTTGTTCGGTTTTAAATGTTTTTGTACTAAATTGACTATTTTTCCCGCACTCAAAGTAAAAAGGTATAGTTTGCACCTCGAGATTAAACGCCAACTTAATACCTATACCCTCGGTTTCATTGACTCCCCTCGCACGCTCGGGAGTCAAACGGGATGGTATATTACGGCTTCGTTTAGTCCCTCGATATAAAATTTACTATTACGCCCCGCTTGAAGACCCCGGGACTATACGAGGAAGGAAAATGAAGCGCTGGGAGAGCGTTCCCCGTTGCTTTGTTTTTATATGTGTAGTTCATTAGAACTAACTACTGGTATTAACCAGTGGTGACAAGTGGGCTTCTGAGTGTACCGTTAACCATGACGGTAACGGTCATTTGCATCTAACTTGGGATATAGTCGTGATGGTATGTTATTTTATGTTATAATATACGGAACTGTTTCTAGTTGTAACTACCTTAGAATCACACGTGGAATTTCGTTAACTGGCTTAATATGTGGATTTCCAAAGATTTAACTACCATGTAAAGCTTTATTATCAACAATTAAATAAATTGTCTTTTAAAGGAAGAATTGCATGGAATGTTACTAGTAATAATTTGAATATTTGCTTGATACCGGGTGATTATCAACTTACAGACTTACAAATACTCGGTAAGTGATGTAGTAACTATGTAAGGGAAAATTTTAGGGTTTTCATCTTAGATTAAATCAAAATAGGAAGATAGGTGCCTCGCTTCTTAGATCGCACAACGACAATGTAAGTAGTTGTGCATCATCACCGTTTTCAGTTGAGAATTTTAGGGACGTGCTGTATCTTCCACTGTTTGATTTAATCTAAGGTTTTCATACAAGAAAAACCTATGACTGTTCGACTGATTTGTATAGTGACCTCGAAATGAAAGTTAACATTTTCACTCATAATAAATAGTGTTTACATCGTATACCTACTGAGTATGTCAGAATGGTTTCGTAAGTCTTATAATAATCACCCTGTATAATATACTAGAACAAGGCTCAAACAGTTTTTTTAATACTGTAAAGATTTTCTGGTTGACTATTGCTTAACAAAAAACGTGTAACAAAACATCATTTTTTGAAAAACTTTCATTTCGCAAACATATTACCTACTTTTAAAAGAATCATTTGACATAAATACAGGTTCCGCAAATGTTTTAGTACATAAGAAATATTTCAATTGTTAAAATAATTTTAATAATGTTCACATGACTGAATAATTCGTTTGCCAAATTGGTGATTTTACAAAAAGTTAGTAAATAAATTATTAGTTTGTAAAAATATTAAATTGCATGGTTGCAAATTTCATCTTGGACAGATTATTTATAGGCAAGTAAAAATTGTATACTAATACAAGTTCCATAGATACTTACCTTATCTTTAAAAAAAAAAACACACTGCCTTAATTAAGCGAAATAAGTAGAATTCGGTTCTGCCTTTGTGGTCTCAGTTCTAACCTAACCAGCCAGTGTTTCAGTTGACCCTACACATATTTTATGATTTCGTGCTTAAAGTAAAATATCCTATACGTGTACTTAAATTAAACTTCTTTTTTATATAGACTTCCATGCATGAACCTAAAGTAATAATATACACGTACTTAATAGTGTAAGTAGTTAGTACCTTCTTCTGTGTAAGAAACATTGTCGTATTACGTTGATTTTGGTAAATAAAATATTTACCAAGCAATGCATTTGGTCAAATGTTAGTTATGCTTTACGTTGTTTTGCCAACTAACATGTTTAAAAAAAAACAATTTGTGAAATAATGTTTTAGCATAATGATTTATTTTTCTAGTAAATATATTGACTAATGAGTAGTTTATTAATGCTATATTAATCAAATGCTATTTTTCAAATGTTTTTTTTTTGTTTTTTTTCAAATGATTGGCCACCAGTTTTTCTACTACTGTAATCAAGGTTTATTAAGAAAATTGCATTGTGAATGAAAAATAAAACATAATATTGACAGGCTTGGACTAATGGATTATAAGTTTTAACCAAAAAAATTCTTGAAATTGTGAATGCTAAATAAATAAAATAAACTCAGGGACAATTTACACAATTATCACCTGTACTATGGAAATACACCCATACAATGGGAGTCAAAAACTGATAAACATACTAAAATATTTCTAAATAGATAATAACACCCAGACACACATTGAACACAAATGTTCGTTACATAAATGTTTGTCATGGGTGTGGATCAATCGAACCCACGACCTCCGGCGCTAAGGCAGGCAGGATCGCTGCCATTACACCAACAGGGCAGTCAAATTTATGATTTTTACACGGAACTCTAAAAAGGAGGAAGTTCTCAATTCATAGGAATCTTTTATGTTGTTTTATGTAAGTAGGTATGTTTCCCGATTGCTCAAAGACCACTGGACCGATTCCGTCATTTTTTTTGTTTGATTTTGTATTCTGTCCCATGGTCATCAGGCCAGGGTCTGATGATGGGAGTCTGAAGAAAACTATCTTCAAGGTAAGACTTAACTATTTTAGGGAGTACCCTCTAATTCGCGAATCGAATTTTTCTGTAGAAGAATATCATATCTATGTCATAAGGCTCCTGACTGATATCGCAACAGCAAGATTAGTGTACTTCAGTTATTTTCAGTGTTATGTCGTATGGTCTACAGTTGTGGGGTTCGGCAGCGGATCTCAACACCATCTTTGTTCTTCAAAAAAGAGCCATCCGCTCCATTTACAACCTTAGACCACGTGACTCGCTTCGTGAAGTATTCAAAGAGATAGATATTTTAACGGTGTACTCTCAATTTATTTATAATAATGTAGTATATGTCCGTAAAAATTTGCATCCCTTCAAGAAAAACAGTGATGTTCATAAACTCAATACTAGAAATAAAAATAAGCTCGTAACTCCCAGTCTAAGACTGCATAAGGTAGGGAAATCATTTGTTGGTCAATGTGTAAAATATTTTAATAAGATTCCGCAAACTCTTGTTGAACTGCCTCTTCACCAGTTTAAGTCACAAATTAAAGCTAAGTTAATGAAGCGAGGTTATTATAGTGTTGAGGATTTCTTAAATGATAAGAATTTGTGGTCATCTTAGGTATAATCTGCTCCTCTGCACACTTTTTTGTTATGACTTTACTCTGTCAATTCAATTTTTGTGTTAAAAAACAAGATTGAAAAGAGTAACCATCGAATTTCTTGCCGGAGTCTTCTCGATCGGAAACAACCTCCGAACCGGTGGTAGAGTCACATTATGTTTAATTATGATATTTACTATCATAGTATTATTTTATGTAAGTTTATTTTAGTATATTTTTGCTATGATTTTTTTTGTAACTATATGACTTGTCATAAGTACTTTTTATAAGTCTATATGAATAAAGATATTTTTCACTTTAATTCACTTTTACTTTATGCTTTGCTCATATGGCGTAATGTTTACAGTTTATTGTCTCTATTTTTTTTGTACTCTTTTTGGTACACGGCTAAAGTGGTGGATTGTTTTCGGATTCCGGAAAAAACGATGCACTACTTTAGCTGTGTACCGTTTCATGAATCGTCATGTCTAACATTATGTTTGTCTCAAAAGCCATAGATCGTTTTAGCCATTGCCTTTTTAAATATTTTCGCGGAAGTTGGAAGCAATGCAATCCGTCGGTAATTATCTGGGTCAGTTTTCTCTCCACTTTTGTGTGTTGGTTTGATCCATGATATTTTTAGGTCGTTGGCTTTTTCTGGCATGCGTTTTCCTGATAATAGTTGCATGTAAACATACCTTTAATTTAAGATACGAGTCATTCATTCATTCATTTTAATTGAAGGTAGGCCCACGCGTCGTACATTTTTGCCCATCATCTTTTATTCTTTGACTGTTTATTTCAATTTTTTTTTTATTTCTTAAAAAAAACTCAAACTTAAATACAGATATTTTTATTCTGTAGGCTTTATTATAACATAACTATGTTTTTCGCGGGCTCGGGGCCGTAATAGAATCTCTTTTAACTTGTCAAGCTCATTCTCTAAACTGAGCATAGCAAGCAATATCGTAATAAGATTTTTAATTTCCAGCCAGTCAGCGGTTACCTAGTACTAACGCATCTTCTAGGCTGTATATTGACTGACAAAATTGCTCGCTCATCTCAGTTCAGGAAATTAACTTTACTGGATATAAGCGATTGTAAAACGATACGGCCCCTGACTTCGACTCACATGGTGAGCCTGAAAAAGTTACAGAAGCTGCGAGTTACAAATAAATGCAACTCAAATCATCATCATCATCATCATCATCATCATCATCATCCGTGCGGTCTATCCCGGTTGTGAACCCACACTAGTGTGTGGGGTCCTAGGGTCCGCCTTTCCTATTTTCTTGGCCCATTTCGCGCGGTCTTGTGCATCTTCAGTGGTGAGTTAGTTGGCACGCAACTCAAATGTTATATAATTAATATTCAATGTTAATGAAATGAATCTTAACATATTTTTTTACATGTTCTTATATTTCAAGACTAAAGTTTTTAGTAATTAACGTTTCACTTGTGAGTTCCACAGCTCAAGCTACTTGTTTCTGGTCATGCCGCCTCGTTCTATCGCAAAGAATTACCATTGATAATAAATAAATTGGTAGATGGAACAGCCCACTTTACAGCTTGCTTCAAAATTTTGTGTGTTTAAAGGGTTGACTTTAAACCCAATACACCTAAAACCCCCGACCCATTGTTGGTCCTCGCCTACTTACACAAAACCACTGACTCTGATAAAGGACCGAAGTGAGTTTGTGTAATGGGTAGATCTTAATTTAAGTTTTTGTCGTACTGATTGAATCAACACTGAAACCTAAAATTTTAGACCTTTTGCAGCTTTCTGTGTATAGGGAAACTTAAATAATTTATTTGCAATGAATACAATTGAGTGCGAGATGTTCAAAATAATAAAAAAAAATCAAGATCATGTGATGTAGAAATTTAAGAGCCAGCATTCGTTAGTTCGAAGCATGGAAGGTCAAGGAATCAGAAGTTCAAAGTTATGCCCAACCAAAACAAGGGTTCTCCGTGGAGTCCTCGCTTCGTGATATTGTACAAGTTTTAACCCTATGCTTCAAGCAGAGGCGACCTGCAAAGCCATATTTTTTGATTTTTCTTTTTATATTTCACATTAGAAATAGAAATAGAAATAGAAATTTATTTGCAAAACCAAGTGTTACAAGGGGTCTTAAATAAAATGGGTACTTACAACTTAGTTACCTTGCACAGGTGTAGCAAGTGTTCATTTCATTTAGGGTGCCAATCAAATTAAAAAAAATAGAATAAAAGAAAGAAAAGTAAGTTAAGCTGTCCTAGATACTTTAAGGTAAAGGTAACATCATTCAACACCTTTGCAAGTGAATGAACCAATTGAGTCGTAGGACGAATAATAGCAAAAAAGTAAATAAATCCGTCAAAAGTATTTTTTTCTTTCAGGAATAATAAAATAAGGATATTTAAGTTATTTTTAGATATCCAACAAGGTATAAATATCAAGGGTAAACTTATATGAGATATAGAAAAAAACTTTAGTGAAAGTCTCTCAAGTCGTTGGAAAACTTAACGTTTTTGAGCCGAGGTGTAATAAAAACCAATTCAAATAGGTGTACAATGTGACCCGTTCGTAGTGTAACAAACTTAAAGGCTGTAAACCAGGATAAAATTCTTATACAAAAAACATAAAATGAGAGCCCGCAACTTGTTATTGTAAATTTTACAGGGGTTTGATTTTTTTTCTATTTGTTTAATTACTTACTTGTAATTTTGTGATTATATTTTGAATGAATATGCTTTAATTTGAAAACAAAATGTTCCAATGGTTTGTAGCAATAATAGTGTACTTTTAAAATGTATTCAAAAATATGTAGGTATATGACCTAGTTTTCAAGAAAGATCTTAATAAGTAAAAAAAACTGTAATTTATTTGGGTAGGTTGACAGAATTTCTATCTCTTAAATGTAGAAAACATTGGTTGCCACTTTATTCTCAAATTGAAGCCTTTTAATTCAAGTAATTAACAAAAAACAATTATGTCTTTAGAACTTATAATCACAAAATTACAAGTAATAAAACAACTTAAAAGAAGAATCAGAAAAAAAAAAATTAAACCCCTGTAAAGGAGAACGGCGAACTTCTATGGGGTGTCAGGGCCGAATATTTGTGTAGCATTCACGAATGGAAGTCACTGATACGTGTAGAGACAAGCATGATTAGCAAAAAGTGCTTAAGCTGCACATCGACGCACTAGGTAGAAGCAATATCTGAAAGGCATGGCCCCTAGTGAGGTTAAGTTTTGAGTCGTGACTTTTTACTTTTAGTCGTGGATTTTTGTCAACGACTGCAAATAAATGAAATGACATTTATACAAGGGTACTGAACAGTCTTGCCTACATGACAACTTCTGTTCGCGGTTGTAGAAATGGTCAATAAATAAAATTGATCAATTTTTTCCAAAAATCGTTTTATTGATAAACCTTGTCTGTAATATTTCCAATGTTTCTTCACTTCCATCAGATTAGCAATGACGAGTAGGTATTCTCTGGGGTTGACGTTAATTGAATTAAAATTATTTTGCACAAACCCAAGTCGCCTGCAAAATCGTAATCCAGATAGAAATGCAATTGTATACATGAGTGTATGATTTATCAAACCCTCTAATAACAATTATTATTACACAGGCTCACCAGCCAAAATTTCACTCTCGATACCACAATGATCTTCTCCACGGAGAATCTTGAAGTAACCATTGTCTCCCCAGAATGTGTTCCACGAGTTTGCGACCAGCCAGTACTTGGTACCATTCTCCACACCCCAGCCCAGAATCTTGACAGCATGTCCACCCAGATATTTCCCCTGTCTATGTTTGTACACACCCTTCTTGTAATGGATAAAATCAGCGTATACCTCAAATCCACCTTCAACCGGACCGTTCTCAAACAATTCTGCCCTAATTTGGTCCTCGCCGTCCACTGAAAACACTATCTTTCCGTAATGCTTATCTGCATCGTATCCCACGTTGTAATTCCGTTCGCATGTACGCTCGCATTTTGGCGTCTCGGTTTCTCCGGTGCACTGCGGTAATGGAGCACGGAGCATGGCGTCGCCAAGCCGGGTATGGTCACAGGGGGGAATTGTGTACGGCTTGCAGCCTAGAGTCGAATTATAGCTGCCGCCAGATACTAATCCCTCTTCTTTCCAGTAATCCCAAGCATTCGCCGGATAACCTCCTTCGCACCCTAAACCGCAATTAGTACAACAACTCAAAAGATCTTCAGCGGAGAAATAGAAATGTCTAGCTCCGTTCGAGTAAGTGCAGACGCGGTCGGTCATCGCTTCGACGGCCCCGAACGCCCAACAGCTTCCGCAGGATCCCTGGTCTCGTATGTCGTTCAGCGTCGGACAGTTCGGCCACTTATCCCTAGGGTCAAAATTTTCAGGTAAACTTGCGATGACTTCAGGCTCATGAACTACATACGGTAGTTTAAATGAAATCTTATTGCGATACAGGCCCATGAGCTTCTTGATGTGTTTCAACGAAGTTCCTAACGGGAAGTTGCGGCCAGCTTGCCAAGTGTGTTGTTCCGAGTTAATGAGTTGTATGAATTCGTCGGAAAGTGGGTGTGGTAGATCAGCTGCCATGGAGATTGCACATATGAGCCCGAGAATGGTAACGCGCAACGAAGCCATAATTTGCCTTGCAATTCAGCTCCTAACAAACAAATAAAAAAGTGAATTAGGCGAATGTTCACAACGATTAGCAAATATTTTTAACTGAATGCTAAAAATAACAATTTATTTAGTTAATGGTTTAAATTTAGTCCTTATGTAACTTACTTGTTTGTTGGCGAAATAAGCACTTCATCCGAAGTTATTATTAATTATTGTTAATTTTTCATTGTGGAGCTGTGTTATGCTCTTACCACTTACATTTCAAGCGCGGCCTATAACTAACTTTTTTTTGAGATTATGAGTACTTTTACTACCACTAATAAATTTGTAAGGAGAATTCCGTAAATCCTTTTGAAAATAGTCTAAATTGTTAGAAGTTTATTTAGTCCTAGCTTTCCGCCTGCGGCTATCGTTACATATTATGGCCAAATTACATAAAATCTTTATAAATAGTAGCCTTTGTGCTATTCTGATGTGTAAGCTGTATCTATTTAATGTTTTAAATAAACACTAGTATATTTAATGTTTAAACTAAATTCCTTCTAGATAACTAAAGTAGATAATTTGAGCGGTTTTCAAATAGCTGATCGTGTCTATTAAATTATATTTGTATCGTAATTGTATTTTATTCGTATGGCAACAAAATATCGGAAGTACAAAAAAAATAATAAGAATAACAATCTTAAATATAATTTTAAAGAGGTCAGCCATTTGACAAATTCGTCGTTTAGGGATAACAAGTCATATGAAGGGCCGGCGGGTGAAGGGGCATTCCGAGAAAATGTGCTCCATAGTCTGAACTTTGGCACTGCAAGCACACCGGGGCGAGTCTATCCATCCGCGTCCGTATCTATACTGGGCTGGGCGCACCAACCGTGACCTGTTCTTAACCTGTTAAGGTTAAACCAGTCAGGAATTGGGTATGGGAACATTTTTTAAAATACCTTTTACTATTTTAAGTTACTAATTTGAATATTTCGTTGATCTAACCGGTAGTTATTTTTTATTAATTTTTGAACACCGCGAACTCATGACGTCACAAATTCGCTTAGTGTTCCCACATGTGTTTTTTCACATTTGTGGATTTGTGGTAAATAAATTATGAGGAGAAAATTACTGATTTACTGCACTTACGGCAGAAACAGAGCTCGCCGTTCATCATGTAGAATCTCACGAGAATGTGAGAAGTAGACTTCAGATACAATTTATTTTGCCAAGTGCTCAAAGCAAGCCCTACCTGAAAGGGTTGGGATTATAGCGAATGGCTCTTTTAAGTCCTACCAGACGGGTGGGCAATATCTAAGCGTAAATTAGAAGTACGTATTATTAAAAATAATTTTGTGATAAAATATTTTTCACCTAGGGGAATTTTAAATGTGCTATCTGGAAACACCATTAATACCATGCAGTAGAATCACCTAGCTAAAAATCTCACGTAAGATACAGATCGCGTCATTTGATTGGTTGATGGATAGATTATCAACCAATCACGTGAAAAGACGTATTAAACGACCCAGTAGGTTTCAATTGTGAGATGTCAATTTGATTACCGTCAAGAGTCCATTAAGAACCATAATGTACTCTTTGCGTACGTTGGCTTTCTGGGGTCAACGTATTTAATTAAAAATATCCTAGATCCTTGAAAAATGTTAAATATTGAAATAAGGTATAAAATACAAATTCCTCGAAATGGTTTCCGATTTAGGCCCTGTTTGTTTTTTTCCATACCCAATTGGATATTGTTTATTGTTCAAGGTACTAAGTAATACTTAACATTTTTAAAGGCAAAGGATCTAGGATATTTTTAATTAAATACGTTAGCAATCTGGGGTCATTCATTTGACCCCAGTTTGCCAACGTACGATAAGAGTACATAATGGTTCATAAAGGACTCTTGACGGTAATCAAATTGACATCTCACAACTAAAACCTATTGGGTCGTATAACCCTCCTTTCACGCGATTGGTTGATAATCTTTTCATCAACCAATCGCGTCATCAACCAGACCCGTGTATATTAGAATCGTGTAAATATGTCAAAACTCACATGTATTTATACTCACCAAACACTTCTATAAAATGCAATGACAGGTATAAAAACCACCAGCATCTTCTCTCAGGTAAAACTCTCCAATTAGTAAGATCAGGCCCCCACTGGATGTCCATACGTATACAACTATATCCCGAACTTCATCAAGGAAGGATATAGATAAGCCTGAAGCTTTCATCAATAGACTAAAGGCATATCTTCTGCTAAAGGCATACTACGGGCTGGACGATTTTTTCGCAGACAAGTAGCTTATTTTGTGTCTCTTTTTTAGTTTTTTAGTTTTAACATAGTGGCGTCATCTATGCGTGTATTTGCAGTGCCCTTACAGAGTGACATATGTAATTTCCTGTTTATTTAATGTCAGTTCGACATATCGAATGGTCATGGTACTTATACCATGTGGCATGCAAGAAATAAATGAATAAAGGTTTTGTGTTGGAGACTCCTCTGAGTATTATTTTTAGCCCACGTAAGTTTCTCAAAAAGATACTCATTTTAGTTGTTCCAAATTACCCTGTGAATAGTACAGGCATAATGGAGCTCCCGTCTAGCCTTCATGTTCAAAATACCTTTTTTGTTTAGGAATGGAGTAATGTATTCTCTTCTAGGCACATTAAAACAAAAGCGGATGCAGGCGTTTTGAACACGTTGTATGGATTTTTTTTGCAGACGTTTATCTTATGGCTGATCACAGAGCTACAGTAGTTTTGAAGCCTATTCAATACAAACAAACAAACAGTCAAATCTTTCCTCTTTAAAATATTATTATTATAGTCTAAATAGTGATTTTAAATAGAAGAAATGCTTGGGATAGTTTGAATCCACTCTTTTTAAAACATTTATTTATTAAACCTGTAGCTAACAATTTATTACGACAAGGCAAATAGCTTACATATTTTTTACTAGTCAAGGTTTAATAAAAACTAGCTTTCTGCCCGTGGCTTCGCCTGTTGAACTTAATACTGCCCAAAGTGCCCAGGCCCCTGACTCCCGAATCAAAATTAGCCGGATTGGCATTACATTATTGTCACCAAAATTTTTTTTTAAATGCTTTGAAATAAGGTTCACAAATTTCTTGTTTGACATATCTGCAATGCTTGTCCAATGAAATTCTGTTTAAGAGTCAGGCCCCTGGTGGTCCCATGTTCATCAGGCCAGGTTCTGATGATGGGATCCTGGAGGAATCGAGGGCAACTTTATTGTATAGGCACGTACGGAGGTCAAACTTTACAAAACCATTGCAAAATGTGTCTTAAGTGAGCAGCATAAACAGTGAAGCCTGAAGAGTTCTCATGTGTAAAACGTATAACATATTTATTCCGAGGTCACCTATGACTAGATGACTACATAAGCTTCGAAATTTTAAAACATATGGCAGATGGGAAACTTGCCGTCTGGGCTCTGGCTAGTGAGTCTTGAGAACGATCTAATACTTGTAAAGCAACCTTCGTTTTGCTACTAGAAATCGCCTGCCTGAAGCGAACTAACTACGGCTTTAGCACAGAATAAAGTACCTACGGATAACGCCTTTTGACTACTTATAGCAATTACTTATGGGCGTTATTCTTGGATTAACTTTTAAAATCAGTATCAATGCATTCGTTTCAGCGTAAAAAGTGACCTTGTGTTCCGTGGTTCTAGAATACAGGTTCGATCAAGAAAATGGATTGTTGTATGATTTGTATTATGTGGGATTGTCAGTAGGTATTCATTTTCAAATGAGCTCATTCAAAAAATCTTTTTACAAAATAAACTGTGTTATCAATTTGGCAAGTAATGAGGGAGCCGTAACCGAAATGATTTATTGAGTGAAGTGTAGGTCACTAGTAAAAAATCAAACTATCTATCTCTATCTTTCGTTATGAAAACAAGCATTGTATAATGCTAAAATAAACAAAGTTATAAACAAACATTCGAGTTGGTGAAACCTCAATTAGATTTGATGAATGTTCTTTAACTTATTTAAAGAAGATATTGTTTCGTTTTCTGTCCCATACCATACAACATTACGAATCAAGAATATTTGTATGTAAGGCAGTAATAAGAAGTTCTCGATTTTTAATTTAATTTTAATTTTAAATAGACGTTGAATTATTGAGCGTATCGTTCGTTACACGAGCTAAATTTCATGAGAAATATTAGAAAATTCTTAAAGATTTTACACCCTTTTTTTAACAGAAAGTTTTTAATTTTTGAGAGTACCTACTAAAACGCAGCCCGTATAGGTAACCGTAGTTAATATAAAAACTTAATTATTTGTAAGTAATCAGCCTCGTAAATGGTTTCTTATTGATAGCCTTCTTAAAATATTATTTGATGACGTGGGTCGTCGACGCAGATGTCACATTGGTTGGTGAAACACTGAGCACAAAGTGCCCAGGGCCAGAACAGGGGTAACATCTGTATTCAGACTAAATACCTACATGCCTTAGTGAGTGTTCGCGTTAATGCTATTGCACTAGACATTTTAATGACAAAACTATTCACAGAAGCAGCGATACCTTAAAATTAGTGGTTTAGTTAGTACTGTTTTCTGAAATGATATATCTTGTGCTAAATTGGGTAATTAATCCAACTGTACTGTACTCGTATACAGGGGATTGTAACCCCTGCCTACAATACTTAAACTTACTTTCTCATAAACCTTATTGGTTTTGGTATCTGACCTTATTATGATCCTGTTATTTATGTTTTCCATGGCAAAAAAAACTCAATACTGAGTTGAAAATGATGAAATTCTGAGCTTTTAAAATTAAAAAGACTTAGTTATTGACGGTCAAAATGTATAGTAAACAGTTGTATGTTGAGGTGTGGTGCACATACTTTTGATTGATCAAATCATTTGAAGGAAAATGTACTTAACTAGTTATAATATATAGGATGTCGAATCCTGTTTCCACACTGCGCAAGAAGCTGTGTTATTAGGACAGAAACATCGTGTTTCATCCCACTAATCGGGCGAAATATTAGATGATTTATTATGACAAGTGTTGTTACGCTTGTTTCTTGATTAGATAACGATTGCTTTTATCATTATTAATATCGTTCTGCTATAATTGCACTACTAGGATGTGTTCAAAGAATCATCACTATTCTGGGGATTTGATATTAGTCAAACATTAGGTTTGGGTCGTTTCATTCGTGCTTTTCATTATGGATTTTATATTTTATTAAAACTTAAGTTTATCTTATGAAAATGGAAGTACTTTATGACTGTGCTTCAGGACGTGCGGTCCTCGCCTACATAAAATTTGCTTAAACTTAGTTAAATAAATAGTAAACTACAGCAACTTGTAAACTATTTTTAGTAACATTACTTTTCTCTAGAGGCGCTGTACCGACATGCCCTACAAAAGCTTGTGCTAAAGCTTGTAGCTATGACGACCGACTTGGTGTAATGGTTAAGAAGTTGGCTACTACACCAGAGGTCGCGGGTTCGATCCCCGCACAGTACAAACATTTGTGTGCATGAACATGTCTGTTTGTACTGGTCTGGGTGTCTCCTATGTATAATAAGTATGTATTTACAAAAAAAAAAGAAAATGTATTTAAGTATGTTTATCCGTTGTCTAGTATCCCATAACACAAGCTTTAATTAGCTTACTTTGGGGCTAGATGGCGCTGTGTGGAATAATGTCCAGGGATATTTATTTATTATTATAAGCTTGACTACAGGCGCTAGCGACTGTTATTGGCGTAAACTCATGGTTAGGTGGCGCAGGCCTCTGTCACTCCGTGTACTTGCGCGCGATAATTACCTACCCGCCGCCGGGTTTGGGATGACCCATTTTGCAGTTGTTTGTCAACAGCCACGTAGAGCAATCGTACCTACGCGAATCTTGCGGTTGAACTGACGGACGTACACTTACTGACCACTGACATATTGAAAGAGATAGCCCTTGCCTGACACATAGCATGCATTTATAGGTGGCAAAATGTCAATTTTTTATGGTGTAATTTATCTGTTACGTTCATCATCATCATCATTTCAGCCGAACGACGCCCACTGCTGGGCATAGGCCTCCCCCAAGGATCTCCACAACGATCGGTCCTGCGCTGTCCGCATCCAGCGGCTTCCCGCGACCTTGACCAGATCGTCGGTCCACCTTGTAGAGGGCCTGCCCACGGAACGTCGTCCGGTACGCGGTCGCCATTCGAGAACCTTTCCGCCCCAACGGCCATCGGTTCTCCGCGCTATGTGTCCCGCCCACTGCCACTTCAGCGATGCAATCCTTCGAGCGATGTCGGTTGTTTTTGTTCTCCTGCGGATCTCATCATTTCTGATTCGATCGAGCAGGGAAATACCAAGCATCGCTCTCTCCATTGCTCGCTGGGTGATCTTGAGCCTTCTTATGAGACCCATAGTAAGGGACCACGTCTCGCTCCCATAGGTCATTACTGGCAACACACACTGGTCAAAGACTTTTGTCTGGAGACACTGAGGTATTTCGGACGCAAATATATGCCGGAGCTTCCCGAACGCTGCCCATTTGAGCTGGATTCGACGAGAGATCTCTTTCTGTTACGTTAGTAACTATTAAGTAATCTGTGGTTGGGGTACATAGAAGACGTAGCCTTTTTAAACGTGTTTGAAACAACAAGAACACACACACACATTATTAAACACATGTTACGAGTAGTTAGTCAACGCTAAAACCTTCAATTTATTATTCAACCTTTTTGCAACCTTCATCGCATAACGTGTAAGATGATGTAGAAACTTAAAAGTCAACATTCGTTATTGTTGGAAGCAGGGAAGTTTAGGAGTCAGTGAAGATCTAATTCAAAGTTATGCCCAACAAAAACTCGAAGGTTGTCTGCGAAGTCCTCGCCTCGTGTTATTCTACCGAGTTAAGTTTTAACCCTATGCTGCAAAGTTGAGGCGACCGCTGAGCTACATTTTTTGCAAATGGCTTCCAAATTCCGACTCGATCGGGACGTACAGCAAACTTAAAAAAATAACTACAAAATATTTGGTATTTTATAGAACGTTTTGTAGTTATTTTCTTGAATAAATTAAATAATTAAAAGTGTTGTAGATGATGACAAATAGTTCACAGTAATGACGTATAAAGATCGTAATTAATTGTGTTCTTATTTAAATACTTGCAGGTAAGTAAATGTCCTATATCTAAGTATATCTAAATGCATTATCAAAGTCAACGTTTTTCAATCCCTAAAGTGAAATTATTCTTATGAATTGTAGGTACGTTTGCAACAGTGTTCATAAAAAAATGGTGAACTTGGCAGGAGGTGGTAGGGGGTTAGTTACATCAGTTACATGCCCCGGAGTGTAGATCCACGCCGTTTTGTCTCCGCCGCGGCATCGATCTGCCTAGTCGCCTCAGCACAGCGACATGCTGACGGCACGAAATAACAATTGCATGAAGGGGAACCAAGTCTAGGGGCTGAGCTGCGTTCAACTTGTTCAATTACTTTTTTAACTATAAACTTAGTATGTTAAATACATATACTTACACATTAGATAGATTTACAGTCGAAACGACATAATTTTAATCAAACTATTTGCAAAATATAGTTTTTCTGGTATAAAATCTAAGCTCTTAAATCTATTTTCGAGCAAGAAATCAATCATCACATTTATAGAAAATAATGACCTAATGGGATCGAATTACAATGCACTCCTGGCATTCTCGGTTACTGTTACTCATAGACTGTTACGTTAAATCTCCAAGATCCGCCTGAAACGTAACTTCCCCACGTCACGAGTTGGCCATGCCAACATTTTCACGAGGATCCAATTGGGAATTGTGTTGGTCTGAATTTTATTATAGAAAATCTGAAATATACAGTAACTGGATGGTGAACTAACTCCTTTCGTATATGTAGGTATCTGCTAAGAGTTTCAATTAATTTAACTATACATTTAGTGAGAAGTTATTTAGTTATTTTGTAGTTTTTTCACGTATTTAGTATCGGACACAAGGTAACTCATACAGATGTTCAAGGTTTTTATGTGAAATTGTGAATGTATTATTAGCGCTTTTTTATGCTAGGGTAGAGCAGGTAAAAGCAACTCTAAATTGAACGAGCTTATCATGCAGCAAGGTCCTCACGGCAATGCACGTCAACGGCAATGCAAAATGCTACTTTGTGCCTCAATTTTGCGAAATA
The DNA here is from genome assembly GCA_947369235.1 of Udea olivalis. Classification (NCBI taxonomy): domain Eukaryota; kingdom Metazoa; phylum Arthropoda; class Insecta; order Lepidoptera; family Crambidae; genus Udea; species Udea olivalis. The sequence continues at coordinate 9,354,922 of OX376350.1, forward strand.
ATCGAAGTCCTCACAAGTTTTTTTTTCGTTACCACTCACACAAACGCACATATTTTTTTTACCATAGCAAAGGATAATATTTTTTTTGATCTGATGAACATTGTAACAAAATATTATTAGGTCAAACCTATTAACAGAAGAAGACGGTCCCTTGGTTTATTTCACCCTAATTACTTTGTCTGAGGGTAAATTGAAGAATGCACTGCTTGTCTTGTTATCGATAAAAGAACATTTTTAGGATGTTTTCCTTACTTACATTTTGTTTACCAACTAATGGAAAAAACGCGGCCTATTTAATGGCTCAAAATGGGAATGGATAACACTGAAAAAGAATGCTGGTTGCCATGGGAACCCCCTCAAAATGGCGTTTTTTAGTTATTACGTTAATTATATTAGCTGTAGAAGGATTGAATTAAAAGTTACCTTTTTGTGTTCCATTATAATTTAAGAGTTGCAAAAAGGGTGTTTTCTGTAAATAAATCGGCGAAACAATGCGCCTGTTCGGATATTCGTCGACTCATTGCGTTCGGATGCACATTTCGCGGTTCGTGCGGACGATGCGTTATGCCGTCTGTCTGGGGAATGCATGGTGTAGAGCGTGATGTAGGTTGGCATGTTTCTATAAAGTTTACATTACATAAAGTACTTTTATTTTGTTGGACTAGCTTCATACAGTGGTTCATAATCTTCCCCAAAGAACGTAGTTACATAGTTTTGTGGAATTACGTACGTGTCAATACTCTTTTTAGTGTTATTCTAATTTGGCAGTGGCCAAATTAGAATAACACTAAAAAGACAAATTACACTCATAAATACGTACTTGACAGTGGTCAAGTACGTATTTATGAGTGTAATGAAAGCACATACTCGTAGGTACCTACCTACTCTCTACTCAAACTTAAAAAATAATCAGACTCATATATTAACAGATTAATTGTTTTATACAGTGTTGTCAAAACCTTAAAGCCAGTAATTGCGTTTGCGTAGTATTTAGATACAATTTAACTTCGCTATAATTTGACTTGCAAACTTTATCACTACCGGATCCTTTCGTTTAGCTGGCGTATCAAGGACTAATTCAAATTCACGGAAAGAGGTTAGAACGTTAACACTATACCTACTGAATAATTGTAAACCCAGATTCAAAATAAGAACCTCGTTTTTAAATACGAGTATTGCGCCTCTAAGGTCAATGAATCGCTACAATTCTGCCTTTAGCGCAGCAGGTCGTGAGTCGATCCTCACCCAGGAACCACATTCATGGGACGATCATTTATTGTGATTTTTATGTTTCAAGGTGTTATCTATTTAAATATGTATTTAGAAATATTGAAAGGGTTTTATGCCGCCCATGGTACAAACTCTACTTAGGTTGGGGTCAGAAGATTGTGGTGCAAAAGGGTCTCAGATGCTTATAATAATTTATTCGGTTACCTATCACCATACAAAGTCATAAAATAATGAAGATGTTATTTTTTACAATTTCAATTTAAGAAATTTTAATAATAAAGGTGGGAGGGCTTTAATATTTATTTCGTTTAGATTATGGGTCGAGTTCGAGATAGGAAACAAAGACGCGAGATATGTGAATGACAATTACCGGGCGCGGTCTCCAGTCGCGGTCACGCTGCCACCACGAACTGCCACCTTTAGGCTACTTCAGCTGCTGGCCGTACCTAAAGATAGACTTCTGAAGGGTTTCAATGCGAAATTCCAATTTTACATACAACTTTGATCTTGCTTATTACTTGCTTATGACTTACCTTCAAACCGCTAAAAACTAAATAATGAGAATCAATTGATGTCATAAACTTTGTCATGTCTAAGGAATCACTGCTATAATCAGAACCTGTGTAATTGAATAATAAATTAACTTAATAAAGCTAAGAGGAAAGACAAATTGAATTTGTAAAGTTAGAAATTCTCCTAATTCCCCTTACAAATTTGTGATGTAATTTGGCATATTATGTACATGTGTGAGTGTGAGTAGGTCCTTGCCTTTCATTGCGAAGAGCCCACATTTAAACGTATAGAAGCTGTTTGATTTTGTCCTCATCCAGAAAACAGAGGTCTATGCTAAACAAACATGTTTTAGATCTCGGACAACCACCAATACCATACATGTATACATACATGCCATCACTCCTTTTTCCCAACAGGGTAGGCAGATACCACAACTTTCCACTTGCTACGGTCCTGACTCTGACACACCTTTTGCGCTTTTTCCACTCTTATCAATCCTTTCAAACATACTCGTCGATTTAAACCAAGATCACATTGAAAAAAATGTTTTATGTAATGGCACATATTATTACATAATCGTTATAGTAACAGATAAATCACTCCATAGAAAATTGTCAATTTTGGCATTTCTCAATGCGTGCAATATGTGACAGGCACATATTGCCACGGCTACCTGTTTCACTATAGATGTCAGAACTTAGAATACGTCATCGCGTCATTTCTTTTTCGCGTCTCTTTTTTTGTAACCGGGTGTTTAAAATGCATTGCGCACTATTCTACTGCCCGGTGGAAGGCAGTGGGGAGTGTGGGACTCCCCGCCGGCAAATCCGGCGGCATACCCACTAAAACGACCCCGGGTATACCCTCACCGCTTTGGAATAGGGCGACATGGTAATCCGCTCCAGCGGTCGACCCAGCCTTTATGCCGGGCCTCCTCACGCTACGGGGGCGTCCCGATATACTGGGACACCCCCAGACGGAAGCACCGTGCGATGAGGTGAAAGCCCGAGTAACAGAGGCCTGGTAATGGGTGTCAGAGACCGACTAAAATAATTAACTATTTCTGAACAAATCATTAAACCCAAAAGAAAAATACAAATGATACAGTAATGTTTGCCCTGGATCCCCATCTAGAACACCGACCACTTCCGGCCACAAGTTGGATTCTTTGTTTTTTAACGTACAGTCCTTATAAAACAACGCTTACCTCCTTGTGACAACTGGCATAGGTAAAATAAAGAATCATACTCTTTGCCACTGGTGAAAACCACAAGGTTTCCCTTTCCACTCTTGTAAAACTGCTAGGTGTTTTGATGTTTTTATTTTCGGTGTTTGTTCTGTGTTCTATTTACAAAATCGAATTTCGGAGCTCAAACTTTATTAGGAAGTTTCTTTAACCGTTCTGAAATGTTTTCCTTTATCAACGTTTTAAACTTGGTTTTAAATAGGTAGGTACTTCAAATGGCGACTAACTCTAATAATGAAATCCAGATTTAAAAAAAAAATTATTGCTTACGGAAAACGGCGCAGCGTGTTCTCGTCCAAACATCGGGATGTTTGAATATTAGTGGGTGACGTGGATAATATAGCAGTGAATCTTACGTGGTCCTTAAGTTACATAAAAAAACTCAAGGTCATAATAAATTCATCATAATTATAGATAAATATTAACCGCAGATGTATTATTTAACAGTTACATAACAAGGGTAGTTCAAATTATTCAAATTTAAATAACATTGATATGAATGAAACAAAATTTAGCGATTATTATATTAATACACACAGTAATCCTTTGGAAGAGCTTATTAAAAAAGAAAACGCACACGATAAACCTCAACAACCGAGCTCAATAGCCGATTTCCCAACCTTTCAGTTTTTGTGTTGCATGGAAAATTTTAATAATTGCTATCGGTGAATCCTGCGGGAGCGAAACGGTCTGTCGTCAGCGCTCGACGCGGCCCGATTGGCCCTTTGACGCGCCAATGAGTTCGGGAATAGGCCGTTATCGAATATGAGTCGTTCGAACTTCGAATCGCTGTTGGACATCACAATCCTGCCCGTTTTGAAAACATGTCGGGGGTTTTCGATGCATATTCAGCTTTGCGGGCTCATTTTGGGTTGCCGTTTTATGTTATTGTGATTTGTTTTTTCTTTATTCATAAAAAATCAGGCAGTATTTAAATAATGCAATGTTTGAGCTTTTATTTAGTTAGCTTTATAGGTCTTTCGCAGCAAGTAACAGAACAGAGTATCAGGGAGAGAGATTATTGTTTGATTTGAAAAAAAAAGGAAGAACAACATGTTTTCCTTAATTTCACATTTAGTTATTTCCATCAAAGAATTCAACGCCACTAACAAACAGACTACCCCTTCATCACGTCTGGGGTTAACAAAAAAGCACTAAGAAGAGAGCTCATTTAAGCACATGCCAAAAGACTTGTGGGCTATAAACATCACGGAGTAGGGCTCACCGAAATGGAAAAGGCAACGCGCCAGACCATGGCACGAACGCCGCGGTAAAATTGCTGCTTTATGGGGTCTGCGAACGCGCTGGATCGAGAAATATGGAGGTGAGAGGTCGTTGTCCAATAGTGGGTTGTAAGGGAAACTGTTCGTTATTCCCGTTCAGTCGTTGGTACGGCTTGTACGTCTTTTTCAAGTAAGCAAATTCTCATCTTTTTACTCATTTAGTTAGCGCAATGAGTGCAGGGTCTGTTAAACGGGCCTCAAGGGCGTGGGGCGTGGGTTCGATCCACGCTCGGTGGACATTCATATGACAAACGTTTTTGTTTCATCCTTCTTTGGGCGTTAGTATTAGGTAGTTATTAAGGGATATACCGGGTGATTATCAAAGTTTTTTTTTCAATTGACTTTAATTTCAAGGTCACCATATACGAATCAGTCGAACAGCTAGTATTCTTGTAAGAAAACTTCAAAATTAAAGTCTATTAAAAAATCAAATTTTCAATTTAGTACATCAATTATTGAGGATGCCATATCCTTTTTGTAAGTATTTTGATGATCACCCAGTATACGTGTATTTATGAGTCTCCCATATTACAACTGCTTTATTTGCAAACTCACTTTCTGGCCGTTTAGCGAAAAGGTTCCAAAGCAAACTATTGCAATAGCGTAGCTTTACTTTATAATTACATAGCGAAGCTGAAGTGGCAATGGGCTAGCCACATCACTCGCAGAACTGATGACCGCTGGGGAGTAAAGGTTCTTCAGTGGCGACAACGACCTGGAAGACGCAGCGTGAGCAGGCCTCCTGCCCAGTGGACCGACGACCTGGTGCAGGTTGCGGGAAGCCGTTGGATGCGTACGGCCCAAAGCCGCTCGTTGGGGCGTTCGATGGGGGAGACTTCCAAAGGCTGCTGATGATGATGACTTTATAAACACCAAGCTTTTAAAATTAAAAATGCTTATTTAGTTATAATTTCATTAACCGCAAATTTCGAGATATTTATTCCCTAAATTATCAATTGATTTGAGACGTGACACGTGAGATATTTTCGTCAATGATCAGGTGAATTATTATCATATAAGACAAAAATGCACCAAACGTAAAATTTAATAAAAGCATGCCGCAAGCAATGCATGCCGTTTGATATCCAGCAAACATCACATAACAGAACTAATATAATATTATTTGTATTCATCTGAGCTTGCGTGGATTTCCCGTTTGCGGTCTCGATTTCCTTCGAAACAGGAAATTTCCCGTCCTTCTCCATTGAAGTAACGTACTTATTACGTCAATGTCTTTGCCCCAGATATTTGAAATGCCTAGTCAAAGGTTTTACTTTGAAACAGAATTCTTATTACGGATAACGAAAACTACGTATTCTTTATGTAAGTGCCTCGTTCGCTACCGTTTGTGTGTGACTTCTGGAAAACATTACAAAAACAAGATATTTTTTTTTATTTATTTTTTTCGGATGAAATACCTTGTGGCTGTGTGGTGAAAGCATTCAGCTTGCAGAATTCTCAGGTTTAATTGGTGAGTTAAAAGAAGTGTTTTAAACCTTCCAAATCATAACTTAAGTTTGTTGTCATGAACCCGCATTAGCAAGCGTGTTAAGTCAATACCCATCAATTGTAGCTGTTGTATTTCAATGAAAGTAGATTTAATCAATATGTAAATGTAATGAGTACTTACATAATAAATATGTGTGAATCTTAAACAAATCGGAAAGTGATTAAAAATTATAATAATCTTCGTTCAAATACTTACCACAGCAACAAATTTCCAGTAAAATACAAAAATAATAACTACAAAATGGTTAAAAGTTACAAATTTAATGAAGGAACTACTTAAGCATAGCTGGTTTGGTTTTAATTTAATATTGTTCCTTATTATAGTGTCTGTCATCACGTGAAAATTGCCACCAACATAAAAAATAACAGCGCCATAAAATTGTACTGTGCCTCCCCTCAACCGGACTTGCTGCATACCTACCTATAATGTTGGGACTTCAATGCGGTCGTTTTAAAGTTATACGTTTAGAAACTCTGCTCAGTTTCACTATCTTTTGGGTCCCTAGTGTAAACTTTTTTCGAACGGTATTATTCACCTTTTTTAAGGAGTAACAGTAGTCCGACCGCATAGGTAGAGTCACATTATACGTGCATTATATTTTGTATTTAGATCGTATTAACATAACATACCATCACGACTTTATCCCAAACGTGGTAGTCAGAAGCAAGTGACTGTTGCCGTCATGGTGAACGAAACACTCAGTAGCCCACTTTTCACCAATGGTTTAAGAACCCAACGTGGTAGGTGGTGAGCCATCCGCCGTTATCCGGGTTAATTTGGTTTTTTATCGATGTTTTCCATAGCCGGAGAATTAGTTGGCGAGATATTGATTACCTAAATTATCATTGACTTTAATTGAATTGAGAGACACGTAAGATATCTTCGTCAATGATCAATTGATCAACTTGTCAAACGTAAAATTTTATAAAACAACAATCTATGCCGTTTGATATTCAGCAAACATCACAATACAGAACTGATTATTATCTGCATTCATCTGAGCTTGCGTGGATTCCAAACCTCTTTAACAATGAACACAAAGATTTTGGTTCTGGCCAGATTTGAACTTGGGACCGCACGATCCGCGATACGAGTTGGGGTGCTTAACCCCTAGGCTACGACGCTCTCATTAGATCATAATTATATTATGTATGTTTATAATATGGCAAAAGTTAAACGAAACGAAATAACTATGTAAATAGACAACGTAAATGAAGTGTTATTGTTTTTAATTTTTAATCTTGAATTCATATCAACTGAATTAACTTAACAGGTGACGTGATTGAAGTTGTAGCGCTATAACATATTTAGCCAAAAGCCCCCAATGCACTATTGCCATGTTATTATAGAGGAATTTATTATCATTGTTATCACTTGTATCTGCTCCAAACAAGAACCAGCACTTTGAAAATAATTAGGTACATTGTTGCAATAAAATTTTCACGACCTAACGCTGGATATTAAACTCATAACATACCTGTTACCACTAGGAAGGTAAAATAATATAACATAACATCACGACTTTATCCCAAACAGGGTAGTCAGAGGCAAGTGACTGTTGTCGTCATGGTGAACGGAACACTCATTAGCACACTTTTCACCAATGGTATTAGAACCCGACTTGGTAGGTGGTGAGCCATCCGCCGCTACCCAGGTTGATTTGGTTTTTTATCGATGTTTTCCATCACCGGAGAGTTAGTCGGAGATTAAACAATGAACACAAATATTTTGGTTCTAGCCAGATTTGAGCTCGGGACCACACGATCCGCGATCCCAGTTGGAGTGCCACTAGGCGACGCTCTCTAATATGTTATTGAAAAAGGCAGTGGATAGTGCCATTCACTGCAGCAGCATATTGTGTTCTTCAGAAGTTGTTAAAAATATCTACTAACTAATGTCTTAGCCTATGAATTATTTAGCCGTCACGGTTAAATCAGTACTTACCGTTAGTTTCTCATATTGGTCGATTCTTGCGCCACCGCTGCTTTCGCGATGCTTCGCTATGCAGATCGATACCTAGTTGGCAGAGTGGAAGCAATCGTTAATGCTGGAGTGCATTACCGACCTGATAAGGTCTGTCCACCATGTAAAAAGAAATTCATTGGCATACACACACAAGGAGGAATAAAAACATAATTAAAACTAAACATAAAAAAAACACAATTAAATAAAAAAAACACAATTAAAACTAACAAGAAAAGAAAAAATCAGCCTCAGTGTGGAGCCAACCAGGTCCCTGTCTCAGCATGTGCTGCTGCAGCTGTGAAGCTGCAATTGCTGCTTGCAGCTGTGCTGCTGCCTATTCTATGGTAGCAGCTGATAATATTGTTCTATGATTTTGATGTTGTTGTGTTGTGTTATTAAAATATTATGTTAGCCTTGTTCACGTCGCGTCGCGTCGCAGTAAACGTGTGTAAAAAAACATACAAATCTGGTATTTATTTTTTCACGTGATTTAACATAGGACTGTAATATTCATGACAGACTGTTATCTGCCACAAGGACTCTTATGTATGAATATAGCAGTCGTGTCGTGGCGGCATGTCTAGCAAGTCATGGCGGTATGCGCTATTTGGAATTTTAGTCCATCATAGATCGACACTAACAGAGAAACGGAAGACATTTGCCCAACAGTAAGATATTGCAGGCTAAGATGAACCAATAAAGGAAAATTATAGTTTACAATTATTTATGAACATTTCAGTCTGTGACATTTATGGAAGACCAAAAAGAAATGTGATAAGATAAACCAAACTAGGTAACTTTGCCTTTTTTGCTACTTTCTCCCTTCCAGTTCGCATGCAAACAAATATCTCATTTGTTATCTGTCGTTTTATTTGCGCCGCGTCGATATTTTATTGGCTCCCTCGAGTCCCGACAGCACTTCTGACATTACCGTCAGTCGCCGAAGTGGGAAGCGAGACGCGCAGCAGGACTTGCGTCTGGAGAAACGAGATAGCTGTAAAGGTGAGTCCTCATGAAATCACTGCGGCGTATCGTATCCCTGTATCGTCACTTGGTTTTGATGGCGCGGGCCGTATCGCGTGTCGTATTAGAGGAGTGTAAAGTGACTGCATATGATGAACCCTGGATTGGGTGAATGATACATAGGTGTAGCCAGCTCAAGGTGACTATGGGCATATTGGGCACCCTATAGCGAAGCACGGACTTCGAATAAGGACGTCACTGCGGGCGTAAATCGGACATAACGGAGGTGTATCTGGTAATTCTATGTATGATAATATGCTCTTGCTGTATCTGGTAATTCTATGTATAATATGCTTATGTGTGTGTTTTAATGTTAAGGGTTCTGTATCAGTCTCTGCAATACTGAAAGCTTTTCTTATTTGTATAATTTTGACCAGGTGTCCCAGAGGAAAAATGTAGTGTTAAAAAACTTTTCTGATTTCGGTCTGAAACTATGCAGGTTATTTTGCAGGTTTTTCAACTAACATTGAAGTAGCTGTGATAGACATAGAAACTTGCACCCAAAGATATGAAACACACGCTAAAAGTACACCACTACTTTGGCCTATAATTGCGTGTGTAAACTATTCACAATGACTTCCAACACATTGCTTAAAAGTGTCTTTGCAAATAACTTTGCCACATGTTTAGGGACTCTATTACATAACTTGTGATTTGCAGTTACCAGAGTTGCACGAACTAGGGCCTGGGGAATACGAACCCTTGCGCACGTCCCTTAATGAATTACGTAGGGTTAAGTGTACTCTTTCGGAGGTTTTACGAATTATACAACGAAATGTGAGACTCAATTACGTGTAAATTCCTGAGAGGCACGTTTTTGAAACATAATTCGTGTCTTATATTGTCTTTTGAAGGAAGCTGGTTTTTGAACAAAATGTGTTTAAATAATATTATTGAACTAGATGAAGCTCTATTTGTTTACGCCATTTTGAAAACAGGTTCATGTGATATCATTATAGTATGTTTCTATACATTCTCTGTATCTTCTTTGGCCACTCTCGCTGTCCGATGTTGCTTTCATTTTGTTCTGTTTGGTTGTGTGTGAATATCTAGGTATATGGTATAGTATTGAAGAATATAAGTAGCGGTGCGTATTTCACAAACTCTGTTATCAGTGAGGTTATCATTAACGGGTATCCTACTTTAGCAGAAACTTTGTCTGGCTCAATCCTGCTTCAATTTATTCAAATGCTACACTAACAAGACTAGTCAAAGATTTTTGACGTAATGCGTACGCCATCTATTGTCGACTAGATTATTTGAAATGAAAAATTTAAAAGGAATTGGAACTGCAATGAAGTCCCGGCCAAAGAGAAAATATTAGAAAATAAAGCGCGGCAATTCTTCAGAGGGGTATGACCCCCGCAGCACTTGTCAGCGTTTGACAGAAATTAATTTCGAAACCTCTCATATCAGGGCCTTAAACTTGGACTAAAAAAATCACTGCCAGCGCTACAGCCTGAAAAAAGTCTGTCATGAAGAATGAGATTCAAATTGCCACTTCACTTTAACATATCTTTTTTCTTATTTTTCAGTTTAATTTTCATTTTACCGTTGAGATAATCCTGATAACGGAAATGCTGAACAAAATTACTTAAATACAACCTGTAAATCAGAATTACAGCCAGCGACAGAAAAAATGGTTCAAAAATGTTTCTGATAACTGTTAACTTGCAAATATAGTATCAATTTTTGTTTCATGCCATTCCCTTCTGTTAGGTACTCATTCTCATCCATTGTTTTCCAGCTGCTCCTGCGGAGGTCTACCTGCTGACCGCTCGTCCAATCTGAAAACGGTTAAACATTTGTTAGATTAGGTAACAAAAAAATATTTCTAAAACATGTCACGTTTCCTGATGAATTTTTAACGCCAGCTGGTACTTTCACCCTTTTCTTTCTTTTGGAAGTTATACTGCTTCTATTTTATGACGACTATGTGGATCCTCCCTAACATTACGGGCGCGCATTGCTGAAGGCTGACCCAGTTCGGAATCGTCGCGGGATCACAAGGAAGGGTTTACGGTTTCAATATTTCCATGCCTTCAGACACAACTTAGATATACGCTTAAAGGAACCGCACCGAAGTTTCAAGTTTCTTCGATTGTTCCGAATCAATATGACATAGTTACGTAAGTTGCACGTTAATGTTCGACCTATTTTTAAGAGATTACCCACGGTCCTTGCGCAATGATTAGCCTTCGCGAGGTGGTTTAATCTGGAACAGGGGGCTGTATCCAATTTGCCGTCGCGTTGTGGGGCTTCGGCCGCAGCTCGTAATTGACACCGAAAGTAAAACCACAGCTTACCAAGCGGAAAACGCGCAATGTAGAAACGCCGCGCGAAATTACTACACGTAGGACAATCGCAGAATATCCAATCTAACAAATGCTTTATTATTATTGTCCCGACTAGAGTAACTTCCAATAAAAATAACGTAATTCACCGGCCGAATAGAGCGCTCTTATAGGTTTAGTTTAGAAAGTTGGCATCTTGTCCATAGCGGTTATTCCGCGTTCCCTACATAGGCTACCAGGCGGCCGGTCGTACAAAAAGAAGGCTCTATTTAACAGGAACTGATTCGGAAAAAAGCGCTCTGTCGGCTCCGGAGCGAAGAACCGGATTACCGTGGCCGAGCTGAAAAACAAATCTACTACGATTTACGTACCGTAAACTCGTTACGCGTTCCGAACGAGACGTATTCGGAGCGGCGGGTATTGGTGGAATTTGTTTCCTATTGCGTTAACAGTAAGGTCGAGAACGGGTGCGGGGTGGTCGTCCAATGCGTCGCGATTGCCGGGCGCGAGAGAGGCGAGCTTATACGCTCGTCTATGGAGCAGTCCGCAGGTTCATTGTAGGGAAGTGTCGTTATCACAGTCGCTGCTCGGCGGTCGGGCGGCGTGCATGCTACAGGGTGCTCGCTTTCGCTGCGGCTGACTTCACTTCGAGAGAAGTTTTGCGGAGATCGGAACGCGCGCCTACCGGCTTTTCCCGGCTGCGGACGTAGAAAGTGAAACTGTATGGTTGTCGCGTGATTATTGTGGAAGGACACTGTACTACGTACTACTTGGTGTTTCTTAGTGTGAAGTGGGACATCTCCAGAGTGTATTTTAAAAACTTATTTGAACTCGCTTCGATATCAGCGCAGTTTTGAACTAAAAACTGTGATCTCGATTATTGAAGCGCTGCTGAGTTTTTCCGAAAACGGTGAGTAGTTTATTCGCTACCATTTACTACAGCTGGAGTAAATTTTGTAGTTAGTAGTATTTAAGTTATGATAATTAGTTCCGCTCTTATTCTTGTTATCAGTAGGGTAAATTTAGTAAGAAGAAAAGTGACCATGTTTTGAATTGAGGCTTTGTAAGATAGGTATTCATTTAAAAGTAAGTACCTACTCCTTCAATGTAACAGAGCTGATAAGGCTCATTCATTAATTTATTCATTTATTATTTATTGCACAAATGAAAAAAAAGTACAATTGCCAAAAAGTTATTCTCTACCAGTCAACCTCCCGGCCAAACAGATAAACTAAGACGGTGCGGTGCAAAAGACAAAAACGAAAAAAAAATCTTAAATGTTATGGATTATTTTTCCAAAGATTTCATTAAATCTGTAAGCAATCTAAGGTCCAAAATACTGCTGTTAGTAAAAAACGCAAATTATATTCGTATTCTCCGAAACGGAGGCTGTGCAATCATGAAATTAGTGTTCCTTGATTAGATTTAAGCAGATTACTTTTTTGTTCACAATGGGGGAGAAGATATCTTCCTTCTCAAGTATTCATAAGAAAGAAGCAAGAAATGCAATATCGTTAGAAAATGGCAAGCGCCGTCCCCTTTCTGCGATTAAATTCTGCTGCGAGCAGTTTTTAGTGACATGTTTTTGGGCCGACAATACTTGCAAAGGGTAGCAAAATTCTTTGTCAAATTTACTATAGTTACTCATAAGTTACAGAATAAATTCAACATGCGATTATTTAAAACCAAAGCAAAATATATATGACGTATTTCAATAACATCTCTTGCACTTCCAATTTTGGTTCTCGCTGACATAAGCTACTCGCATTTCGGACCTCACCCATAGGGGTCGATATATTATAAGTAGACTACTTTTGTAGTCATTGGCCTGAGAGCACGTCGAAAGTTTGCGTTCAGGTAAAACAGCGATTTCCCCACACTAATCACCTCAAACTGATTGGCCTGTTGGCGCAATGGCAGCGGTCCTGCCTTTAGCGCCGGAGGTCGTGGGTTCGATCCCCACCCATGACAAATATTTGTGTGACGAACATTTTTATTTGTTGTGTGTCTGGGTGTTATTATCTATTTAAGCATGTATTTAGAAATATTAAGGTATGTTTATCAGTCTCTGACGCCCATATTACAATCTCTGCTTAGTTTGGGTTCAGATGAGACCAAGATTGGTGTGAATTGTCCCAGATATTTATTTATTTAACTGAAACGAGATAGGGATTTAAAAAAAAGAGCTATAATTTGCAGTACAATAGGCCGATACGTTACTCATCATCTATCCAATATCTGGCTCGTGCAATTCTCTAAATCCTGTAGTTGTAGGTCGAGTCCGGATGATTCCAGATACTTCGGTAACGGCTAAGTAACTTAGGTGAAATTTTGGAGGTGTGGCCATCTGGCGGTGGCCGACTGAATAGACTTGCAGAGCTGTAGGTGATGTCTGATCATCATCGGTAAAAAGTTTGTGGTGACATTGGCTTTTACCTCTTAGAAGATAATGTCAGCCTAATATCATAGGCATAAATCCTCCTTTAGACATGACGTGCAGTGAATGAAATATAAATAAACCAGAGGGCTTAGAATTATTACATGTAGGAACCAAGTCTGCACGCCCATTTTGAAGCACCTTTATTGGAGCCATAAATGGCTCCAAACGGACCGCTTTGCAGTGTTCATTACAGCAATGTTCAATGTCAAAGCGCGCCGCACGTAAGCAAGTAATAGTCACGCACGTGTGGATCGGATTAGTGCTTCATTTCTGACGGGGCGGTTGTATGAAGACTATCCTTCTACGTTATTATTCTAAGCCAGAGGGATAAGAGCATCTACAGAAGCTTTTGTGGCTAGCAACCATCTTTAAGTGTAAAATCTGCAGGGCAAATACCATTTAGGTATGTATATCTGTACCATTTAGGAAGTCCTTGAAAGCCTGTTCTTTTGTAGCCATAGTGTGCTTCCGTCTTTCTCATACTCGTAGTACAAGATGATAGAAGAAGTGCCCACATTTATATGAACTATCTGCATCCAGAACAATGATAGTATTAATCCAGACTTTGCCATTCTTGTGGTATTCTTGATAGCTATTAATATGAACTTTTAATGATATGTGTGGGACATATGCATATTTGTAAAGTTAAACTTAACCAATATCAACGTACCCTTGTTTAACTTTGGGGAGAATGGAATAATGATTAAATCGAACGGACGATCGAGGAGATCCCTAAGACTAAATTGTATGGTCTGTACGTGAACACTTGTCGAAGTAAAACCGTGGTGGATGAAACTTGTTAACTTCTGTATTCAATATTGTTTTTTATGAACGCGAACAATACCCATTTTAATGAAATCGCGAATAAATAAGTTATTCTTAAAAAAAAACTAAAAAAATCTTAGGTGAAAAACTTAAAAACCAATATATTTTGTTTATAATGTGTTTCTACTTCTGCAGTTTAAAATGGTTGCAAAATTTAAATATTTTTTTAATGAATAATAAAATTGCAAAGTTTATTATTCTTTTCATTTCCTAGCTTATACACATATTTATCATAACAGGCTATCAGTTAGCGCTTCCTCGGTCTGCTCTCTTAATTGGCTACTCATTAACATATCTTCCGAATAGATTTTCATTTGCGTTGCAAGAAACGTTTTTGGACAATTTATTTGGTAATTAAATGGGGCGAAGACGTTAAGTTACTTGAAGATGAATTATTTACAGCTTACGTTTATGAATTTATTTAGCTTTGAAATTATGAAGAATTGCCTTATTTTTTAAAATATAACAAAGAACTACGAGGCTATTTTTTGCTCAGTTTTACACACCAATGCTACTCAATAAAACCGGTATTAGTGAAAAATCATGCCTGAATAACTTTGTTTTATACGAAATTAAAAAAGGTTGAAATACAAAAAAACACTTTCAAAACCTGCTAAAATTGTGTTTCATTTCTCACGCAAACACTTACTCGAGCACAGAGTATCTACTGTGAAATGAGGCGAACCTAACCCTTAAATATCGGCTCAAGAAACCCAGTCAGACATGATTGATCTCTATAATGCTAATAGGCTTTCCTATGTAACTACTTATTTGATCGCAATTGCGTTCAACAGTACAAGCTACCGAAGCGTGGTGAAACCTGTTCAATAAATGTACTATAAGAGAAAAATCTTACTAACGCAATTATACTGGATAATTCCAAAGAAAATACATATTACATTTTACTAGTATTGCATTCATCTACGCTTCCGTATATAAAAAGGCGCTTTGCATAAATTGATTCGTTGTGACAAAATCGTTTTCGTAACCCCCGACCGGAACACTTGACCGCGATAGAAATGGTTCATATTGAACTGGTTACATAATATAATTTAGTCTTATGGCGCCGTAGTTCTTAGATTATTTTAAAAAATTAAGTGGTATATACAGATATAATTCAAGGACAGCAAAGATGGGGTTACGACAGTATATATTCCACCGACTAATTTTTTTATCACTAGTAGTATACACACAAATGTTCGTTCAGTATATTCATAGCATAATTTAAAGAGTAATGAACATATTCTTATACAGAATCATTGTAAAGCAGCTAGACTGAAGGCAGATACTTGTCAGCGACACTCTTCCACGGGTTCGTTAAACTACTCTTAATGTCAAAGAGTTTTACATGATCACGTGCAAGCGCAGACAGCCAGCGCCCTTGGCATTGCAAATCTAATCAACGCAACGGCGAAGACAACTTTTGTCCTTTGCAGTTAGGTGGATTATCTTACGAAGCAGTACGGGACACCAACCTCTGAATATATTTCTGAAGTTGTGGAGAAATGAACGCCAAATGCCACTGTAGCTGAATTCCAGTGAATAATTTTGTGACGGTTAAAGATCATCCCAAAATTCACAAAGAAATGAGATGCCGTTTTTTATGGAAACTAAAAACTATGAATTTGGGTATATGTGCTTTCCGAAACGCATTTTACAAAACATAAACACTAATTTCCTACTTTACCCCCGCTCCCGACTGATACATAATATTATCATTCTTTTCACTAATTATAATATAGGTAGGTACTGCAGAATCTACGTATATTTTTACTGTGCTCCGTCTTCCTAAATTGCCTATTATCTTTTTCTGCTTTCACTACAAAGTTTTTTTCCGGTTAGCCGTCAACCAGAAACCGCTCTGCACGTGTCAATTTAAACTTTAGCTTTTTGTGAGGTTATACTTTGAGAGAAGATAAGTGTTCAATGTAGCTTGACAATTGATAATATTGTCGTTGTAGATGTTTGTAGTAAAAAATATATCCTGAAGTAGCTGACGGCGTCTAATCCGTGCAATGACACGCTTGATTGCTGCCACTGCCACCAGATACTGGCACCTTGTATAAAGTTTCAAGATCCATGCCACTGACAATAATTGTGATTCTGACTTTGTATAATTATTATACAAAGTCAGAATCTATGCATATCTAGTAAACAACTACAACTTAAAAAAACTTACTCCAGACATATTTAATCCTGAACTAGAAGACTAAACTAATTACTATCATGCTTAACAAAAAATACTACAATCCTTCGTACCCAAGATTTGTTCATAGTTAAATTACAAAAATTTTGACAGTGATAATCGTCTTAGAGATTACAGTAATTTCTTGATAGTGTTTTTTTAGAATCAAGAGCACGGTTTTAGTGGGCGAGGGAGAGGCTTACATCAAGCAAAGGACAAAAAAATATGATGATGATGAACAATATAAATGTTCCTATCTTTGTTTTGTTTTTTTTGCGCGAATTCACACACAATATCCGTATTATCTAAACGAATTGTCTACGATAATAAGTGATAACGGTTCGAGAAAAGCTCACGAGTTCAGTTAAAAACAATAGCTACATAAAGCAGCTAATGTTTTGATAGGCGTCAGTTGTATCGCGGTCAGCAAAGCGGGGTGATAGGCGGAAAGACGTGTTACCCTTACCGTACGAAATTAAATGTAAAAACCAAATTATGTTCCGCGGTATACATAATTCATTTATGATAATGCGCTGACGGGCATGAAAGTTAGAGTTTCCATGTGTTTTTACAAAGTTTTACCCAAGCAATGAGAGCCAACTAAACGAATTGATGAAACCCCGTTGTTGGCAAGATATTTTAATGTATTCAACATCGGTTTGTTTGATAAATAAGTCAAGGAAGTAGCACACATAATTATGCTTTTGCGTCTCAATGTTGAGCTAAGATCTCTATTGATGTATGAAAAAATAAGAATTAGGATGTAGGTATCATGAGTGATTATTACTAGTTTCATGATAATTTATATTATTATAATTTAATACTGTAACATTGCCTGTCAATCAAACCTGGCGTGTGTAAGTATTAGTAAAAGTACGATAAATATTTTTCCGTATCTATTACCATAATATTTTACAAGTAGTTATAGGGAATACGAGTATGTTTATTCATTACGTTTGCTTCTGTGTTTAATTTGTAGATAAACATTGAAATAAATAAGTAATAAAGCTGCAGTGGCACTGCCAGAGACGATTATTTAAATATTTTCAATCACTACCCATTGTTTTGGCTGTTGACTACAATGCCCTCATTTATTTCCCGCCCGTTAATACTTGAACCCAGTTTATTTTTCAATGAAGCCATGGAAAGTTTAACTAAAATATGAGCCTGTATGTTCTTATTATATGCTAAATAATTATGTAGCGGCTAAAAAAGGTTTTGGGAAATATTAATACCGTAAAAAAATATTGCAAAACACTAGATTACTAACCGGCAAGGCTTACGATACTTTTGTTTTACCGGTAGCAGCACAGATCTTTTTTCGTCCATATTACTACTAAGTCAGGGAAGTCGTATCGTAACAAGGAAGGTTTAGGTTTACCACAGATTTACTAACTTATTTAAAATTAAATCGCACGAGCTCATGGAGTTTGAAGAAACAAAAGACGGTCGGAAAAACCAATAAACACGCCAAATATAAAAGACGAACAGAAAACAAGTGAGCACACATTGTCTACATATTTTTCATTCAAGTGTTAATGTTTTTCTCCGGTCTCTTGTTCATAAAACTATTTTTTTATTATTTTAAACATTATTTGGAGAAATAACTGTGTAGACATTCGGATATATTTGTTATTAAGACTGCCGGTTCATTTTGGTTGTAGGTATGCGGTTGCCTTCGAATACGTAGCAAAAGTAACTTAGCTTAGACTCACTCATGATTTGATTCAATATTTTTTCCTTGTTTATTTTTTGTGGAGTGGATATCCATACCTATAAAATAATGAGGTAGTAAGTAGGTGCAATCTGTTTCATCTTCAACAACGAATCAAAACTTAATTGAGAGCGTGTGTTTTTTTGCTTCAATTTAATCAGATGTCTGATAGATAAGTGTGATGAGTTTCGAGTGGACAGACGATATTGGGTTGGCGTCTACTCTGCAGTCGTAGACGCCTTACTTACTTAAAAAAAGTGTAAAGCTTGAAGTAATTTGTGATCATAATTTGACACAATATTATTATCTACGTATTAAAAAGATTGATAATGATCAGTCCAGTATTTTGGTTATAAAATAGATTATAATAGGCACACTAGACGGTAAATTAATATGGGTATTGTTCGTCGATGCACACAAATTTAACGTTACATGTATGAATCTCTGAATTTTTAACTTTTAATATTGCAATACAGAACTTGCAGAAAGTTGATATTAAAAGTTAAGGTCGGTCATCTTCAAAGATTTTATACTAATAACAATTGATCGCCGCTGTGTTTTGTAGTCAATACTAATTATGATGATACATTCACACTTCACAGTGCTAGACTTCGGCATTTAATAAAGGCGTTTTATTATTCGGTTATAAAAGTCAATTGAATACTATAGATCAATCTCGGACTCAAGAGCGGTTTCTAAATCGATTTTGCACATTCATTCAAAGTCGGAGTTCAATCTTTGAGGGTCGTTCTGTGGAGCCCGTAGTGACCGTCACTTGACTAGTGAAAGAGGTAAGATTAATAGTTCGTGAGCAGGTGAGATCTAAGAGAAACCTAACAACTGAAATAACTTACTTATAAGGTTCTAGATAAGATTACTAGAAGACGAGCTAGCGCTCGTGGATCTCTATAAGGTTGTCCGCTAGCAACACACTGTAAGTCAATAGACTTACATTATCATCTTGGGTTCATTATAGCTGCCTTTTTGCGTCTCAATATAATAGTTATTCAGTCAAATAAATCATTACCATCAAAATTACATCAGTTAATGACGACCTTTAAATCCTGTACCCTTTCAATAGTAATCGAACTATATTGGCGAGTAGACTCTCAGAGGGCGACGTGTGGATTCGGTAAATTCATTCATAGGTCAGAGTTTAATCTTGGCGGGTTTCGTGGAGTCGTGCCAAGCCGTGACTTGGCTGGCGAAAGAGATGAGATTAATGACAGGGCAAGGGGACTGGGACACCCGCTCACACCGAGCGATATGATCGGTTAATTAGGTACTTAATTATATTTGACATAAAGTTAGATTTTTTTTTTCCTATTTCCGTCTTACTTCATTCTGGTATCCAGTCAATTTATGTAACATTTGCACTAATTGACATAAGACAAAAAAAAAAGGATAAAATATAATCTTTTGGATAAAATATAATCATTATGATTGGCAGCTATTAGGTGCGTCCATACTGAACCTTAATATTTCCAATGTAGTCTGTTATTTGGTGTTCCCGAAATCATATAACTTTCTCTTCGAACATGGGTACTCATTTGTGATTTGACCTTGTAGCGAAATAAAAGGCTTACCACTTTTCATATCTTTTTGAGTGACCTGGAGTTATCTTTCCTGGCGCTAATGACTTTGAGTTTGCTCTCAAGAAATAATCATCATTTCAAATGGACTTTTAAATTGGGTAATGCTAAAAGCTTTCAAAAACCAATAAGGGTTAAAAAAGGTACTTGTTTTTATATTATCTAAAGAAGGAAAACTAGAAAAACTTGACTTTTTTAGTTTTCTTTCTTTAGATCTTAAGGGACTTTTCTATTTACTTTATTTGTTGCATTTACCTTAAAAATTGTTGTTAGAACTTGTTTTATTTCCTTTTGTAATGTGGGCGGTGCATGTTAATGCATATGGACCTATTACTGGTTTTGACAAAGTTATATACTAAGCGTTAACTAAATCAAATGGGAAAGCTGCTGTTTCCTGTTGTCATTAAATCATGCTGAATTATGTTTACTATACTTCCTGTTCTAATATCTGTACAACAAAGATTTTTACAAAATAACGATTTAACATAACGAGCACACACAGATTGCTAAAATTATTGCAACATAACGGGTAGGAGACACTTAATAAAAACTATACAAGTCGTCGCTGCGTCGCGCGTCGGTAACATGCTCATTGCGCACGCGCTCACACAGATTTCGTCGTCTTTTGTTCGCAGTACTAGGCAACCACGGAATTTGAGATTGTATTTATTATCAGCAAGTTTCGTTGTATTTTTTGCACAAAACACTATCTTTTGCCTTATTACAATCGATAACCAGTCAAGTTAATTCCATAAACTGAAGATAGCAATTTCGTGAGTAAATATCCAGCCTAGAAGATGCGTTAGTGCCATGTAACCGCTGACTGGCTGGAAACGAAAGACCATATTACGAAATTTCTCGCTACGTTCAGTGTAGGGAAATAACTTGACAAGTTATAAGTGATTGTAATAAGTCCCCAGTTTCAAGACAATATGCCAATATAAAAAAGTTTCAATGTTACCTCACGGTGTGACAGTCAGCAGACCTTATCGCTCCGGATCCAGCTTCCGATGAGTTCGATTGTTCTGGCGGCTCTGACTCGCATACATTAGGTAGGAGTGACCGAGTGTTAACGGCGCTCGGAGCCAACACGCGTTATTAACCGCACGTGGCTCCCAATTATTACTTTTGGGCTTCTATTCTACTTCTTAAGGCGTATTCACTTTGATTAGTAGTAATTGCAGGTGATTAGTGCAGGTGCTTAGTGATTATGAGAAAACACGTGTGGATAGTGATTGATGAGTGCGGTTGAATAGAACACGCTTCTAATCACTTCACGAAGCAGGATACTAATCACTCGCAATAATCCATCCTTGTCTACACGTGTTTTCTCATAATCACTAAGCACTTGCAATAATCACCTGCACTCGCACTAATCAAAGTGAATACGCGGGCCTTTACACAGAGATTGGACGAATTGTACTGTAGGGATATTTTTATGAAGCTGTGCTATTGAAAATCTTAAGAAATGACAGTAAAAAAAATGTGTGGAATCCAGCGTTTTTATAACTTGACACCCCCGGAAAACCCGGGAATCGAACCCAGGACACTACGGAAATCGAGGCGAGAAACCGTTATACAGCGCACTACGCCAATCATGTCGTCGAAGTTTCTGCCTCAAAGAGCCAGTTTTGTCTACGTTAAGAGTAAGTTACTAACGTAATTTGCACGTTGCGTTCAAAACACATTTATTCAATTAGTGTTTCCTTTTCTATTCAGAAGTATAATTTCAGAGTACTACAGATTTGAATGGTTGTTTGAATTTAACAATTGTTCAACGGAACAGTAGTCCTAAATATTGTAATACTTAGAAGACAATGTTTGTATGTATAAACTACAAGTTATATATCAATCCAGAATTCCAGATGTTTGGAAACACACACCACTCGAGACCTTAGCCGAATTACGCTGGCGTATTGAATACTAATGTGAAAAGGGGTACAAGTTGAGAAATTAAATTTTACCCTTTCCTTCGCGTCCGGTGTCCAAAAAACTTAGTGCCGGTACGTGTCCGTCCCCACGTTAATCCTTTATGGTGGAAAAGTTTTTCCGGGCTGATGCCCTAACTTGGTAATGTAGAGAATTTTAAGTTGTTCAGAACTTGTGGCTTAGAATGTAATAACGTCTTTGTGTTTAGACTGAAAAACTGCGTTGCTATTTTAAGGAAGGGTCCGGAACGTTATCAAAGTAGCTTATATCCAGGCAAGTTAACTTCCTAAAATCAGTACTCAGTATTGCGAGCAATGTTGTCAGTATATATGCAATCTTTGCTAACCGCTGCCTGGCAGGAAATGAATGATCATATTACGAAATTGCTCGCTACGCTCAATTTAGGGAATGCACTTGACAAGTTATAAGGGTTTGTAATGAGGCCTTAGTTAAGTACCTTTTAAGAGCAATCATCATCATCATCCGTGCGGTCTATCTCGGTTGTGAAGTCACACTGGTGTGTGGGGTCCCAGGGTCCGCCTTTCTTATTTTCTTGGCCCACTTCGCGCGGTCTTGTGCATTAAGAGCAAACATACAATTAATTTATTTGATGGGACATTAATTTGCCGCTGGTTTTTTAAGCTAGTATGAGCGTAAGCAAAGTAGAAAGACAGGGAGAAAAAATATTTGCGAACAGGATTCGTGATAGGTACCTACTTCGTATACAAATCGAAAAAAATATCGAGTATAGCGACAAAAGAAATCGGTATAGATAATTACACTGTCACATAAAAGGCGATGAAAAGACTAATTAATAAAGGTCGTTCTTGAACAGGCATTTACACATAACACCTAGCAATAACCATCAATTTGCGTACATAATGATACATCACAGAAACCTAACAATTCAATCATTCCATTAAGGATCGAATATTGACTTAATTAACGTTTCATTAGCAGTGAATATCATACATTTATTTAATAAAAAGCTTTTCACAGTTCATTAGGTAGAGTAAATTAATTTAAGTGAAACTGTAATTGTTTCAAAAGCTTAATTTACTTATTTGTACAGTTATTGGTGTGTCACTCGTAAAAATTCCCCTAGTGGTTGTAATAAAATAAAATTTCGCATATTATTTTCCGCGGACGCAAGCCCTCATCAAATTAAAATTAAAAAATTAAATTAAATTTCTTTATTCACATATTTTTTAAAAATTGAACTAGGTTATATACCTGTATCTCAGGCATCAGCGCTCTTCCGTTAAAAACATCATCATATTTAAAAAACGTATAATAAAGAATGAATTTGGTTAATTAATTTGAAGTACCTAAGTAAAGATTGAGGAAAAAAATAAAAAACAAAAAAACATACAATAACAAAAGAAGTTAAAAAGGAAGAAATAATTAAAAATTTCTTTTGTTTTGTGTAAAATGCAGAATTTGTGCTCACCATTAAATCGTGTTCAACGCAGAGTCGTTAAACACACCAGTATGTCTACCATAAGTTTATGTCACGTTAACTACTAGTTGATTTCAAAAATTCGTATGCTATTTTTGGTTCCATTTATAAACACTAGGGGCGCTGTACAAAAATCCCATACCAAAACGCCAACGCGGCCAACGTGGCGCTAGTGGCTGTCATTGGTGTAAGCTCATGGTGGACACACAGATAGTTTTTTAGCTTTTATCAGAAAATACTTTTTGGGTATGACCTTCTCTGTATTAACTGCTACATAGCCAGTTACTCTGCTCTCACCATAGTTTGCAGGAAGAAACCCGTGTTAAAGATGCTTTTATAACTTTAGCTTTTATTCGTTCGTTCGCTATTCGTTCAGCATTAGGATGTCGGCAAAGCGATTGACCACTGCGACCAGGATTGATTGTGGTCATCATCCCCTCAAAGATCACTCTCCAGGCCTACAGCCATCATGAACTGAATTATTTTCCTGGGAGTCAATAGTCAATGACGTCCGAAGGGGCAACCTTGTGCCCGCCGAGAACGCGGCTTCTGCTGTGTATTAAAGCATCACAGTCGCATAGGACATGGACCGGGGTCTCTTCCACTTCGCGACAGAATCTACAGGTTGGTGACTTAGCGATACCAATCCTGTGTCCGTGTTTGTTCAGCCTACAGTGCCTCGTAAGGGTTCTGGTAAGAATTCTTACTCGTATCTGTCCCCTTCTTAATCCAAGGGCCTTTGTGGTGAACTTATGTGAGTAGCCTTCGATAAGTGTCTTAGCATGTACCATACCATTGCTGCTGGTCCAGTGTTTCCTGCTAAGGTATTCCATTCGGGCTAATAGCGGCTGCCTCACGGCGTATTTGGGTATACCCACCACAGGCTCAGGGGCATGTGTGATGGTTGTCGCACCCGCCCTTTACTTTAGCCTTTAATTTTCATATAAGTAAATGATAACTATTGTGAATATGTTTTCGTCTGTACAAGCGATAAAATAATAGTTTAGGTTGATTTATTGACTAGCCGATGCTTATCTACTATTTATGAGGCATTTCTTCAATGTTATTCTATTTACTAAATAAGGGATACATTGCAATGGGTAACATCAGCTTCACCTGCCAACTCCTTCGGCAACTTTTATGGATGTGATTTCCGTTACAAATCGAACACAAATTTACCTATTTACCATTTCAAAGGATTTTACACCGTAAAGAATTCTCACCTGTGATCATGATCGCCATTTAAAAGCTAAACATATAATTACCAACTATACTGTTACGTTAATAAGATAGAAGGAGCATGCAGATTCAGTAATGCCAATGTTTAATGTATACAAAGGTTTTGTGGTCTGGACTGGAAATGTAGTTTGATGTTGGTGCTTAAATGCTTAGTACTAAGAAATGCCTAGGCGGCAGTGCCTAGGCTTCAAAATTAGGTATGCCCGCCACGTGCATATACATGAGCTTTGGCAGTCCATGTTTGCGGTAGCTCATTGATTAGTGATTACATGCATTACGTGAAGAGGGATATACTAAATGTGTAATCACTGCAATGATTACCGCCTGTAATTGCCAGCTGACATCGACGCATTAGCGTCTTGCTTGTTCCGAATCAACGCTGTGAGGCAGGATACCTGATGTGGCAGACTGTTCTCTAATTGGTTTGACACAATTTGGTGAGTTGATCTTTAAACTACTGACGAACCAGACACAGCCGAAAAGCTATTATTTGTTGTCTTGATATGGTGTCCGAACGTGAAAGGTTGAAGCGGGCTTCAAGGATATATTTCATTTAACTTGATAGTCTGGCATGCTAACCCAAGTAAGAATTGTAACCAGGTATCCATTTTGACGATGGAGTTATTTGTCCTTCAATGAGACTTCGTATGCTCAAGAGGTTATTAACTTACGCATTTCATTATAAACATCAAACGGTAAAGAATAAGTATGAGGGGCGAGCTCTGTTACCAGTCGACCATGAAGACGTTATCAAAGCTAAAAAAAGTTTTTCGGAAATCAATCATCTGAAAGCCAAGAAAAATACAATAATCTTTCCTAGTTTCTATTGCGTAACCGACAAGCTCGCAAAGAAATCGGCGATGGCGTAAACACCGAAAGCGCAAGCGATAATAGTTGATTCAAATAGTTCAGCGCGTGACTCCTGAGTTTGGACCTTCGTGACAATCGCTGCGTTGCGGCGCAACCGGCACTGGGTCGGATCGACACGATCGCTTCGATCCCATGGGCGAGTCACGAAGTCACTCCTAGGTGAAGTACTCACGGCCGTCGGAATGATGACGTAAACGATGGATCTAAAAGCTCATTACTAAACGTACATTTCAAACTGCAAAAATGCAAACGTAATGTCTCGGCCGCTACGTCTGTATTTTAACGGGTACCTAAATGGGGTCTCTTGGGAGTCTTGGGACTGATGGCGTGATAGTTATCAAACATGACGTATCTAAACGCTGAGGATGTTACAAGAAGCAGCGTCATATGATAGAGATACTTCCTACTCTCGCCAACCTGCCTGTTTGGCATGGCGACCATTTCCCCATATAAGGAACCTTTTCGTTGGTTTACTTACTTGTTCGGACACGAGGGGCATGACAAAAGGTGAGGAGGAAGGTGAGGTACGTTCAGAGTGGACGAGTAATAATTTACTTAGTATGATGATGAACAATTTCAACCTTTAAAATGCATTGACAGTCTTCTTTATTTCGGTACAGATAAGCAGAGAAAATGGGTAACGTCATAAGGAACTAACATGCTTAGCTATGAAAACACAGCTTCTGATCCTTCCGTTAGTAAACCTAATCAACATTAAGTCCATGATTGGACATTCGTAGCTGCAACTTATGTTGGCTGTATTTTATACCCCACTACGGTCACCTGCAAGCTACTTATAAAGATAAATTAGAACGGAATTAACATTTAAGCATAATATCATTAGTATTTCAGTCCATGTAATTAACATTTCAATATCGTATATTGCGCATCTCAGCGACTCTTTCATTCGCTTTTAGTAATATTTTTTATCACTTGACATTCTGAAGTACGAGTATACTGGAAAACCGGCTAAATTATTTATCGAAAATCGTTGTTTACACAGAATCACCGAAATCATTACGTAATGTAATCAAATCCATGCATCATGTATGGGAGCCGAATTGCGCTGGAACGCGTAAAATGCAAATAATACTCTCGCTAGAAACAAAAGCAGTAAAATAGCAATTAAAAGTATTTATTGAGAAACGTTTTACGGCCCGTTGTCGGCGATTACCACGGGCAACTTTGTTATAGACGAGGAAACAACACTTTTCTTGTACGTAACGCTGGTGATTAATTATTGCAAAATTGAAATGCCGTTTTGAGTACATTGGATAACTTTTTTGTTGGACGTTGCTTGGATTATTTATAATGGATTGGTGTAGATACCCCTTTCTTCGGAAAAGATATATTGTATTGTATATAGGTTGTTTATTTTTAATTGGAATGTACATAATAACATTCAAAATGAACTTGCAATATCTTCAGTGATTATAATTTTATGGATGTTCCTAGTAAATATTTTAATAACTGCGTAAAGACGGAGATGATGTAAAAAATCTATTATCAATGATCTTTCTCCTCCATTCTTTCCTATTTTCATTGGCTGATTTCGGTTTCATGATTAAAAGGGTTGTTCAGTTGCTACTTTCCCGAGTTGGTTTCTCATGTCAACATTATTTCGATTTTAATCTATTTAATTCAGAGATAATAAAACACGACACTGAAACGCATGAAGCGTATCTCGCGATGTAATGACGGGCGATTCGCGGAGACAGGGTGACCGTTAGTGGCCGTGTCGGAATTCGTGTGTCCCGTTACATCGACTACACATCGATGAGCCTCGCAAACAAACAGTAGGGGTGCGGGCACACTGGCGTTAGAACAGTTTTACGTAGACCTAGGAGATTATAGTAGAATCTTTGAGCAATACAGTGAATTTTGTGTTGTTTTTTGCTGGAGCAGTAATACTTAAAAAAGGTTTTAGTGAAAGGAACTTAGACAGTATGTAAGTAAAACTTGTGAGAATTAGCCGAGAATAGTACCTACTATCTGTTTCTAGATTACTTCATTTAAGCCTCCAGTGGGGAAAATCACGTTGTATATCAAAAAATCAATGCTTTTAATGATGCTCATTCTCAATTAATTTTGCACATACATAGTAAATTTTTCATATCCTCACGAAAGATGACTGCTTAAAAACGAAGTAAAATTTCGTTAAAGCAAAATATTTGGGAAATATTTTCTTCAACGACGCTTATTTCCTAGCTCAAATTAAACTAATCAGTTAGGGAAAGGCAAACCCATCCATCAACCTTCTGGAAAAAATGATTATTAAGAAACTTTCGTTTTTTTTGTTTTTGTTTGGGTTTTATGAAAAAAAATAGATTATAACTTTTAGAAGGTTTGGACAAAAACTGATATTCACAGGGTTAAAGGTCGAAAAAGACCCTCACAAGCTCCGTATGCGCTGTTTTGATTTGATCCATACTTCCGAGGACATTCTATAAATGCGTGACAGACGTGTGAGATCAGTGTAACATTCGCGGCGGTGGCGGGTTCTACCAAGGACAAGCACAAAAAAAGCGGTTGGTGGCAGATCGCTCGTTTGATAAAATATTATGGCTTCGGAGTCACGTCACACGTAACTTCACGTACACACGCGAGACTAGTACATGGTCGCAAGGCAGGTTTTGAGCTTTCAAGGATCGTTTATGCGAAGTCGCGCGTATTTGGAGTTGCTACTTGAGTTGTTCGAAAACGTATCCAAAGTGTGCACGGCTTTGTAAGCACGCCATTCTAGCTTTTAAGTTCCTCCTTTTTGTTTGTAGTACGTTACATTTTACTGTGGCTGAATTTTTTTTGATCAAATTAAGTTGGCGTTTAAGCGCGAGTTGGCCGAGGGTTAAAGCACTCCAGCTTAGAGCTTACGTGGTCCAGAGTTAAAATCTGGTAGTAATCTTTGGTTTCGTTGTATTATTTGCAGCTACCTATCCGGTGATGAAAACAACTGATAAAAACCAAAAAACCCGGATAATAGCGGAAGGTAAGCCACATACCACTGTTGGCTCTATATACTTAGCTCCGGAACAATATTTCTTTGGCAAATGTGGGCTTCTGAGTGCTCAGTTGCTTGCTATGCTCCCAAAAATTCAAAGAAGACTGGGTCCGGCCTAGGAACCGAATCTTTAATGACTGAACTCTACCAGTTACTAGCAAAAAACTTGGTCCGATACTGTGATTCAAGATTCGGTTCCTAGGCCGGGCACTGATGTTTTCACAGGACGAAAATCTGGTTTCCTGGTCTGTCTGGAAGTCTGGTTTTCTGGTGGAGGCGCAGTTGTTTTTGTAATTAATAATCACACTTGATTAAAATTCATTTATTATAACATTAGAAATAATAATAGAAGCAGGGGTGCTAAAATGAATGACAATTTGCATTTGACGTTGCCATGACGATGAAATACTTAGTATAACCTAGCAAAATTGAAAACCTCTTCCGCCACAACTTAAGAGGGGAATATGTAACATTTTAGATTTGGTAGTTATAGTGACAGTATAATTGTGTTCGGATAAAACCCCCTGCTTCTTTCAGGTTGTACATCAACAATTTAGTTTGATGCAAGGCAAAATAATTTATTTAAGCAAAAGCCTCATACATTCTGAAGTTACTTTACTTTAAATGATAACAATTAAGTGTGACAGCTGCTTGTGTGTTGAATGTTTATTGTAGTTTTACCACAAAGTGTACCCTTTTTTTTTTTTTTTTTCCTTTCGGGGGAAAAAATGCATTACGCACTATCCCACTGCCTGGGTGGGGCAGTGGGGGAGTGTGGGACTCTCCGTCCCTGAAGGTGACGGCATACCCACTAAAAAGCCCCCGGTATACCTCATCGCCTTGACGGGACGACACGGTGCCTAGTTCGGATTACCATGCCGTCCCTGGCGGACGGCCCAGCCTTCACGCCGGGCCTCCTCACGCAGCAGGGGCATCCCGGTATACGGGGACACCCCCAGACAGGAGCACCGTGCAATGGGGTGAAAGTCCCCCGACTTTCACCCCGGTGCTGCTTTTAGGGAGCAGGGAGAAGGCGTGCAAACCGCCGTCTCCTCACTCCCCGCCGTCTGCGTCGGAGAGGGGCCGCCTGAGGATCTTCCTCCCGGGCCCTCTCCGCTGTCTCCTTCTGCGACATCACCTCTTCGCAGAAGGAGACACCACAAAGTGTACCCTAAAAATAACCTTTTTTACTTGCTATAATGAATAGAGTATAGGTAACCGCCCATGTGGTTTCACCCTTACATCAAAATTGTTGAATAAGCTTTGTTGTTAGCCTCATGACCTCCAAACGGTTCATAACTGTTATCAGCGAAACGAGTTTCGTAATTTTTCGCTTGAGTATATTCATCTTGTCCGTAAATCAGTGTTTCGGTCAGGTGAGTTGAAGTTGGAGGTCAATAATATAACGCTTAATTAAACAAAAAACTTACTTGGATGTAATTGATGGGTCTTAATTATTTAATGCATGAAAACATTTCAATCTTAATTTTTACACTTGAAAAAGGTTAAATCAATTATTTTGTTAAGAAACTTACGAAGATTTGTCAAAATGAATGATTACGTCTACTTAATGAAAGAACAATAAAATAAAAATTACAGTGAGATGTTTCCCATGTGTAATGAATGAAGTAGATAAACCTACAAAGTGGGTTTTCACGCAAATGAAACCATTTAAAAATATGTTTCTAAGCAGCCATGATAGAGCTCGTAACAGGGTTCGCCAAGTCTTTCAGTCTACTGTCACTTGCACAGCTTGCACTACCTATACGTCGACCATGAGTTGCCACTTTAAATTCACGTTATCGTTCGAGCAAAATATTTGTATTGGGATATCGTACAGTGCCTCTGTTGCGTTGAAATGCAACTAAAAAACGGTACTTACCTTAATAACGTAACAGTAGCATCAAGATAGCGTTTTTTAGTTCCATTTCGACTCAACAGAGGCGCTGTACGAACACCCCACTGCAAATATTTTACGAGAACGAAAACGTAAATTTAAAGTGGCAACTGATGGTATACGTACCTACTGGTGGATTAGGCATGTTCAGCAAGTACACAATTAGGTTCGCCTATTAAGCCAGCATTTTCCAAAAGGTTTGTTTTCTGCCATCTTACCCAGGACGGGTACTTATAGTTTTAAGTCACACTGGCCTATGAGGCCCTTTGATACGCGGATAACACCGCCAAATCCTAAAAGAGTATTTTATTAGCTTTCTTTAAGTGGATTTCGGATATTTCGGAACATAGCTCGGGTTTGTGACCACCAAACGCCATTTAGCAAGCGTGGTTATTAAGCCAAAACCTGTCAATTGTAGAAATGACAAGATTTCAATGATGGAGGCCTTTGCCCAGTAGTGGGACAGTATATAGGCTGATTACTACTACTACTTAAAATAATTTCCATCGTCCGTTCAGTACGTGTTTTATTATTATACAGATTGTGTTTACTCTACTGATGCTGCAACGTCCGCCAGCACAACAAACGAGACGTAGAATGCCAATTGACCGTGAAAACGTACGTTTTCTCTCGTCCGAGCAGACGTAACAGAGCGGAGCAGGTGTGACTTTCTTCTACGGCACGATCCGGACGTGACGAATTGGAAGACGGATCGACGAAAAGGAAATACATATTTGTCAAACGAAGGTCATCGTCACTATTGATATTTAAACGAAAGGCAGAACCGTAACCGTGTGCGTGAATAACATGTGAAAACGAGTCCCTGAAAATGTAAAGCTACCTCGCGGTAGGCCATGGCATGACGAGCTAGGCTTCGTTTCTAAAGATTAAATCGCACAAGTGAAAAATCATCATAATCGGATGCCATCAAGCCATCAGGAAATCGCTGTTTCACATGTACTGAAATTAAAGTTACGCAAATACACCATGCCTTAGTTAAAATAATTACTACTGCTATTTTTAACTGAGGCCGCTACTTCACTTAAAACATTACTCTAAATTGACCACATGAAATTGCTATCCCTCAACATGTCAACCGAAAAGGACAACTTTACTGTATTTAAGGGCTGCTCAACTAGTGTTTAGTGCCGTGTTTTCGTTGTTAGTTAATCAAATTTTAGCATGGGTTTGTTCGGTTTTTTGCCAAGGCGCAACCGTGATCTTGGCAATACTGACAGTGAACGTCAAGGCTGACAGTGCACTTACAGGTATTTATAATGTTTGAGATTTAAATGGCAGGGTCGATCATTATATTATTTTTCATTATTCCGCTGATGGCCTTTTAATAAGAGTCCGTTTTAAGTAATGGGTGTTTTTTATAATATAGATTTAAAACATATTACAGACATTTTTGATTTTGATATTTTTTTATTTTTTTTTTACTACGTCGGTGACAATCAAGCACGCGGGCCGCCTGATGGTAAGCGGTTATCGCGGCCTACGGACGCGTGCAACACCAGGGGTATCACTCGCGCGTTGTCGACCCTGTAAAAACCTTTTCAAACCCCTCTTGAAGAACTCCATACTATAACTCATCGGGAAAACCTCGGCAGGGAGTTCATTCCACAATTTAAGCGTCCTCGGAAGGAAACATCTCTGAAACCGAATTGTACGAGACCATTGCGGATTCAGAGTGTGAGGATGAATGCCCTGTCGGTGGCGAGCGGTGCGGTGATGAAAAGTAGCCGTGGGCATCATATCAAACAGTTCTTCAGAACAAAACCCGTTGTACAAGCGGTAGAACACGCATAAGGAGGCGAAGTCTCTCCTCAGACTTAACGGCTCTAAACCCCTTGTCAGTTTGGGATCGTCGACAATCCGGATCGCACGCCTCTGGACCGAGTCAAAAGGACTGAGTTGATATCCAGGCGCTCCTGCCCAAAGGTGACAGCAGTACTCCACGTGTGGCCTGACTTGCGCTTTATACAGCAGCAGTCTTTGCCTAGAAGTGAAGTACTGCTTCGCCCTGTTTAGCACACCGAGCTTTTTGGATGCCAACTTCGCCTTTTGTTCCAAATGACTCCGAAACTGTACGTCACTAGATATGTCAACGCCAAGGATCCCAATACTACTTGATATGGTAAGGGAAGTGTTCTGAAACTGAGGAGCTACAGTAAATGGAGTTTTCTTAGTTGTAAACGCGCAAACTTGTGTCTTAGTGGGGTTGAACTGGACTAAATTGTCCCGACCCCAATCGGAAACCCAAGCTAGGGTATTCTCGATTTCAGACACAAGTTTAGTTCGACTTTCCTCCACAATGGTACGAGGGATATTTGCTCGGCCTGTGTAATAGGCATCTCCAGTGCTGTCATCCGCATAGCAATGAATACCGTCATTGGACAGCATATCATTGATATGCAAGAGAAACAGCGTTGGAGATAGCACAGAGCCTTGTGGGACGCCAGAATTAATGTCCAAGCTATCGGAGCAACTACCGTCTACTACGGCTTTAATGCGTCTGCTGGACAAGAAACTGGCAATCCATCCGCATAAACCCTCGGGCAGTCCGTAAGATGGAAGCTTTGATAGAAGACCTTTATGCCAGACCCGGTCGAAGGCCTTAGCTATATCTAGGCTAACAGCCAAAGCCTCACCTTGACTTTCAATGGCCTGAGCCCAGCGGTGTGTGAGATACACCAGAAGATCGCCAGTCGACCGACCATTACGGAAGCCGTATTGGTAGTCGCTTATCAAATCGTGATCCTCTAGGTACCTCAAGAGCTTGGCATTCAACACACGCTCCAAAACCTTTGAAAGAAGGGAGGTAATAGCGATAGGTCTATAATTCGCCGGGTCCGACCGGTCACCCTTTTTAGGCACCGGGTGCACGTGGGCGGTCTTCCACAAAGACGGACATTGCCTTTTTGCGTAGGAAATCGCGAAAAGGCGCGTCAATACCGGGCACAACTCGGGAGCACACACTTTGAGCACCACTGCCGGGATGTTATCCGGCCCACTCGACTTGTGGACGTCCAGATTTTGCAACTCTCGCCGGACTTCTTGCTGGGTTATGCGGATCTCCGGCATAATGTGACCGCACCAAGGGATGGTAGGTGGCACGGCGCTCCCAGCATCCAAAGTCGAGTTTGAGGCAAAGAGGTTGCCCAAGAGATCGGCTTTCTCTTTAGCACTGTGGGCCAGATTTCCATCTGGTTTTTGGAGTGTTGGCAAAGACGAGCGGCAAAAGTTTCCCTCGGCAGCCTTGGCAAGCGACCAAAAGGCACGACTCCCTGAGGGGTGGCCCACGAGCCGCTCCCCAATGCGGCCGACGAAGACGAATTTAGCCCTGGCGATGGCTTTTTTACTCGATCTCGAGGCAGCATTCAGTTTGCGCTTTGCATCTGGTATAGAGTGATCCCTTTTAGCACAGGCCGCAGTCCAAGCCTTGAATGCAGATTGTTTGAGGCGCAAGGCCTCTCTGCAGTGCTTGTCAAACCACGGCTGGCTCCTACCCCCGACAGCCACTAGCGGATTAGAAATATAGCATTCCATACCCGCCAGGATCGTCTCAGTAACCGCAGCTGCACAGGTATCGGGATCACCAGATGAAAAACAGAGCTGCCTCCAGGGATACGACGCGAAAAACTCACGCAAACCATCCCAATCCGCTGACTTATAGTGCCACACGCGGCGGCGCCCAATAGGCTTACGCTTTACAGGTGAATCGCAAAGCACTTGGCTCCGGACGACGCAGTGGTCAGACGAGCCCAAAGGCGCATCCACTGATAAGACTAAAGTCTGTAAAAATCTAATAAGGTTTCCGAAGTAGCTATTTGTTTTGAAAATATCATCAAATCAGGCGTTACTACAATCAAATGATGTTTAGTTATTTTCATAAATATAAAAATACTAGCTGTCCGTCAGCCCCCATGGCTAGACTGTCTTCTCCGTCAAAATAAAGCCTTAATTAAAAATAGCCTATGTCACTCCCTGATAATGTAGCTTAATTTTGGTAAAGGAATTTTTGAAATCGGTCCAGTAGTTTCTGAGCCTATTCAATCCAAACAAATCTTTACTCTTCATAATAGCACTATAGATAGGTAGGTAAACATATTACTATACCTAAATAAAACATATTGACCTACCTGAATTAAACATGGAAAAAGACCTAAGTGGCTTACTTGATACATTCATATCATATTTCCAATATATTCCAAACGCGCCAATTTGATCCGACTCAATATCTTCACCTCTTGTTACCCTCGTCATATTCATGTTGTTACGGCTCACAAGCTTCTTGTCACATATTTTTTCCGTGAAAAGCTCATGTTTTCTGTAAATTCTTGGGAATAAACCAACCTGGCTTAAATTCATCCTTTATTTAGACTTCTTTTCTGATGTCTAAGAAACTATAGAGAACATTATATTGACTGGTATATATATATATATATATATATACTGGTTTGCGATTAAAGCGACACCAAGCGTTTACTTGCCGATCTATGTCATATATAAAGATAACCATAGCTAAGCTGCTCTTTACTGCTCTATAATAGTAGGTTAGGTATCCAGACTTAACCTCGATCTTTTTGCTTTCATTACACCATGTTTTAAATACGTAAACCATTTAAAACATGATGAATGGAAATGGTCAAGAGTACGAGTATATCAGGTAAAAGAAATAACAACCCTTTATTTAGAAAATTTAATTTAATTCAATTCTCTATTTTGACCTTTTCAAATAATATTTCCGAGACGCTTTTTGGTTGAGGTCATTTGCATCGAAATCCGGTGTATAGTCCTTTAACAACTTATTTAACATAACACTTTTGATCAGCTTTATCAGATATTTTCGCCAGTAACCAAATCACAAGTCAGATGAAGATCCAGTAGGAAATGCAGTAGTGAAACGAAAAGCGCAGGATATCGGAGTCCAAGAGTAGCGAGGGCGTAGTTTATGATCACTAGAAGCAACCAAAAATACGGAGAAACACTTTCGCGTCGAGGAAACAAACGAAAAATGTTGTTTGTTTGATAACGTAGGTAAGTATAAAAAAGGCTGACAGTTAATAATTTTACACAAATTTAATTTGAGTTTATTTATTAATCAGTAACAGTTTTACTGTAAATAACAAAACAGATGTTTAACACTCAAATAAAATCGAGTAAGTATTGACAATCTTTCTTTCAATGATAAATTAATTAGAAGTTTTGATGTCGAAGAAAAAATGCGAAACAGCGCCATCTAGTGATTAAGGGGTAAATAATGCTCATTTACGCAGATTTTGCTTGTTCTGCGAAGGGCCGATTTTTCAATCATTTGAAACGATTGAAAAATAGAAAATATCTATTCGCTTGATAAATATATGCGCCAGACAACACACCTCTTGTAATTTTTTCGAAGTAGGGATCAATATCCCTGTGTTACGAGGTACCACTCAAGGAAAATAAGCCAGGGGCGTCTCCCAGTACACCTTGGCCCGAGTCAATTCAGAAAAGATCGTTTCCTAAATTGACCCGACCGGGAATCGAACCCGGGACACTACGGAAATCGAGAAGAGAAACCGTGCTACAGCGCACTACGCCATTCGTGTCGTCAAAAATACTGAAAATACTAAATAAACTAAGAATTGAAAAATCGGGCCTAAGTGAAAACAGTGTGTAGAAACTTCATAGTTTGGACAACAACGTGTGGGCAACAATTTATTACAATACGCAACCTTCCTTTTGTCTTTAGTTAAATATACCTCATATTTAAACTGATCATTACACACGTAGTTTTCAAGAAACCATTTTGTGAGTATTATTTAATTGATTATTTTTTTAGATTATTTATACCTACACACCTAAATTTTAATTGACACATCCTTAGCCAACAGGTCAAAGAGCAAAAATCCCAGGTGGGGTAAAGTGTGTTTTCGGATCACTCGGAACAACCCAGTCGATTTCTGATCACTAACCCTCAATGTGGCTGATTGAACCAATATCCACCAGGTGAAGCGATGTTTTGAGGAAGCACTTGCTCAGTAGTGGTACAGTATATTTGCTAATTACTATATCATTGTGCTTCCTAAAACAATTATAAGCGGTGTATTATCAAGAAAAAAAATACAAATTAAAAACATGAAAGATGGGTACTGAGAACCTCCTTATATGGAGTCAGCTAAAACCCACCATGGCCATTCATGGCGTAAGCCAGCACGTGTTTCACCTGCAAAGGTCATGGCTGCGGCGTGTCACGACGTCGTGCCGAAATCATGAACGAAAGTGACGGATAAATCATTGAACGAGGAGTTGTTGCGTAACAAAACGCATCGCTAATTGCTTGACATTTGACCTGTGTGCGGTGTATGAGGTCTTTGAGGCCCTTTTGTTTAAAGTGGTAATAAATAATATGAACTTCTTTTATTTCATGCGTAAATCTAATGAATAGTTTAGGGCTTAGGTAAATTCTTAGGTATAGAAGACCATAAAGTTGCTTCTGCTTTTGTTATGTTTCTCTTAATTTATTACGTTTTGAAACATAATATTCTGAGGCTTGACGAAAATCAGACCCGAGCACCGATAATTGATTTTATTATAGCTGTTATTTTCAAGAAACGTTTTGAAGAATAATTTACATACTTTTACTCATTAAATAACTCTTGTTTAATCTGAAAATTATACTTCATTGGAATAAATAAACCTTGAAAGGATTATTTACTCCAGGCTATTAAATATTTGTAAACGTAGGTTATTATTTTGGGGCTTTGTTTCTGAACATTTAACAGCGAATGTGTTGCACTGCAATAAAAATATTTAAGCGACCCGCCACTTTGTTCCCATGAATTAACTGTTTTAAAAATTCAAAAAGTTAGAATGTTCTTCGATTTTTATGCAATTTACATAACTGTAATAATAATCTTCGACTGTTTAAGATTCTATCAATGGTAGAAGTATCTAATAGAACATTTAAACAATGTATTGTAACATCTGTCACAATGCCAATATGTGATGAGAAAACAGATCTATTGTTAGTGTTTAACTTTCACAAGGATTTATGATGTAATAAAAACAAATGTAACAAAGAGATAACTACGTATGTCTACAGCCCATTGCGTTTTTCTGGTGGTCACGTTTGTCTAGGAGGAATGACTTTCCTTCTAGTCAAATCTTTGACATCTCCCTCTAGAAAAGGAGGTTTCTTCGTACATTGAATTCAAGGCAAATTTTTTGAGGTTCCTGATGCAAACACCATTTACAAAGTATTTCCGACAAATTGTCACCTGATATGAATTTGATCTAGGAAATCCAACGCATATATTATGTGTATGCATCCTTTCGACTTTCACGTCGGTGCTATAAATCCCGCTCTGGAACTTGGGTCAGAATGACAAAACTTACGTCTTCGCAAAATACACAGAAAACCTCTGATATTCCTTGGAGGATGGTTTGACAATTTGTTATAAATATTCTAACATTTGTGATGGAGTATGTAGACGTGAATATTTTGATTTAACGCAACGAGATAAATTTACTAGCATTTAAGAATTTTCGCAGTAGCCGAAATTTAAGTTAGTGAGTTTTTCAATAGAGACTTCACCGTTCTGTATTTTTACTTCAGTGGCGAAGAAGTAGGAAAGTGTTCCTGTTATTCTTTAAAAAATAAGGGTAGAAAAAGACGAACTACAATTCTGCCTTTTCTATCATCTTGTTCATGATTTTAAAGTCCCTGTTCCATTATGTAGAATTTGAAAGTTAACTTTGCTTTCTGCCTCGAGCAAAAGTGTCGTTCCGAGACATTTACTGTCAGCTAAATTTCACTGAAACACTCTGTAGATTTTGAATGCAAAGAAAATATCTTAACTTTTGTAGCGAAATAAATTTGTTGCAACGTCAAGAAACGTTTTAAAAGATTAAACTGAAAGGGTTGGAAGTATTTTTACTGCTTACTTGAAACTACTATTGTAAACCACGTAGATGGAGGTTTATTTTGAAGAATTTGTTCCGAAGTTATTGCTGGTAGGAAAAGTAAATTTTACTGAGTTCGGACGAATTAGTAACGAAGTCCACGTCAACACTCTTGAACACTTTAGCTTCGTCGTTCAGCTACTTGTATTATTTAATGTCAGACCACCTAGCTCTGGTTAAGAGCTATATTGTGCAGGTTTTGTCACTGTCTAATAAACTGCCAAAAAGGTTAAGAGTTTTTGTTAAAGGTTAAGAATTCTTGGACTATATCATAAGATGGCGATCTAAACTACCAGACACTGTATTTTTTGAATGAAGATACATATAAACAGCTTAGCTTTCTTTAAATTGTGTTGATAGCTGTTGTTAGTCAAAAGCGCATTACTATAGAATGTTGGTGATTGGTATTGTCCGATGAACCGATCAGTTGTGTAAGGAGAAAGTTAGTAAATCAGCGGTGTAAGGTGCTAACTGATAACTCGCAACGCCTTCTCCTTTCACTGACAGGTGATTAGAGCTCAATATATCACATAATACATTTTGGATTTTTCTCATTGTGCTGTTAGTACTTTAGTATTACATTCTTAAGATACTTGCCTGTCCTCGTCAGTATTCGTTATGTTGTTTGTTTATTTGGTTACATTCGAACAAAAAGCTAGTCATGAATGAATTATTTATATGGTCATTTATCATATTTTTATTCTGATTTCGACCATCGAATCAAATCACTTTTACGGACTGTACTAGAAAAATATTTTGACCCAATGTTGAATGATTTACAATGAGAAATTCTTCATAATGAGTGTACAACTTACGCGAATTTAATTTTCTTTCACTTTCATTGTGATAATAATCAAAATGATTTGACTTTGAAAAATCTGACACATTACTAAGTTTTTGTAGTTTTACAACAATATTCTATAAACGAAGTCAGCTTTTACAGCAATATCCTACTATTACAGCAAGACCTTATTTTGCGGTTAATTTGTATTCTGTCCTTTATAATTCAGAAAACCGTTAATATTGTGAGATTTTCATCTCTGCATTTCTCTTTGAATATTCTGAGATAAATGCCCGCTATTAAAACACTTTATACTTAGGTTTTTATGCTTTTATATCCTCTAGCAATGCCCACGACAGCGACATTTTAAGCTGTTGCCTAGTGCCTTTCACTAGCATTCGTAGAACGTTGACTTGTAGCTAGAACCTATAAAATAAGTCGCAATGAATCGGCCGTTAACACTGTCATTGCTTATCAGACGAAATTATTTTATTTTGTTATCATGCTGTATAACTTGATCTTTATAAATAGTAAATTACTAACTGAAATTGAAAAAGCATATTCTTTAGTGTTTAGGAATAGACCGCGCTTCTGATCAACCGCATTTGGCAATATAATTTAACCTACGTCATTATTTTATTTTTAATTTAGCCTATGTTGTCCCACTACTGTGGAAAGGTCTCCTTCACATCCCTCCAGTGGTCCCTATTAACAGCTAAAACGGCCACTCCTGCGAGTACCTGTCCAGATAATCCCGCCATCTTTTTTTCGGTTGACCTCTTTGACGATATCCGTCTTCCGGTTGCCACTCGGTGACTCTTATACAAATTTAAAGTGCAAGAGGAAGAATAATAGATGTCCGTAAATGAAGTTTGCGATAGTTGTATTTCAGATTCCATCATTTCAAGAGCTTAAAGCTTACGTTAGTGCACTACCCCCTTAATTAGCCGCCCAAATTCCACCGGAGTGTTTATCAAAGCTGGGAATATCGCATCGAATCTAATTTCCATCTAAAATCGATCTAAGGTCGCCGAACAGCAGTAAATTCGGACCATTAATGGAATTTCCGCATCAGAGGCCGCTCCGCGTCCGAACATGAAGCCTCGTGGTGCTCGCGGGTTCAACCCTCCACTGCCGTGCTCGGTATTGCCAGGTTCGAATTCCAAAGATACACAACGAAAAATTTTATTTTCAAAAGTATAATTTAAATAGCCGTTTTCTTTAACCGACTCATAAACATATGTATGAAAATGAACATGTTAATCTATACAAATATAAAAAGTGGTAAAGTTTCTAACATTGTTTGTTTATAGGGGGTAATCTTCGGAAATACTGATCCGATCATAAAAACTTCTCTCACTAACAGAAAGCCGCACTATTCAGGAGTGACAAAGGCTATTATTTTTTTTATATAGGCGAGGCCGCTGACGGACATCTAAAATCAATGCTATAGCATGATGAGCTATAGTTCATCTGGTAAAACATAGTTCATTACACAACTAAAGCTCTCAGGGAAGTAAATATGCGAAATAGGTATTAATATCCTTGGTGTCGTACCTCGCAACACAGGGATGTTAATCCCTACTTCGAGACCTCTATCTCAGAAACTGAACTCTATGAAAACGTGGTATCTCCCTAGACTGGGTCTCATAACCTTTCGCCGTCAATCACCTCCTACTAATTTCATCAGAAGTTCTTCTAGAATCCTAAATTTACACAAGAAACTGCAAATTTCCTTACATTTATTCAAAAATAGCAATTCAAATCGGTCACAAAATTACCATCTGGCAACGTTGGTCCCGCGCGCTTTGTTCAGACCCGTAACCCTTCCCTGCCCTATCGCAACCCTCATATAATCCGATTAATTCCTAAAGGCACCTCGCGCCTCAGAGGATCGCCCGTGTATTTAAATGATTTTTGCATGTGGCATTTTGACGTCCCGCCTTAACTTAACACCTCTCCCTCCGACGGGATAATTGGAATCTACGTTTTGTTTTACAATGAGCAATGAATATTAATAAACACAATTCAAGTCGTACCTTCAGGGAGTTTAGTGTAATTTCGAATGGATTTAAACGATGATCAATCTTATTCTCTTTGCGAAGTTTAATAAATTCTTAAGACAAATGATTAAGTACGCGCGGCTTAAAGAATGGCTTCTCAAGTGATTTTTAAAGACGACCCATCTTTTTAGCGACACTCATTTTTAATGAATTTTAATAGGTTTGTTTAAGAATCTTTACCCAGTACTTACTTCTTTATATCATTTCATTTCTGTTAAAATTTAAGATTCATTAAATAGCTGTTTGCTTTTGTACCTGTTGACTGCTCACAAGTATATGACTTCTTTTAATTCTTACTTATTTCGTGCAAAAAAGAATGAATAAAAAGAACGAATGAAATGAACGAGTACGCACTTTTAGCCTTAAACAAAAGAGGCTAAGCTTTGCTGACAAAGCCTAAGGGTTCGGCTCACAGGGAACCCTTTCAAATAAGTCTGGCAAAGGAATTCAACCGCATACATACAAGCCAATTTTATATAGCTTTATTGAATGGGTTGAAATACTCATTGAGTGTTAATTTTACCAAACAGTTCTTTTGCAAAAATACTCAATAATAATTGTACACATGCTAAAATATTTTATTTTATTGAAATATCTTATATTCGTAATGATCTTTTATCACCAAGTACTTACAAACAAGCGAGTGAATCCAATACCTAACAAATTTATTTTAAGTTAGATTGAGTTGTGGGAGAATTAAGCTGGATGATTTTTGTTATAAGTTCTATTTATCGATAATACAGAATGTCATTAAATTAATTATTGCTATTC
This sequence comes from Udea olivalis, assembly GCA_947369235.1. Classification (NCBI taxonomy): domain Eukaryota; kingdom Metazoa; phylum Arthropoda; class Insecta; order Lepidoptera; family Crambidae; genus Udea; species Udea olivalis. The sequence continues at coordinate 9,396,699 of OX376350.1, forward strand.
AAAGATACAAATAGTGAATGAGGGTTTTTCAAAATAAATTAATTATAATGTGACAAGCCACTCAATACAGTTCCAGTAACATAAATCGGGCATGGATGTTCAATTTAATGTTCGATAAACTCTGTGAAAACCCAAAGCGATTTTCACGAAAATTGTACAGACCACAGATGCACAGTCAATCGATTGTATAAACATTAAAGTTCCAATCTGAGTTTCCCAATCGGAACATAACATACAGAGTTCAAATAAAGATATCCGCATCAGTTCGAATCGGCGCACACAGCTCTTGGTTTGCTTGATTTTAATCAAAAGTTTCGATTGGACTGCCAGCCACTCCGATGAGTGCAATCGGCATACGCCCCACCCACGACCACTATGATCGCACTTTAATGACTGCACCCCAAATGTGTTCAATCTAATTCGTATTTGCAGTTTCATAATTGTTCGAAGCACCGGTTTCACCGCCCCTGTTTCACTATGGCCTGAGCGATGCGCGACGACACATGTAACTCGTTATAAGTTTGTCGTAGGCATCCTTCAAGTTCGAGAATAGTTGGAATAGTGCTTCTGTTAATAAGATACTAAAGCAGACTTACCGAAGCGCCCGAAAATTATAACGGAGAGCTTTTTAATGAAGACCGAACGCAAATCTCTACGATCCACGAGCCTACATTTAAGTGAAATAAAAATAAATTGTACCCAAAGTGGGATAGCCGCTCAAATTAAGCACCTGAATAAATTGTGTGATAATCCGCAGTAGTCTTTTAATGTTTTATTTAAAGGAGCCGCCGGCGGCGAAGGCGTGCGGAAAAGAATAAACGAATGAGATAATGATTACTCTCATTTCATTACTTCTGGTAATTGAGGAAATTGGGTCGAAGTGTGATAAGAGTGAGAGTATCGGGTGTTATTGGGGCGGTCCCATTAGGGAGCTCTAAATCGTATTTAACGCCTTTATCACCTGGGGTGCGCAATGGGCCGGAACAGCCGAGCATAAGGTGCCGAGCTCAGGCCTGTGCTAATAGCCTACTGCGTTTTCCACTCTATTCTCGCGATCAGCCAATTTTATTTACATATACCTCCATTTAACGTTTGTTAACAAACATATTCTGCCTTTACGTGAGAACCACTCAGAATTTCCCGGAGAAATTCGTAGTATATTTGTGTGAGATAAATAGAGGGCTTAGTGCGCCCGGTGGTGTTTTAATTTATATTTTTTCTTCCTCCGGGCAGGGAACTTCATAATGGGCAAAGCATTAGCCCGGCCTACTTAGGGCGAAAGCTTTCAGGGCTTTCGACTCATCGTGTGCTGCGCTAACATACCTATTACCGCGCTGGTGCAACTTTTACGGAAGTGCAAAGTAGATTTTCAGACATGGTTTTGTGTATTTTTAACTTATAGGTGCGAAAAGTGTTTTATTAGTTTAGCTATTAATTACTAAGCTGTATTACGATTAATTGAGATACAAAATATCAGCAATAAGTAGGCCTTACTGCGTCCATGTCTTCTTGCTCTTCTTTTTGTTCCAATCAGCAGGAACGAACATATGCCTTCACCATATATTCCAAGAGTGACCGTCAAAAGCTCTCCGTGGGCGAGCGTCTGATTTGGCGTTTGCCATTCAATGATATCCAGTCCAGTACTTTTTCGCCCCAATGTGCACATATTACCTCACAATAGTGAGGATGTTTTGAAGATGCTACCAGTCTATTTTTGAAAACCAAATTGTAGCTTGCATTTTAAATGCTATCTATGTGCTTAAATAGGCCACCGTTAACTGATCCATAGAACTTGAGTTCACTCTTAACACGTTGGTCGCTATACCGGTTTTTAGTGACCGGCTAACAAAAGATTTTTTATGTGTCTGAATTCTAGCCAAATCAATACTAATTTATTCCACCATCAATGTCAGACAATACCGATTCTAGATACGTCACAGCTTAAGAATGACAGCTGATACCGGGTTGCAGTGAAAGTGCTTTAAGAGTGAAACCGCAAAAATGCAATCCGTCCACTTTCGTTGTAATGCGCTTATGGGCAGGCACTGAACTGGTTTAGGCAAGACGAATTCAGAGCCGGTCACATTAGTACACACCTGTTAAAGTGCCCAGGAAAATAATCTGTAAGCCACTTTCACTGTCTATACACGATTAGAACCGGAAGTAATGTATTTACAAGTTAAATCATCTCAAGAGCTCCATAGCCTCGGGATGAAGCACTCCAGCTCGAAACCCGCATGGTCCCGCGTTCGAATCTGACCAGAACCATCTGTGTGTTCATTCTCATTCCCTCTGTAGCCCCGTAATAGGCGACACCCTCGACGGTAATCGGTCTCTTTCTCCTCTCGGTGAACAATGTACTATTATTGTTCATTTTCTTATCCGGAATTAGGATTAGGATTTATTATGTACTTTTAGATGTATTAAATTAATAAAATCTCCATGAATACAAACTAGAAAAAAAGTACGTTTCTAATACTAACATGGGGCCCAGAGGCGCGCTCGCTATTTAAAGTTTTAGCGACACGCCTCATCGACGGGAGACCGGAGAGCCGGTGCTTACTCGTACCTCGGCCAGAGAATCAGCCTGGCGATACAGCGAGGTAATGTCGCCGGCATTCTGCTCTCTACCGCGGGACACCGACCTAGGGCACGTGTATTACTTGTAAATATCAGCAGGGCAATTATAGCTACATTTAGTTTTATTTTTCTTTCTATATTGTTTTAATTTTAGTTCTATATTAAAATATTTATTGTGTTATATTAAAAAAAACACAAAAAAAAACATAAATTACAATTATTGAAATATAAAAATAACAAATCGCTAACACCTCTGGTGATGGAAAACACTGAGAAAAAACCAAAGCCGCCCGAATGGCTGAAGGATCACCTATCACGTTGAGTTCTAATACGCTTGGTTAAAAGTGTGTTCCGATTACCATAATGGCAACAGTCAAATTGCTTCTGACTACCCCGTTTTGGATATAAGCGTGAGCGTATCATCTCAAAAGATATGAGTATTTACTCTAAGCAGAAACTGAAGAAAAACTAAAGCCAATGTCTCCTTTTTGCAAAGTGCTTATTTTCAATGGGCCATAGAATGAATGACGATGGTAAATATCTTCACTTCTATGAATAATTTTTAAATACATAAATTGAAATTATTGTGTGCTATATTTGGCACCAAATTGCCATCATCATCATTCGTAGAAATCATTCTTTTTAGGAAGAAAATCATTAATTGCCTTATGAAGTTCCACTATTCACTAGAAACCGCTAATATGTCTCGGCAAAATGAAGTTAAAATGTAGAATGCAGTCGGTAGCTCAAACCGCAGACACATTTCAACACTGAACCGAGCGCAGCTTATGTGGGACACCGACTGTAATGATCTAATGCTTAGATACCTCGCTGTAGGGTTAACACGATCTGTACTGAATCTGGGATTACTAGCAAAAACGGTAACATCAAAAGAATAACACGTTGCACGCCACGTCGTTGGTTACCGTGACCGACAAACAGTCCCTGCATAGATTTTCTTTTGTGTCTGATTTTGTGGTAGTCAAAGACTCAAAGCTTCTTACACTAGAGATATTGGCGCAATGAATATGGTAGAAGTCGAAGTCGAATTGTCACCTAGGACTACTTCAAGTGAGTTCGTCAAATGGATTTAGTCTGTGTGTTACAATCTATTTAAATAAGTAAATAATAACTATTTGAGTATCTTTATCAGTCTCTGAGTCCGAACATCGTTTTACACAGGTGGTTCTGTTGAGAATGTATTAAGGTAAAGCAAAATATTTGTTTTTTTTACAATTTTGACTAACTTTAGGTACCTTCTTGCAATGGGGTGCAGCGCCAAGTTACCTCCACGCGTGTGCGGGGTTGGCTTGTCCGTGGTAATAATTAATTACTGCGGAACGGCAAGCTCCTGTTCCGGTGCACCCTGGGCAACGCGGAAAAACTTCTTTATTCTTCAACGAAGAATAAGAACTTGGCTTGAGGGGGGCCGCTCCCATATTCTTCCCCCGGGAGGAGTTACAGGATGCGGTCCTATTGAGGAGACTTTTTGGAGTCAGCGGCTGCCTTTTGGTAGCGTGGGGTGGCAGGCCTGCTAAGCTTGCGCCGGCATTTTGCTGGGCGAGGGGTATGTCCTGTCGCGCACCTCTGGGCTCTGCACCGTACCAGCGGTTGAATTACTCTCTGTGGGGGGCGCTCTGCACCCTGGACGCGGGCCGGCACATCCAGCGGTTGCTCTCGAGCAGCGGGGTTTTCGAACCTGATAGGTTCAAGGAGGGGGCTCCCAAGCGCGCGCCTCGGGGCTCTGCACCGTCCCAGCGGATGATTGGTTCTTCGTGGTGGACGCTCTGCACCCTAGACACGGGCTGGGACCTCTGGTGGCCGCTTTGGCGGCGGGTGGCGAGAGTTTACCGCGGGTGGTCCCTTCAGCGGGCCGTCATTGCCGTAGTGAATCCAGCGGGTCAGGTCGTGGGACCTTGATCCGCATTGCACGGATTTACTGAAGCGGGAGCCGGGCTTACCATCAGGCCGGCGTCGCCACGGGTACGGTGTGGTGATACTCGTTTCTCCGTACCGTCCCGAAAAGTGGTTGAGGGCAAAAAGTTAGGTTTTTAGTCGGTAGGAGTCCGACATAACCACGTTGTTACCCCGGACAGCGTGGTTTCCATGAGGATTTTCCTGACTACGAAAAGAAATAAAAGGTACCTACTTGCAATACTCAATTACTAGACTTCAAGGCATTGGCATGGGCTCAGCGGTATACTTATTATTGGAATAAAGACTTAAACTACTTGTCATTGGTTGAGAGTTCAGTACTTTGCTAGCGACTCAGCCCGATAATGTCACGCTCACATACCATCAAAGTTAACGCACATATTCTTTTGAATTGTTTGTGGCTGTAGTGTGGTAAGCGTGACATCCCTAGACCTCTACCCACTCTCATCTTGCACAGTGTACGCCAGTAGGCGTACACCTACATCGACAATGCCAGAGATTTATTGTAATGTTATGCAAAATGTATACTCTATTACTGCAGTAAATATTTTCATTATTACTGACTTTAAAATACATACTTTTGAATAAAATACAGAAGAAAATTTAAAAAGTGTTATATGAATGGAGTAATCTATCTACATCAGTCACAGCCTTTACCTAGATTAGCAGGTAAGGCGATTGTGAGCGAAACCTGCCACCGCAATTAGCGATTTATTATAACCCCGTTATAGAGTAAAGAAGCGGTGCCCATTCGCTTCTCTACTCTATTACAGAAGAATGAAGATAAGATACTTGGCTTTGCCCGTTCCCAAATAACTAGGAGTACCTTTTATTGGTTACACGTGTAAAAGGGTGGCCTGTATTCAAAAGCCCTATAATGTTTACCGATCAAACTCAAAACAGATCAAGATCGATACCTATAGCTTGGCTTACTAAGGGTTGGTCTGATATACAGATTAACAAAGATAGATATTCACTTTAAATCTCAATCATTATCATCACAATGTGCTCATTTAGCATGGTTTGGCCAAACTGCCAAAAGAATCGGTCAAACGTTTCGTGCGGACTCGGAGATCTGGAATATCTACAACGTGGGGTGGAAAGCCAATGTGCGTCCAGTGCTCCGATGGTGAAAATGTGCGGTCGGAACCAATTTGCACAGTTCGTTCGCACTCTCCGAAATTTATTTTTTAGAAAACTGACGGGCTGGAAACTTTGTGCTGCTATTCAAGATTCTGCGGCTCAGCAGTGAGCGCCTGGTCACTAATGAACCTTAATTCTACTTGCAAAAAGGGCTTTATGAATAAGCAATCACGTACGTTGACCAAACATTTTTTTATCAAAAAGCGTAAAACATTTGAGAACTGTGAAAATAATTTGAAAACTCCGACTATGATAAAAAAACCGTAGCCTGTGGAAGTTCGTTACATGATCTTATAAGATGTTAGTGCCGTGCCATCTATCTAGTTTGATTTTCGATTAGAACAAGCCATTCCAAGCAAGCGGTTCGAAGTTCCCTTCATCAATTGACCTCCAAACTAACCCGACTACCCGCAATAATTCACGAAACGGATTAATCAAAATAGTTGAAAGGTAATTAGGCGAACTAGTGCACCGACTACAAACATACATTAAAATAGATGACGCAACATACGTAAAAGGCAAGTATCAAAAAAGAGTGCTCTCTTTTGACTCTTCCGTCTTGGCAACGAATGTCAAAATCAAGCTTAAACAGTCATTACTCTGTCTGTGAACTATACTCATAGCTTAAGAAAGAAAACAGATTAGGAGGTTGATATCTGCAAGGTCAGAAATTAGTTTTTTTTTAGTTTTCTATCTTTAGATATGAAAACAAATGTTGTAAAATGCTAAAAAAAACAAAGTAAAAAATTTATAGCTATTAAGAAACAGCGAATTCCTCTTTTTGGTCGCCAGCCAACACACTACATGGTCTCGAAGTACTAAGCCAGGGGCATCTCCCAACACAACCAAAACCGATCGTTTCTTAAATTGACTAGACCGAAAATCGAACCCGGGACACCGCGTAACTCAAGACGAGAAACCGTGCTACAGCGCACTATACGCCAATCGTGTTATCAAGCTCCTATCACTGAAGCGCTACCGTAACGTAAGCGTCAAAAAAGTTGCACGCAGTTTTTATAAACGGCTCGCTTTGCGTCACCTACTTTAATGTATGTCTGGGGCACCGTCCAAATTCAGATAGAACAGATCAGGACTAGCCTGCCCGATTTAGGGGTTCGTTGTTCGCTTATTACTTCCCGTAATGTGTCCTTTAACTTTTATGGGGCAAAGTTGCGGAATGAGACCCATCCGGCTCACCGGGGACTAATATAGGGCAAGAGTTTTATCAGTTGGTACTTTTGCTTAAATTTGTATTAATTTTATGGTTACACCGTCCCCGTTTAACGGTTCCGACAATGTATACTAATTAAAATTTTAAGCCACGTTGCTTCAAAACCACACTTTTTTGACCTTATCAAAACAGTGAAGGAAACTTCAGTCATTTCGCTAACAACTTGACGGATAGAAAATAACCCCTAACTAATACTTGAAATCGTAATCATCATATCTTTATATATGTTACCGGCAATGTGTATAATCCGGCATTGTATTCAATGCCTAAAACATTCAGGCAATGTATGAAATATTGTTCATTTTATACTTTGCCTAGGCATTGTTCGTTCGCTTCGCTCGCTCGGCTCGTGCAGCTGGTTCATGTCAACCTAACATGCTCGTCGCTTCGCTCCTCGCAACCTAATAAGCCCACGTCAGACAGAGTGTAACATTTTCTACCTAGAAAGGTTTTCAGTATGTGGAATTAAACATAAGTATTATCTTTGTTTGAGTATATGCAGGGTTACTTTATAAAGACCATCCAAAAATTTTCCAGACATTTGGCATCAATACAAGACAGCTTTTTTAAAAAAAAGGGTAGGTCTTTCTAACTTTTACATTATTATATTTTTTTCGAACAGATTATTCGTGCGGCGTGGTTGCTTGTTCAAAATTGAATTTCAACTTTTAAATAAAGAGCGAGCGTGGAGTTGAGAGGCTGCGAGCCCGCCGCCACTCACGTCAGTATCAACAAAAGAAGTGATTTTTTTATACTTTCGAGTAGTTATAATAACATTAATAACTCAACATTTTAGTACTGAAGGTTGTCAAACAGAAAAATACATATTTTGCCATTTTCTCTATAGATCCGCAAATTTCAGTTTGGATGGTGTTTAAGAAGTAGCCCTGTATAACTCAATAAAGCTTGATAATTAAAGGCAAAACCTATTTATTTCACAAATTGCCCGAAGATTCTATACAATAACGAACCGACACGAACTGGCCCTGTTTTCTTTTTTGTCGTTTTATACTTTGACCTTTTTTAAAAGATTTTTTTTATAGATATTTTCTAAAGATATTTAGATAATGAAAACGAACGAATCGATTTATCTTTCCTACCCAAAATATATGTGAAGGGCAATTCTGACAGTGAACTCACTTTTTAGTGAACTCTCTCTAATGCCGTGCTGATGGCGGCACTTCAAAATAATACTTTCCACCCCCGCCCCATCTCCTTACCGTGGGTGTCGTAAAAGGAGACTAAGGGAACCTTGCAGCAGACCATCTGCCTTTCAGGTGGGAGACATATTATGTCGACCGGTTGATGTTAACACCATGCAGTTGCGTAAAACCCGCCAAGTGACTTTGACCTATCTTGGCCAGGTCGCGTTCCGGGATCAGCAACCGGTGCAAGGGGCAGGCCTTCAAGATGAGTATGGTCAGCTCAGTAATAGCTTTGCATTATTGTGCTTGTCATCCTCATATCTGGACCTCACGACTGCTTTTCATCAGGTGGAGTGAGGTTATCTTGACAGGCACTATACAAAAAAAACCCTTTTACACAGATTGCCGGCTGCGCATCCGGCATTATATACGATTCCTAGGCATTGTATACATTGCCTAGGCAAAGTATCTAATGGATGATCAAATTCGTAATATTTCATACATTGCCTAAACGCACCCGGCATTGCATACAATGCCTGAATTATACACATTGCCGGTAACATATACATACATACATACCATCACGACTTTAATACAAACGGGGTAGTCAGAGGCAAGTGTCTGTGTCGTCACGGTGAACAAAACACTCAGAAGCCCACTTTTCACCAATGGTATTAGAACCCAACGTGGTAGGTAGTGAGCATTCCGCCGCCAATATCCGGGTTAATATAGTTTTTTATTGATGTTTTTCCATCACCGGAGAGTAAGTCGGATATTTAACAATGAACACACAGATTTTGGTTCTGCCCCCCGATTCAGAACGAAGTTATCGCCCGATTCGGTAAATTTGTTTTAATTATGATAAATTACCGGAATTCAATATTCTTGTAAAAGCCAAAGGCCTTCAGTTTGTCTGAAACAAATAATACAGACATACCCCATATTAAAAAGATGAATTAAAAAAAAAAAACCGAATCGGTCGATAACTTTGTTCTGAATCGGGGGGCTGGCCAGATTTGAACTCGGGACCCTCGATCCTCGATCTGAGTTTGGGTGCTGAACCACTAGGCTACGACGCTCTACGATCTTTTTATGTATACTCATAAACAGTCATCGATATATTTCGGTAATTAAATTTTTAATAATTAATATACTGAGTGCACACAAAAAATGATGATTTAATAACTAATTTACTGTTTTTTTTTTCAGGTAAGCCAAATAAAGAACACCGATACAAATTTACTAGTAAGTACAATCTTCACGAGCCGACCTTCGACGCCGACGATAATTAAAATTGTTCCGCACACTCGAAAGCAATTAAACAGATAGTATCGCATAATAATGTTGTAGGTGCGTTCGAGTGCCCAACTTGGCCTATAAATCTACCGCCCTTTACACTTCATCGAATAATAGCGAAGGGTCTTATAGAACAATTACTCGGAATATATTAGGAAGCGAGGGCGCACAACCCCGCGGTATTAACTTATCTCAGGTGCGCTCGCAGTAAATGTCATGGGTGCCTTACTTCAGTGTACTCGCTATGGTTGGCTACTACACCAGAGGTCGCGGGTTCGATCCCCGCACAGTACAAACATTTGTGTGCATGAACATGTCTGTTTGTACTGGTCTGGGTGTCTCCTATGTATAATAAGTATGTATTTACAAAAGAAAATGTATTTTAAGTATGTTTATCCGTTGTCTAGTATCCCATAACACAAGCTTTAATTAGCTTACTTTGGGGCTAGATGGCGCTGTGTGGAATAATGTCCAGGGATATTTATTTATTTATGGTTACATCATTTGATGGCCCGTTAGAGCCATGGCACAAAATAAAGAGTTTACAGAAAGACCGCTCTCGCCTTTTTCCAGTATAATTACCGAAACTTGCCTGACCGCCTAGGCTACAATATTCGCTCTGAATTTTTTAAATGAAGTAGGTAGGTTTTACCTACTTGTCAAAACCCGCCAAACAAAATTCATCATGTGAAGATTTGCACCAAGTTCGACAAAAACAAAAACACTCGCGACAGTGCGACTGGCCGCGTGACCGATTCTCACCGGTATCGCCTGTAAACTCTCTGTGTCTGTGTGCGTGATCGAAATGCCGGTTTGTTCTAAGCGGACTATCTGTCCGGGGTGGCCGTGCCGCATGCGTAATTTGTGGTCATTGGTAGGAGTGCTATAGCGTTGAATATCGTGGGTTCAGTTTCTACAAAAGACAACCATTTAAGTGACGGGAATTTGTGCATAGTTTGTATGTGGATGTTTTTATGTATTCAGAAAACATTTTAGTATGTAACAGTACCTGAGACTGAGACCAAAGTCAAGTTTTGCCTGGTTTGTGCTCGAATAATCTTGATTGTAGAAAGCTGTTTCATATATTTATTTGATTATTACTATATAAAAAGGATATTTTTGAATTATTGTCCTGCTAACTCATCGTTTGGCCAAATTATACATGGTAGCTAAAATTTTATTGCGTAGCTCAATGAGAAAATAGTTCATTAACCCGGACATTATATTTCACTAAACCATTTTATATTGTTGAAAATTATGTTGGTAATTTCCATATTCTTTATCTTCGTGAAACTTTTGACTGTGGACTCTTATTCGCTTGCGCCCAACGGTAGCGGAGACACTCCAAATTATTGCGAATATATGCAATGATAACAAAATGGTTAAAGGGGAGCCATTGTGCTTTCATGGAAGCCTCGTAAACTTAGCCAATTACTCACGATTTATTTAGGAAAGTCTACATTTTATAACAAGTTCCGATCTGTGCTACTGAACCTATTTTCTGACTTTGAATGCTTTGAAGGTTTTAGTACTGTTGTAAAACATAAAGTCTTTGATTGAAGATTTTTGACTCTAAATTTGGTTTACTTAATAGTAGTTTAGAAGTTTTCATTTAAAATAACATTTAAAATTATTTCTACACTGTGACTCAGTTTCATCAGTATCTATAAACTGCTGGACATAGGCCACCCCAATAACCGCCACAGAGATTACGGGCCGCTTGCGTCGTGCTAGACATGACTCTATAAACAGTGACATTACTAAACAGCAATAACCATTTTATTTAGGTTTTTAGGTTTCCGTACCTCGAAAGGAAGAAACGGAACCCTGATAGGATTACTTTGTTGTCCGTCCGTCTGTCTGTCTGTCTGTCAAGAACCTTTTTCTTAGGAACGCGTGTAGGTATCAAGCTGGAATTTATATCAAATACTCAGGTCTACTGTCCCTTGGAGCTGTGAAACAATCAAACTTCTAAGCTAACACAATCAAAAGATACAGCCGTTTATGCCGCAAATTTCCGCAAATTTTCGACACTCGCAAGGGAATCGAAACCTCGGTGCGCGAGTCGACTCGCACTTGGCCGGTTTTTTAACATTCAAAAACTACAACAGGTTCATTCTTTTGAGCAAAAAAGTCACAGTTAAAGCTCAAACTTGTGACGTCTAAACCACAAATTACGCATGCGGCGCGCGGCGCCTCTGACAGGCATCGTAGTCCGCTTAAACCCGCGGGTTTGGTATGTAGAGGTCTCAAAACAAACCCACCATTTAGATCACGCACACAGACACAGTGAGTTTACAGGCGATACCAGTGAGCTGTGGTGAGTCGATCAGTCGCATTGTCACTAGTGTTTTTTTTAAATAGAATTTTGTGCAATTTTTCACATGATGAATCTGGTTCTTGGCCGGTTCTGTCAAGCAGGTATAACCTACCTACTTCATTTTAAAAATTCAGAGCGAATTTAGTAGGGCATGTATTTAATCGCCTAACTAATAATTCCCTCTTGTCAAACAAAATAAATCAAAAAATAAATAGCACCTAATGTACTGACTTGCACACAAAAAACGAACTATTTGTAATTCAAACTGGACATCAGTTTTCTGGTCTAAGCAAAACTATTTGAATTGTACGCTTATCTGTTTTCAGAATGCAGATCTAATATTTTTTTCGTATAACAAAATATGTCAATCTATTTAATCAAATTCAAACATCACATATTCTGAAAAGTACATAATTTATTCTGAATTGAACATCATTTAATCTCTCATGCATATCTAACTATGCACACATAAAATCAATAAATAGGCATAATGATATGCACAACAGCGTGGTTACTCTACTTAAAATACACGAAAATGGCTTAGATTTAATTAGTGCTATGGGTGTATCAACATTTCAAATCTGACAATATTATTGATACGCAGAAATATGAATGATAGTATTGATTCTATTGCACTTTGCCCTAATATCAAACCGTGATTAGTATCCATACCTTCGATAGTATTACTGATAGTATTGCTGATGATACTAGTAATACTAGGATAGTATTTTCAGCTATCAGGCGTCAATACTATCCATAGTATTGCCGATGTTATAACCGTCCATACTAAAAAAATACTATCCATAGTGATATTATAGTATTATAGTATTACTAGTATGAACAACAATAATTTCGATAAGTTTTTTAGCTATCTGACGTCGGGTACACTAAATAATTCCGAAAAACATAACTCCGAAAGTCAAAATCCCGAATTCCAAAACTCCGATTTTCATAGTTCCGAATGATTCTGAATCCCGAAAGTCAAAATTCCGAATTTTCATAAATCTTAATACGAGTATATAAAAATCCGAAATTTCAAAACTCTGAATGTTCTTAAGTCGGAAAGTCATAATTCTTAATTTCACAATCCTGAATCAAATCTGAACTTTCATAAATAAGAATTCCGAATACTCAAAACTATGACGATTTTACAAACTTTTTTTTGCAGATTAGATGCCGCGGCACGCTCCCTGCGCTCGCTCGGCTCGCGCGTTTTTTGGTCGCAGTTCTAACCTAATTAAATTTATGTCTTTTCACGACTGAGTATTTTTTTGGCGGGGGGTTCCGACCCCCGGGCCCCCTTCCCAGTATCTGTGCCGACCACCGTTACCGGGATTTTCGTAATAACCACGGCGAGTCGGGTTTTTGATGTAAACTTTTAATGATTGCAATGACTTTTTTCTGAATTTTGAAATTCGGAGTATAATTTTTCGGACAAATGAAACTTCGGATTTTTAATTCTTCGTACTTAAAAAATTCGGAAATTATAAACACCGGTAAGGTCGGGGTACATTAGCCCTAGGGTGCAACTTTGGCCCAAAACGACAAAAAGTTGAATTTCCCTTCACGCCGCACATCAGAATCTATCAAAGTTGTTTGCACTATATATCGATAGATGGCAGCACAGGGGGGTCGGTAAAACAGTTTCACGCTTACAAGACACATTGGTCAATCTATCGTTCGTGCAACAAGTTCCTACATGTAAAACTCGTGAAGTATTTTTTTTAAAATTAGTTTGGTTAATTTCATGTTTTTCAGTACAATTAAAACAAATTAATCAAGATAATACGTCTTTATTTGAATTATGAAATCAATCAAATCAGGTTACTTTATCCCATCATTAATAACCGTTACGTTTGAACTTAAAAAAAACGGGGGCCAAATAAACACGCTTCAAAGTACAACTTTGGCCCAAACTTTGCGAAAAAAATAAAAAAACTTATTGCTTGGTAAATGAAGTTTTACGTATTTACATGAGTTGAACAACTAAACACCTATTTCTATAAAGAGACATGGTGTAATTAAATTGAAATACACAAACGAGAAGTAAAAAGCATCAACTTTTTGGGATAAAGTACCCCGACCTTTTACGTATCGGATTTGTGACTTTCGGAAATCTTTCGTGCTTTTGAATATTAGGATTTTTTTTGGGTGTTCCTATCTGGTGTCAAATAATTATATCGATAGTATTGCCGAATATAAAGATTTATAGTTTTGATACTAACAGTTCAAATTCGTCAATTTTTCTTAGCTATCAGGCGTCAAATGTATTTTATGTCAGCCAATTATATTAGTTCGCATAGCTCTGTATCTCTTGCAACCGCGTCGTCGTTGCAAAGGAACAAGTACGAACCATAAGCGCGGTTAGAAGAGTTCGCGCCAAAACACTTTTCATGGAAATAGAAGAATAAACAGTATTACAGTTAGGTGAAAAGTATTTTAGTTACACAAATAGTAAATTTATAAAGTGCATTTTGGTGTCGGAAACATATTAAATAGTTAAGAGATCAGTTTTAGAAAAATTGTTTCACGAATGAACAACTTAGTGTGCAAGTCGGTACTTTTGATATGCTATTAGTATTTTTGTTTTAAAAAAAACAAGTCTGTTGTACGAACTAGATTTCAATTGTGGATAGATTTGAAAAGATAGCTGGTTTTGGTATACTTTTTAGGTTTTTTAGATAACATGTTTTGATGAGCAGATAATTTAACTGTAGAACAGTCAAGTTTCTGATGTGCAATAAGTTTATTAGAGAAGATTGTTATGTTTGCATAATATTTTAACAGAGGTGCAATTAAAAATAACCCAATTAGTAGTAACCCTGGACGGTCACGCAAGTATAGGAAAAAGGCGAGAGCGATCATTCTGTAAACTCTTTATTTTGTGTCTAAACCTAGTCAAAATGTAAAAAGAAAATTGGATGTACGTGCGGATTTTACGCAATAAATAAACTAAACTACTACTACAGTAATACTTCTTAGTATTCGCATAAACATCAGAAAATAATATAAAAGTATCTGTTCATTATGGATTGAAAATGAGGGCGTTAAATTAACATTGGGCTGATTTTGACAGCTATTCACGTAGATAATGGTGTTCGACACCGAACCGCAACGGTGATTGCTTTCTAAAATAAAACAGAAACACCAAGGCTACTTATATAAAAAAGGAGATTTTTGATTGTCATTTGGTAACAAACATTTGGTAATCACTTATAAAGGGTTTTTCAAACTAATATAGCCAAAGGTTTACCAGAAAATGTGGAACGTTTTTTTGTTTATTGCACTTAATTATCATTAATGACATAATATGAAAAAACCTTGCTTTCCGAGCTAACCTCATCACAGGTGGAGTCAAAAGAGGCTGCGACAGAGTAATGCCGAAATTGTGCATTGTTTTAATTAATGTAATACTCAGCATTAAGTTTCTTTTGTTAAATGTACAATAAATAATATTATCTATAAAAAAGATAAAACTTCTGGCACCTATTTCTTAAAGTCAAAAAGTAGTTTCACTAGAGCAGACAAGAAACCGGTTAACCGTATACTCGTAAAAGGAAAGCAACACCTGCAAAGGTCAAAGCCTTATATTATCTGAACACCTTTTTGGTTCGAAAAGGTACGTTAATCCGACAGTTCTGGTGCCTAACTTTAAGGTCTACTTACGCAAAACGCTACGTCCAAGTTTGACTTCAATATTATTTGCAGTTCTCTTTTTTACAAACGCAAAATATATATGTCAAAAAATGACAATTCACAGACTTAATCTATACCGGGTGATTGTCAAATGACTTACAAAAACAATATGGTATACTCAGCAAGAGATTTAGTAACTATATGTAAGTGAGAATTAGAATCACCCGGCATATATTGTCTATACACTAGTAAGCTTAAAAGCAGCAAGATGAACTTTTTGTCTCCTCCACTCTTGGTTGGAACTCATATTATTCATGCGGATATATTTAGACAGAACACTATGTTGGCTAGTGAAAATATTATAGTTCGTGAAATGACTACTCCGTTGCTGAAACAGGGATAAGTCAACTACTTAGGGTCCTGTTTAATGACAATTCCCGAGCAGGCAGGACCGCTGTCAATCTTGCGCCAGCAGTAATCTTCGATATGAATTTCTGTGGGATGATCTCGTGACATATGTGAGCCAATCCTTAGTTTTGGTAGAGTTATTATAGTTCCTGTCCGTTTGATATTGGTAGAGAAGTGAGGTAATTACTGATGGGGATTGGCAGTAAACTTGATGTTATACTGGGGTCGCTTTATGGTCTGTGGTGATTTCTGAGGTCAGATAATGTTAACCATCGGTTAAGCATTGTTTTTAATTACCTACTAGGTATGGTTTACTCATTTTACATTTTTCCTCTTGTCCAAAAAATTAACTTTTTGCCATGTTCTTTTTTTATAGATATTGGGCTCTAACTAGTATCATAATACTTTGTACCAAACTCTTAAGTAAACATAGTTTAAAGAATACTATGAGCATGTAATATACATAAGATCCGGTGCCAGACTGTTTCTCACACTAACTTTTGAAATTGGAGTTAACTTTCCAAATTCTTTGTTTTGTGCCGAATTGCTTGTTAGCCCTTACACGAGGAAATGAAGTACAAGCGTGCTCTGGCATGTCTCAGAAAAGTTTAGCTTAATCCAAACGCGAAATTAGGTCATATTGTGCTTACCCCTGTATCAGATAAGTTGGAGATTTACTTACGTACGTCATAAGCCAGATGGGCCTATCCGCCGGGCCGATACCGCAGCAATCAGTGAGATAAGCCCGCCGCTATCCTCTCTTATTCCTTTATTTAAACCATTACTTTCCTTGTTTTGACGACTCATGCCGGGATTACTCGTCTCTCTCTCACATACCCATAGAAAACCTCGGTCTTGTTTTCAATTTAGTATAGAATTGAGATTTGTTATTCCTATGCAAATTTACTTTCCTAGATTCTTTACCTATATTTTGAAGTATCTTTGTGTAAAGAGGTAGATTGGAAACTCTTACTCTATCAGGAGTCAAATCAAGCCTCATGTAATTACTTAATAACTCATATTCATATATATAACGTGTGTTTGAGAAATGTTTAATGTATAGTGCAGTTATATCGATGATTCCAACAGTTCCAAAGCTCTTGCAACAAGGCCATTTGAATGAAGAAGCTCAAATTTGTAAGCATATAGAAAAGTTAACGACATGACATGAATGTCGCCAATAATAAATAATGGGACAAATGGGCGTTACGAGCAAATTAATTCATGATATCCTGTTTAATGTTGCGCTGCAGAGTCGAGCATGGCAAACAATCGAATAAATCCCTTTTCTGTCTCGTTTGAAATGATCACAAATCTGTCAGATGTCGATGGAGCGGCGCCTGGCAGTGGTAATCCCTCCGCAATGAATAACAAATAGAACGTGTGTAGAACAGTCGAATTTGCGGCGTGACAGCACATGTCAGTCTGCTTCTGACGACAACGCTGGGCATCAAATAACCAGCCCATCGACACTGCATACGAATAAACATTTATATGGAATTATGAACGTACTTTGTACGTATATGTCCGTAAAAACTTGCATCTCTTCAAGAAAAACAGTGATGTTCATAAACTCAATACTAGAAATAAAAATAAGCTCGTAACTCCCAGTCTAAGACTGCAATAAGGTAGGAAAATCATTTGTTGGTCAATGTGTTAAATATTTTAATAAGATTCCGCAAACTCTTGTTGAACTGCCGCTTCACCAGTTTAAGTCACAAATTAAAGCTAAGTTAATGAAGCGAGGTTATTATAGTGTTGAGGATTTCTTAAATGATAAGAATTTGTGGTCATCTTAGGTATAATCTGCTCCTCTGCACACTTTTTTTTTATGACTTTACTCTGTCAATTCAATTTTTGTGTTAAAAAACAAGATTGAAAAGAGAAACCATCGAGTTTCTTGCCGGAGTCTTCTCGATCGGAAACAACCTCCGAACCGGTGGTAGAGTCACATTATGAATAATTATGATATTTACTATCATAGTATTATTTTATGCAAGTTTATTTGAGTATATTTTTGCTATAATTTTTTTTGTAACTATATATATGACTTGTCATAAGTACTTTTTATAAGTCTATATGAATAAAGATATTTTTTACTTTTACTTTACTTTTTACCAAAATTACGATGTAAAATAACTCGCTAAACTCTTACCTATTTAAAATGTGTACTTTCGCGTATGGGTACTAAGTGTCATAACTACTATTTAATTTAGACGCGTTATCCACTCAAACGTCCGGAGACACTACCTGTCAATCAGCAGAAACGTCCCGGCGTCAAAAAAATCGTCACCGGGCGGCTAAAGTGTATTTATTAAATTTTATTGTGTTTTATAATCCTTGGGCATTGTATTTGTGCTAATAGGAGGCAAATCTTTAAGGAATCGTGAAGTTTGTAATATCAGGCGTGTCAGTAGAAGATATTCCGACATATTTCTAGCCATATTCTCACTTGACCCGGCCAGGTAAACTTTATGTTTCTTGACTTTCGAGAATGCATTAATTACTTCACAGTTTTATTGACGAACTAATAGTAGATTCCACGTATATTCTGTAAATTTTGAGCTATTTTGATATGAAATTCATAAAAACGAGTAGTGATGCGCACGACTTATCGATAAACTATTATTTGTTTTAGATGTCGTTTATGGGTAAAGTTAACTGGAAATGAAGACTTGGCGTATTTACCTATACAAAGACTAACTGAAAATAAGTTCTTATTATGTGTCCCGGCCTTTAAAAAAAAACGCTGTGAGGGGCTGGAACTGCGCTTTCATCCCTCAACGGAGCGCAGAGCAATGCAGTCTTTACAGACTGCAGCAGTAGTCTACTATTATTTCACTAGAAGAATACACGTTGATTTCGATAAATAAACGATTTTTATGGCGTATGTTTATTTATTTCTTTTAAATTTCATGGTCGCTAACGTTAGGATAGTTCAAAACAGGATTGCTACCATGTCGATAAGGTAAATTGTAGTAATCCCGTATTGAACTATTCCAACGTATACCTATTTATTTATTCTTATACGACTGAAATTGTCAGCTACGCGTAATCACCCATTTATCGATATCGATAAGTAGGCAATCTGAATTTTTCAAGCCCTAGTGTCAAAACGTGTGGCAGTTGCTTGTCTAATGTTGGTACTACTATTTTTAAGGTTGGCACAAAGTACGTTCCTAATTCGGTTTAGTGGCTTGTAGGGAAGTGCCAATTCTAAAAAAAATAACACCAATAGCCTGCTTTGAATTACGCTAAAATTCATTGTTAAATTAGCGTAAGTACCCATCTACTAAGGAATACTGTTGGCGTTGTAAATTGCATTTGGCACTACATGATAATCCATCACGCGGTTACCAAGCATGTAAGTATGGCATTTTCAATTCAAAGAAAATTTAAGTTTCGGTAACGTTTAAGAATTTGAGGGTTAGGATACTAATTTGAAAAACCGGCTAGCGGTATTTTACAAGTGACAAGGTGAATATTATTTGCTAACTCTAATAACATGAGCTGATAAATCCTGGACCCTGATAAAGTTAAACGAAGCCCCAAAAATATTTCAATCCAAAAATTAGAACAGCTTTAACAATATTTTATACATTTACTAATTCAAACGAGCCCAGTGTAATATTTTGCGTAGCAAGAACTTAATAAAATAGAGAGATGGTGCCAAACTTTGGGCAAACTTTGTTCTATCAAGATAAAAACCAACATTGTATGATTTATTCCGTTCAGATAAGACTCTCTAGGGATATCTTCATTTAAGAGGACTTACCTCGCCTGTCTTGAGATAAAAATACCTACTTCTTACCCCTTTTAAGGGACTTTAAGATGAAAGTACTCACCTTGAGACACAAGATTTGTCGAGATTCTCAAAGCCTGCAAATAAGTTTGCTTTTGAAAATAAAGGACTTTGTTAAAAAAAACTTTGTTAGTGTTTTTAGATGTACAATGCTCTCTTGTGTTTTTTGCATTCTGCCAAATGCAGATAATGTATAAATATGCAAATCCAGATTCGTCACTTTGTTCAACCTTATGGATTATGTTCAACTTTATCATCGTTACCTATAAATATAATCATTGTAACCGATCAATGTCGAAACTAGTAACTACTGAACTGTTTACCCGGGTCTTCCCAGTTTAACCAAGAAAGTCAGGTTAAGTGAATTTACATAAATATTTAAATACTTACATTAAAACTATTATTATTCTATTTCTTATGTCATATAACTTCCCTCATCTTACCTACAAGCTGTCAGCTGCAAAAGGAAAAGGTATAATTTTTATCTTTCGAAGTTAACTAATACTCATTTAAATAGAAAGTACTTACTGTAAAAGTCTATTTAAATAAAGTTATTTGAGTTTGAGAAAAATAAAGTTATCCAGCCACTGGACTGCCTAACTTTACAGGTCGTGGATAATTAGGGCTTAAGTTTTGGGCTAACGTGACTTTTAAGGTCAAAGCACATTACCACGGCGCGGCAACAGCACCGCTCCTACCTGTCATCGAAAGGCGGACGCGCGCTGACCTTGTAAAATATATCGTAGTTCACAAAATTCAATGCTCTAATTTGAATGGCAAGTTAATTGCCAAGTTAGAGCGATGCTGTTGCGGAGCCGGGATAGTGTGATCTTTACACTGTCATGTCACATTTTCACTGCAAACAAAGAACAACAAAGGCGGCTCGTTTTATTGGATTAAGCTTTCCAATATAAGTAACAAATGCTTCGTAATATTTTGGTAATAACTACTATATTCTGAGCGTAGGCAAACAAAATGTCAGAGGGAACACTTGTAATATTCATATTCGTATTTGTCACGGAATAACATTGCCTACATAAGTCTAGTAAGCTACGTAGGTTGTTTACGCTGTTTATTTTGTTTGCCAAGCTTTGTAGTTTGTACCTACTCATGAGATATTTGAAGCTTATCCTAACAAAGTGACTTGCTTTTACGCACGTTTCGTTTAAATCTCCCAATTTATCTATTAAAGTACATGACTTTGCAACAACATTAAACCTAACGCGCAGTTTATTGAGAAAGGAAATCCTATCGGGTATCTGACCTAGAAATTTTCTGGGGAATTCTAATGATAAATGGTTATTACGGATGTTGAACAAAGAATATTAAAGAAAAACAGAAAATAAATAGATACTAACGATAAGTAATTGCAATACGAGAATATCATTGCAGATAATTTAACATTATTGAAACCCAGCCGTGTCAGTTTCTAAAAGGCTCATCGAAAAAACCAGTTGTTAAATAGTACTCATGCAAACCGACGTGATTGGGAGACCAATAACAGAACAAACTTTAAAAAAAAAGGTTCTCGGAAATTTTTGAAGTCAGCCGTACATTTTTTGTAAAGCACTCAGGGAACTATGTTGTGGATTATTTTGCTTGAGGATAAGTTACTAGTCTCGCAGCTATGCAATTAAACTACACTGACACCTGCACTGGGTCCTGTTTAATTTCAAGCAGCCCTTTTGTTTCAAAACCGGAACTAAGGTCGTCTGCCCTTTGCACCTGGTAAGAAGTTTGATGGGGTGAAAAAAAGCTATAGTTAGGTTCATTACAATTGCGATTGCGATCGTTGGGTAACCTGACCTTATCTTCATTTGACGCTTCTTAAGGCGAGTTGCGACAGCATGATTTCCCCTTATGAATTAGTAAAAAGCGAAGAAAATCTTTATTTGTGTAACGGTAGCTTATGATGTTGATAGTGATCATACCGCGTGATTAACAAAAGACTTACAAAAACGATAGCGCAAACTAAGTGAGTAACTGATGAAGAAACTACGATAGTTAAAATTTGATTTTTTCAATTGACTTCAATTTTAATTTTCTTAAATTTTTCATACAAAAAATACTGACTGTTTGACTGATGTGTATGATCGCCTACATCACCTACTGAATATGGCATATCGTATTTGTAAGTCTTTTGATAATCACCCGGTATTTGAATGAAATGGCACAAATATACTAGCTCGCAAAGCATGAGACAGCATTAGAGCTGATAAACCGCAGGAGTCTGTTGCTCCACATTAAATTGGCAATAAAGTCATAACTCAGGAGCAACAAAAGGCGAATGGCACGCGGGATATCGGTGCGATTCCAATTATACGAACGCGAAATTGAGTCAACTCAGTAGGTGCTACTCTAAACAACGGACTCGCAAACAAAGCTCAGTCCGCATTGTTACAGAGCGGCCGAACAACGCGCCTTAATGACGACATTCGAGGAAACGTTAATTAAACCAACAACGATGCTCCGAGTAAGATGTTTTGAGCCCACTGTTCCTGATAACACTTTAATTTGGGGAATTAATTTTTCGCGCCGGTCGCGATTTGACGCGGATTGAGGTCGGACTGCTTAGTCGGATTAATGGACGACTCAGCGGTTCTAGTCAGCCCCTCTGTAGATCCTTTAAGGAATCCTGAATTGAGTACAATGGCCTAAATGCGACTAAAAGGAAAAGGGAATGATGAAATTCCTGTAGTTTTATAACAATTAAGAGTTTAAAAAGTTAATTTATTTTATTGGACCACATGACAATACTAGAAAAATATGTAGATACAAACAGCTATATTTAAACAACTTACTCTTCCTTCTGTGAATGCAATAATGTAAGTGATAAATGCTCATTTTCTATCACCTCGGTCACACGGGTGAAATCTTTGTCTTTTTAAATAGCCAGACTAGAAGTCATCTCAAAATTCAGCAGCAAAAGATATGCACCAACAGAATTCTTCGGTTACCTTCTTTTGATAGGTGTGTGTACTTAAAAGTGTTATTAAAACAAAATATCTAATTCACAGCAAAAAAAAAAATTAGATTTAGCAGAATGACGGTATTGCTTTATCTATAGAAATCAACGCAGTTATAAATACAGACATCACTTCATGTGATATTGCAGAAACGGTTAAGTGTGAAGATAACGATTCCAAAGAGATTTGGGATCTCGGACAGTAAACTTAACCGAGAAGGGTTGCTATTCTCCGAGGACAAGATGGTGTGGTCAGCGGATCACGTAGCTTTGATGTGGGTTGTAAAATTGATGTCTACCAATACTTGAAACCTGCTTTTGATTGCAGATGATCCAAATTTAAGGATTATAAACATGAAGGAATCTCAGGCAATTAAAACCAAAAAAAGTAATTGCAAAACGCAACTTAATTAAGCAGCTCTGTATTGACAAATGAAGCCGTCACTTTAAGTTCTCGACAGCGTGATTTCGAAGACATTTGCATTATTTTTGAGAATTTAGTACTTCGCGTTTTGATTTAGTAGTTACTGCTTTTACGGTTTATTTCTTAAGACAAAGAAAAAGCTCTGAAGAAATATATTAATAATAAAGACATGTTTATCTGATTTTGTTTGCTCTTATGAAATCATCACATAGATTTCAAGAAGATTCGCAGATAAAAATAGTATCCATCCAAAGATATTTAGACGACACGATTGGCGTAGTGCGCTGTAGCACGGTTTCTCGCCTAGATTTCCGTAGTGTCCCGGGTTCGATACCCGGTCGGGCCAATTCAGGAAATAATCTCTTCTGAATTGACTCGGGTCTGGATGTGCTAGGAGACGCCCCTGGCTTGACCGTGACAAGTGGTGTGTTTTTTTATTTATATTTAATCTGTATATCCATGATTTTATACAAAGTTTGCTGAATTTTAGTCTAAACGCTCAAAATATCGAACATACAAGATGATAAGTTTATCCGTTACCCAGGTGGAAGGCAAACATTTTTGACGTGCCTTTGTAGTCGAAAACAAAGGAATAATGAAGAGAGAGTAGAAGGTAGGTTTTAAAAATATTCTGCTCATTGAATCGCTTCAGATTGTAATTCCTACAGCGTTGTGGTGCTATATAGAAAACAAAAGATATAAAATAAGACATTTGGCAAGGTCTCTATTCGAGATATAGCGTAAGCCGAAAGAACAATGAATCGGCAAAAATTCGCCCTACTTACATATTATTTAGGCTATACAAATATAACGATTCGGCTGATGCTGCAACTCTAAAGACGACTTCCTTTCCATGCAAATGGGAGCGATGGTTTGCGACCTTGTAAAAAATGTGGCCTTTCCTTTAGTGAAATCTATCGAGGCTTTTCTATAGAAATGTGGTACATAATAAAGCTGCCCGGGTTGTTCTCATGTCATCCATCATTTCTTCTCACTTCATTAGGCAAAGCGAACACGATATATATAGAAACATGCTGTCCGCAAATCGAGCGATGAGCATGAATAGCCTTGGCGATCCAAAATTTACATAATGAACAAAATACAATACTTGTAACCTTCATAGTATATTTTGATGCGAAAAAAATAATAATGTATGTGCACAACGTGATATCATTTCTGGGGAGCATTCCACCGATATCGCATATCCAATTCGGAGAAGTGGTGAACTCCTTACCAATTCCATATAAAAATTCATTGGAATCGATATCTTTTGTTTAATATACGAATGTGGGGAAAGACGGGCGAGTAGATATACGAGCGTAGATTTGCTTGTAAAACAGAACTTTCTTATTGAAATTCTTTGTAAACTCCGAATCTCTAGTATGAATAAGAAGTCATAACAAAAAACAATTTGCATATGTTTACGTATGACTTCCGTAGTATTAGTTTGCCAATATAAAATTGTATAATACCTAATATACAAAATATTAACTACTTACCTTTATGATGTCCTAAATATTTTAAGATAATATATCTTGAATCATTCAATGCGTAAAAATATTTTTACAGAAAATGGAAATAGGTGATTTTTAAAGTACACTAGTCATCAAGGAAAAATGTTTACGAAACCTAATGATCATCCTAACAAAATATATCCGTTACTTGATATGCGTAGGTACCGTAACTTTTGGTAACTGAAGCGTCCATCACCTGAAGGAAAATGGATAGGACAACATATTAAAGCAAATGTGTTGATGATAGACAGGGGGATAAATATCGGGCAGTGGGAAGCCGGGTGTGCGTTCCCACGAGCCTCCGGGAGCGAGAGAGCCCTTGTTTGTTCAAGACGTATCCGCATAAGTTGCGTGAAATTGATATCAGCTCTTTGCCCACGATCCTCTGTTTGCCTATAGTGAATCGTTATTACAAATCGTGATGGGATTGGTCGATTTATTTTTACACGCAAGCGTTCGGGCCGAGGAGATGCTTCAAAGTGCTATTGGTAAACTAAAGTTTTAGCGTTCCTTGTCTGTTTTCATCATGGCATGGAAATCCGCATGGAATCTTACCGTCTACTTGAAAATCTATTTAGTGTTAAAAAGACCGAATTTCCGAAACCGAAAATCTATTTAGTGTTAAAAAAATTTTTGGAATCGGACGTTGGAGTGGATTGGTCGCAGTTTTTAGGTAGATGTAGGACAACTACAGCCTGCCGCTTATGAAGAACAAAGAAGGGCAATCAGGTTGAATAGAAGCTATTCTTTGGACGATGCTAATAAATAAGGATAGTCGCGGACATGTGAAATCTTGCTGATTTCACATGTCCGCGACTATCGGCTATATTTTTGTTGCATGGGTGCAAATGACTGTGAATGTGCATGGGTTATTATGAATACTGTGGATTTAATTGTGATAGAAAGGTTTTCTTTAGTCCATAATTGTTTACTAAAATAAAGAAACGACGCTATTTTCTACGATTTATTACGAACATTTTCTATTATTCCTTTGAACATGTGCGTGCAGATGAAAATAAACAGGCACTTGTATACCGGAGCTGGCCTATTACCGTCATTGGCGTCTCACTGGTTTGTGTTTGCTCTCCCATTTTAGCGTCGGTTTGTTTGCGTAGCTGTTACGAGCCATAAAGTGTTATGACTCTTTTTGGAGACATTAACCTCCGCATCGCTTGCTGCAATCACTCTAGCGCTACTTCGACTAACATTAAATTCAGCCTTTTTGCACGTGGACCCCGGTCATATTATGTAAGCCTTTTTTAAATGTTTAAGTATTTTAAAAATAATTAAAAATAAAATAACCTAAGAGGGTGTTTTGAACTCAGATTACGTGAACCAAGAAAAAAGCAGTTTTTCATAATCTTGAAGCGTTTTTGTCACAAACATACTCGTACGTATAGGTACAATTAGTTTTTTTTATTTAGATTACAAGATCTTATCAAAACAGGTACTACAAGCAGCTTACTTAATAATGAAGAATCTTTTGATTTAGGTTTTTTGGAGACTTTAGTTATCCATTTTACATTAACTTTTTCTTGATGCCCCAAAGAACGGACTTCAGCGCTATGGCCGAAGTTTAATCGCGTTCTACTCATCATTAACCACGTGAAACACAAAAGAGGCCCCAGAATCGGAAAGTTACGAGGTGTTCCCGATGCGATATTACACGAGATAGGAAAAAGCGCCCTCGCTTCCGAGCCATATACGGCACAGACGCAAATCTAAACAGATAACGCATGTGCCCGGTTTGTACTAAAACCAAGCGTGGCACTTTTTCGACCCCATCACCCGAAAGCGTTTTAGTGATAGGAATCCTTCATTTCTCAATCGATTTTAATGGATTTCGCGAAAAAAGGACGATCGTTGTACCTTTTCTTGTAAGTTGCATAGCTTCCCACCACTTGCATCACCTTGCGATTGACTGGTAGAGAATGCCTGGCATTAAGTCCGCCATTGGTACTCGTCTTCAAGTGTTATGAAAAATAAATAAATAAAGAGGAATGATAAGCGTCTATCTATCTAAGTACTTTATTTTGACATCCGTTGGGATTGTGGTTTATGGTGGACTGAAAAAAAGTGAAAACGGCACATCATCACGGCGCGGCAACGGCGCCGCTCCAACCCGGCATCGCCTCGTATTAAAAAGCGGACGCGCGCTGACAGTCCGTCGTCCGCTTTTTCATATTGACATTGTAAAATATATTATAGTACACAAATTAAATGCTCTAATTTGAATGGCAAGTTAATTGCCGGGTTGGCGTGGTGCTGTTGCGGTGCCTGGATAGTGTGCTATGACCATAAAGCAGCGTCAAAAAGGTGCACTGCAGCTTTTTTGTCACGTGAAAAACGTACGCGCGCGTCTGCTATTTCATTTGACATCTGTAAAATACGGCCTATTCATTGCCGAGGGTAACAAAATTTTATTTCAAGTTAAATTGTGTTCCCAACTCATCCACTTCTTATTTATTGGGGTGAGGTATTGATGCTCCTCACGTGTACCCTCGACTTGAATAAAAGTCAGCGCGGCCCCATCGCTCCTGCCAATTTTGAAATGCATTTGCCTATAAGTGGTTCTATTATTGCATCTCTGCAGTGAATAAACTGAGATCATTTAATTTGCTTTTACAAAGGGTTCGGAGTGAGGGTATAATGTTTTGAAATAAAATTATGATAATGCGCCGCGTTGTCATGCGTGCTGGGGAAGGCGCGGAGCGTTGTGCCTGTAATAAGCTTTTTGTAATTTATGTCATCTGAGTAAAGTAAACAAAGAACACACCTGATCTTTTTAGACCTGTCTTATTTAAACAAGGAAATTATGCTGTGAAAGTAATATACGAGTATAGAGTTTTAACATATTAACATACGGTAACAATCAGAACATTTTTAATGTGAACGAAAGTTAAAAAGTCGTATTTTGTAAGCTTCTTGGCACTTGTAGTCTAATAACTAGGAAGGGCGAAAAGTAATCTAAGACCTTGAATCGTGATCCTATAAATCAGGCTAGAAAAAAAAAAGCCTCTACTAATGTTCCCCAGCATGACAAAATTGCCAGGAAACTGCCTGAATGGGGTCCTCAAGTTGACTCTGAAGATGAAGAAGAACAGGAGGATCCTCTGGCCGTTTCCCCACAGGGGTCCGATGGATCAGATGATAGAGAAAAAGAAGATGAAAAACAAGACGAATATCAAGGTCCTCCCCACCCCCCATTGTAATGTTTTATGCTAATTCACTTTCCTTTGCCAATAAACATCGTTTTCACTATGTATTGTGATAAATGCATAAACATGGTCATTTAATGAAGAATGAAGAGGAACCTGGTCAGCGGGTGTACTAAAATGAGTATCGGCGCATCGTTGTAAAGTTATCCGGTCAAAAAGAGCAAATTGTTTTTCCAAAATTGCAGACTTTCAAGAGCAGATATCTCGAAAACTATACAAGATATCGAAAACTTTAATTATCGTTCATTTTGTAGATTCTCATGTCGCTAGGGCTGATAGTTTCCGAGATATAAGCAATAAACCGAAAAATTAGACGTTCAAGGCAAGTGATTGTGTCGTCATCGTGAACGAAATACTCAGAAGCCCACTTTTCACCAATGGTATTAGAGCCCAAAGTGGTAGGTGGTGAGCCTTCCGCCGTTATCCGGGTTGATTTGGTTTTTATCGATGTTTTCCATCACCGGAGAGTAAGTCGAATATTTAACAACTGGATTTTAGAGCGTCGTGGCCTAGTGGTTCAGCACCCGAACTCAGATCGTGGATCGTGTGGTCCCGAGTACAAAACTGGCCGAAACCAAAATCTTTGTGTTCATTGTTAAATATCCGTAAAATTAAAACCTATATTATGTAGGTATTGGTTATTATTTTAGCTATCAGCATTGCAAAATCTAATTATGCATAACTATTGCCAGTCATTTCCAAGTTAAATACTTTTTATGGGATACCCGACTGAATTATATTTAAAATTGAAATGGTGCATAGAAAGTACTACGAAGTTAGTTTTGTTTAAAAGGTCTGGTCTGAGCACGTATTCTGTCCTAAAGTTCTGAGGAATTTCCTCACGAGCACTTTCGCCTAATCTCACGTACCGCCACAGGTATTTGTTACGCGCAATCGCACGGGGCACGTCCTCTCAGTGTCGGGTTATTATGTAACGACGATGTGCACCGTATTTTGAGACCTTATTTTGGTTATGTCAAAAGTATACACAACTTAAAATTGTATGTGGGCTTAAAATATTTATTGACTTATTAGATTTTTTTTTGCAGTTAGATTTCACTTTCAGCACTGATTTATACTTAGACCAAAAACATTGATCCGCAAACTTTTGGTTTTTTTCACAAAAAATTGCTCCATCCGTACACGCCTTTTGAAAAATCTATTTTGTTACGAAAAGCCAGACAAATATTTGTATTTCTTTTCAAAATCTTCAAATGTAAAGTTAATTAAACTGTTTTTTAATTTCAAGAGTTTCTACTTCGCCCATTGAGTGTTCCATTATTTTCCTCACCGTATGAATAATCACCCTGTATAAACTCAGACACAGAACTAACACAATTAAAATGTAATAACATTTAATTTGTCCTGGTTTGAAATTTTACCTACGAGCCAGTCAATATACGAAAATCAGGTAAGTATGTGAAAGTTATTTGAAAATTAAATTGTGAATTATTCCCGTAACAATGATGTTCAAATCAATTATGCAGAGCTGTGTTTACACTCTCGGGCAATTGATTATTCATTGTCGGACGGCGAATAGCAAATAGCTGTGATGATGTTATGATCGCATTGATTTAAGCTGAAAGTCCTGGTTGAAATCACC
Organism: Udea olivalis; assembly: GCA_947369235.1. NCBI lineage: Eukaryota > Metazoa > Arthropoda > Insecta > Lepidoptera > Crambidae > Udea > Udea olivalis. The sequence goes on from OX376350.1 coordinate 9,425,919, forward strand.
GTAACTGCTTTACCTACTCAGTGTACACCTGTCTTTATAGGTGACTTTTTAGGTGAGGTCACTATGATTGCAGCTGGCCATTTTTTGTTGTTTCAACGTTTTCACTAATGAAGGTAAACGATTTGATGAAGGTACCTTATGTACAATAAATGGATGATAAAAAAACACATGGCTTGTGATAGTAGGTAGGTACCTAATAGAAATTAATGAATGTTACGCTTACTGATAAGTATGAAAAACTATACTGATAACTTTTCTTATTAAAAAAACCTTGCTTTTAATAAAAATAAAATATTGTTTGGTAAGAGCGCTCGGTTTGTGCAAAATAGGTTTTTTTGTGATTTTATTAATTAAGGTATATGGATGTATTGCATGAAGGCAATACTTGTCAGTTTGTAGCGATGACATAATTTGCCGATTGATTTCATTTAAAAGTACAAATCTAACAGATTGTAACAAGCAGACAGTCTTTATTAACGAGCTTAAAAGGTTGAATTTAATTCTCCAAATTTGAAGAATATCGCTATCAGCTGAAAGTGTAATCATTTGTTTTGCTGATGCTTTCAATTCATTAACCTACCTGCGTAAAAGTAGAAACCAGGCCTTTTAACACAGCGGCCCATTAGCGATCTCGGAATAGCCGAAGTACGCAGCAATGAAATCTAATTAAAATTAATGTAAGAGGGTCTATATTTTAATTTACTTAAACAACAAAATGAATAAAGTTATGACAGCGGAGCATCTTGCGACGTCGGCACATCGGCGTTCTGACTGAGCCTTGTTTTATTCATAGGCCTCTTTGAATAAAGATGAAAATATTAAAGCAGGCTAGGGAAACAGTCGGAGCTAATGTGACTCGGGCTAATAGTCATGCATATTAATGAAAAAAATATATAGCATGCATGATGTGTGGCTGGGGAAATCTAATGGCTGTGTCAATACTAGCCTACGAAAGCAATCGTGTGCTAGACTACGTGATAGCTAATACCCACGACATTTATTTAGTTGCAAGGAGAGTACATAATCTTGTAACCAAACACGTCGCAAATAGTATTTCTTTTTATTTTATGGTAGATGCTTATTCACCAATGACAGTGATCGAAAAAACTTAGAAAGCATCCTTCACCGAGCATGCCCTGTATTGTACTTGTAGTCATTAGAAGTAAAACTAGAAACTGTGAATAAAACGAAACGAGTTTTTAGGTCAGAACGAACAAAAAGGAACAATGTATATAATCGTGGCCATTTTGTTAAAATAATTAAAAACCAAATCTGATTATGGGACTGCTCTAATTAGAGGGAGAAGTCCGAGGAACGGCCGTTGCCTTTGTTTGAAAGTTTAGTCACGTCCAAAATTCCAAAGTAAGTAAACGAACCCAATCTACAATAAATAAATAAGTTTATCCGAAATTATTATGCAAGTACAGAACAAGTGCAGAGGAGTGAAGGAGTTTTAAGACATATTCGTAGTTATTATTTTTCTTCTGCAGGATATACTGGCAACTTGGGAAGTTTGAACCTCCCGCCATTAATCCGCATTTATGAAAAAAGCGAGCTACAGGCGGGCGGCGGCGCCCACACTTTTACAGCTACTTATGCCTCTCATCTCTCGTGATAAATGAGTGTTGTCGGAGTTTCAGTACGCGCCACGTGCTCGTTACGGTCGCTTCCAGACACTCCCGAGTTTCGAAGAGGCCGGCCATAAACAAACGGCTCACTTCACTTGTCCCGACATTATTGTGACCCCTGAGATCGATACCGTGTACTCACAACCCGGAAACAATACAATAGAAACATTCTATCAGCCACTTTACGTATCAACGAGTACGTTATTTACTAGTTATTTGCACAAAACGTTATTGACTAACGAATTGTGTCAGCACGCGAAACTGGAGCTTTTCTTTACGTCATTTTCTGCGTTTCAAAGTCAACACGGCCACGATTCTCGCCTGTCGGCTTTTTCCCGCTAATGTTGTCATCTTTATTCGAGACGTTCATCGCAAATATCAACGGGACTACGTGGTCGCCCGCTTCACTGTCACCGACGATCCACCGAGCTCGTAAATTTTAAGGAAACTAATAGCTCCCGCAATTTACTTCGACGATTCATTTCTCTAGTCTTTGAAATCCAACGGCGAAACTTAAAAGAAGTTCGGACGGAAAGAATATCTGGAGAAAGGGTTCTTATCTTTCCTGTTTTCCTTAAAATCCAATGGTGTAATAATTTTTCGTTCAGTACCCCCTCAAGAGTCGTTGCGCTCCAGAAGTGCGCACGTATTTGCTAGGGATTACGCAACCACTTTCACCTGGAGCGGGAATTCGGAGTTATCGTATCAGATAATGTTTACAGAACGGGAAACTTAATTTTCGAGAAAGCGGGATAATTCGGATTCTTGCGAGGATTTTCTCTACCGATCTTTGGCAGTCGCGGCAGGTGATGTGTGTGCTTATCGTCAATTTTAACAGTTCTCCGTTAAATGGTTTTTGACTGTGACCTGACGTTAGGTGCGGATCGCTCATCTTTATTCAAACAACGTTCATGAATAACACAGCGAGTGTAAATACAACTCCCAAGGGATCTGAACTAGTGATAACACACAGACGCCGACACGGAAAACGTTAAGGGTAATTCAGTTCAGGATCTTTATTACGGCATCACTGCGAAGTTCGGGGCCTTAAGTGCGGGATAAGATAGGCATAATATGAGATTAGAGAAGTTCTACCGAGAATTATTAAATACCCATAGATTCTCCAGCGTGTCTACGTAATATTACAATATTCTGATCACGTCGAAGTAGATGTCAGCTTTCGCGTTAGGTAAGAGGTTGCTTTACTCAAAAAGCGCACGCGATAGGAACCTCTGCATTAGATATCCACTCGCGTCGCTAATTTATATACATGTATGTGTAAACTTGAATTTATATTGTCTTATTCTACTGTTGTAATAAATACATTCGTAGAAACTCTTGACTTATTACATTGTAGGAAAATTAGAAATGTCAAACGTGAATCGTATTCAATTTTCCAAAGCTTTCTCCTGGAATGTTTCTACAGAAATTTGTAAATTGATAAAATTGAGACTGTAAAAGCAATTACACTACGCTCCCGTCATCGCTCAGCTTTATTAAACTCGGCGGAACATATGTGTAAGGCATTTCATTTAGCCATATAAATCATGTAATAACTAACATGAGGGCCCGACTTTATTAAATCGTTTTCTGAGAAAAAACTGCTCGGAAATCGTTCCCGGGTGCTGATGCGTTTTCTATTTTATATTGGCCGGGTGAAATATCGCAGACGGTCGTATCGGCTGCTGTGTGCTCGACAAGCTGCGGATAGGTGGTGATAAGAATAGAGTAGTGATGCCACACTGTCTATATTGCTATCTATAGGTAACCTCAAAGATCATATGGATACTTAAAACTTTGGTAAGCCTTTTTCAAGTAGTTCAAGGCAGGTTTTTGGTCACAATCTCATTTAGGAAATGCAGTTTGAAGGGTTGAAGGGAAACTGTAGGTTCCTATTTCATACCGATGTGTGGATGTTCAGATGCTTGGATGTAATGATACATTATTTAGTACTCGATTGACTCTTAAAGAACCCAACAGCTTCCAACAATTTTTAGCATACTTATAACAGCCCAGCCGCAAGCTGCAACATATACGATACATTAAATTCCAATGTACATATATATTTTTGTTAAATATTTTTCCACGAATTGGCAATTCGCGATGGCGCTTTCCGCCATTCATTATTCAGCTTTATATCTTTTCTCTCTGTCTTATTGCGACAAAGATAAAACTGCAAATAGAAATTAACATCAACTCATTGTCTACGCGAACAAAGTAGCAGGCAGAAGCTATTAAAAATGTATTACCCAAGTATTGAAAGCATAATGTGAAGTTCCCGCTACTGTTGGTGTAACTGTTGTCGATAGATTGTCGATGGACTAAGGCTTTACGCTCGTGGAAGTTTTAAGACTGCGTTGTGAACTGGTTGTTTTGGCAACATCAATGCACTCGATTCGAACTGAGGTTGCCTGTAACGTTATATAAGATATTTAGAGTTAGATTGTAGAACCCAGTTAAGGCGAGGTGGTTCTGCACAACATTTCCCGAAGGAAACTTGTGAGCGCCACGCGGACCGAAAATCTCGAAAATAATTGATTAAAAAATTTATCGATGTAATAAAAAAAATCGGATGAAATCTCTCCAGTTATCTTCAAACTTTATTTTGGTAAAGAAGCCATATTATCAGATCAATTATTTTAGGAATAAACCAAAAATAGAAGACAAAATGTCACGAAAAAAGGTAACTTTGTGAATTTATTCTATCGAGCCAAATTTATCAAATCATGTTTCCACCGAATGAATTCCCTTGTATCATCCCCCAACAATATCAGCAAATTTTATTAGATTTTATTTTCACTGTTTACTTCTTCAAAAATGAATTCTAAACACGTGTTTTGCGAACCGCCTCCTCTTAAGGTGAGAAGTAAGATTTTTAGGATATTTCTTGACTTCAAAGTGTTTCACAATAACAAAATAAAGACATAACAGCAGAACTTTGCTTAAACTAAATTATTGTTGAAATTATTCTTTCAATTTCATAACTTTGTACAAAAGCTAAATTTCGAAAGACGTATGAAGTTTGTTTTATAGTAGATAAACTTTATTACTAGTTTCGTAAATATGGCTGCTCCAAGGTAGTTATCAAGCAAAATACACTTAGGATAAGTTACATTTACGCTAAAGTGCTCGGAGTTCGTCCTAAGAAATAGCGAAGTCGGTGAAGTTTGAGTTTTAGAGTTGAGCAAACTACTTACATGATATAATGAATGTGTAAGTAGGTACTCATAGATAGAGCGTATACAAACAGTTAACGAATATTTTGAGATGTTGTATCCCAATAGTAACAAGCCTATGTTACAAGTCCCACCGGAATTTGCTTCTTCTGTGTTCTGCCCTGGAAAGACGTGAATTTGATTTCCACGCAGGACAAATAGACTGGCTCCGACGTCTGAGTCAAACTGCAGGTCTACTCAGCTTCATTCTGTGTAAGTCCCACAATGAGGCTATGAGATAAATCTCTGAAACTGGATGACACTTTTAAAATATACACAAGGAATGTAATACATAACTAAATTGCATTATCTTTAATGCTGTCGTTAGCATACTTCAGAAAGTGTTGCCTGCAAGTTGGTGTTGTGACGCAAAATATATGGAATTGCATCTTTGCACTGCTCTTAGCTGTTTCGCAAACCCAGACGCTGGGTTGGTTGACATCGCTGCTAACTACTTAGAAGATTTTGAATTTGTTATCTATACTATAAGATTAAGTCTAATCTTTATTTTTACAAAACGCCGGGAACACGATTTCTGCTTCGCACAGTGGTAGAAATGTAGAGAATGTCATTAGGCATTAAGTCCGCCAATTGTACTTTTGTTTGTGCAAGAAAGAACACATAAATAAATAAGATTATAAACAGGAAAAATATATATTGTCTGTTACGTATGAACCAATGGTACCTTCAAATTCAAATTTCGTTGGAATAAACCCAAAAACGTATCCCGTTCCGTTCTGATATTTTTTTTTTTTTTTAAATTTTAGATTGTATTTCAAAGGTACAAAAGTCCACGCAGGCGAAGCTAGTTTTTCACGAACAAATGGACTGATTAAGATAAATAAATAAATAAATATCTGCGACAATTCATACCAAGATCATCTAAGCAGAGCTTGTATTATGGGCGTCAGAGACTGATAAACATACTTAAATATGTCTAAATACATACTTAAATAGATAATAACACCCAGACACACAACAAACACAAATGTTCGTCACATAAATGTTTAAATTTAAACCAAAACCATTCTAAAATCTCCAATATCACTGAGATATCATGCAAAAGACATAACTGTCATGTTTCAAAAATACTTTGGGGCACGAACACTTACAGTGTCGGTAGCCATAATCATCCTAAGCACTAGTTATTAATGTATTCGATCTGAAACCGTTTTGTGGGGATCCAGGTCAATCAAGGACGCGTTGCATGTTTTATGCAGCGAGAAAGGAAGTGAAGCGTGACTACTTAATTGCTCTGGTTACATTTTTTATGGAAATGCTTTGGAACCCTTGCCGGTTGTGAACGGTCACGAATTTGAAATGAAAATATTGAAAAGCTATATTAGGCGGTAATGGAGTTTTCCGCGGGTATACAAACGGAAAGCGAAGTCGACATGTAATATGTTCAGGTAAATTGTGTATTTAATTGAACAAAAAACGATTTGAATGCTAGTATAAGATTTTCACGCGGAGGTCGTATTAACGTAACGGTTAATTAATTAATAGCAAATAAATAAATAGGACAATATCCACTAAAATCATCTATTCCTATTAATAATATGTTGTCAGAAAACTGACGTTAACTTAATTTCAGACTTCGTCGTTCGAAATTGCGTTTTTCGATCCATTCGCATTCGATGCAATGAGTTTTCGAGCGGATGAATCAGTTTTTTCCACAACACCGTTCGTCGTGACTACGATCTTTGCTACTAAGTAGTTTGCCCCTTGAAATAGTACGAATACGAAACAAAAGCAGACTTCCACACAACAAATCGCTCACAGGCTGTTCCGAGGCAGTAGCGAGGACTGATTGATAATTATTTATATCTCGAACGAAGTGGCAGGAACAAAAGCATCTCGTCAATTGTAAGTTTCCTCCTACAATTTCCACATTCATACTCGTACCTCAATGCAGACTCTTATAGCCTTTGTTTGGGTTCCCTATGCCCCTGATTGCCTCGTTATCTTTATATTGAAGGGCACAATATATCTTTATATTGCGGTAAAAAAAAATAGTAGAGCATTAACTATAATTATTATTTTCTGCTAGTAGTTAGTGATCCAGATCGGTGAAACAAATAAAAGTTACATCAAAGGTGATACAAATGAGTATTAACTTTTGAAGATTTAAATACTCGCAAGTTAGCTAATTCATTCATGAATTTCACTATTAATATCAGATAAAATATTATGTTGCTATTACTTATCAATTTTTAAAGATCATCATGAGAAATTAGTTGACATCCGCGTTATATTGACAGTTTCTAATAAATACGACAAAGGAATAGTAATATGCATTCCACGCATATTTATGCAAAATATTTTATCTTAGCTTTCTAACGAAAAGGCATTTGTAGGTAAGAAACCAGAAAATATACAATTTCATTAAAACGGTGTTAACGGGGCATCTACGTATATCTCTTGTCTACATTCTCACTTACCACGTGAGATTGTGACTTCACGAATGCCTAATTAAAAAAAAAACTTAATTTAATTTTATAAGAAAAGGTATATGTTGCGGAAGGGCATTAATAGGTCGCACTTGACGTCGGTCGGAAGCGGGAACTTTCGCCGGCCGGCGCGGGCGCTTCGTTTGCATAGAGAAAACACCGTTTTGTTTAAAGTTTTCCTTTTGTGAATCTAAAGTGCTGTTTTATTTCTCACGGTGACACACTCTTAAGTAACTCGCGGCGTCTAACAAAAGGAAGTAAAAGGATTTTCGTTCCCCTCCCGAAATTTAATAAAGTGAATCTGTACGTAACAAAATAGAGTAGGGATTTCGTCGCATCGAGTCAAGCACGGAGGTGCGCCGACTGACACTGCTCGTAGGATGTTTCATTTCCCCCGACTTTTGCCACCACTAATTAAATGTTTCGCGAACCCGTCGCCAGATTTCATTTAAATCTCGTAAAGCGATGAGAACTTGAGCCGGAAATTAAAAATGCGGGCCGGTTTATTGTAAAACTTTAGTTTAGTTTCGTCTGGCTATTTCAGAATTTAGGTTTCTGTTGCTTTGTCTGTCTGCATTGGCTATACTATTATACATTTGAAAACAAAAAATTATTTCACTTAATTTTATTTTGGAGTGTATGCGAATATTGAATCGTCAAAAAACGTAAGCAAGTCCTTCAATTAAATCCGGGCCTTGCTAATAGCCAAGAAAGTAAGCTCTGTATTTTTCTAACCATCTAACTAGGAATGATGTTTGTAAAATCATTGACCGACCTGATCGAGGGCAACTCCATGGCCACGAGACCTATCTTAAACGTCCTTCTTAAATAGGTACTGTGCCTGCAAACACATCTACTTCTTGCCTACATTTTAAGATAAATTTGTTGACTGTGATTGACTGGTACAGAATGCCTGTTGGCATTAAGTCTGCCTATTTTGTTCATTTAGCAAAAGCAAAATTTGTCTTACTAATATCTTTCAAAGTAAAGAACCTTGAATTGGATGTTGTTCCGAAATATGTCATCGAAACTATTGAGTGATGGTTCATCAGGGAAAGTGACTTATGATCAGCTATTGGCTTTCAAAATGTTAATTTTCCTAAGTAATCGTAAGTAAAAACGAAATCACCTGTCTTTAAGGTGACTTTCATTTTCTTATTCCAAGGTATTTATGCGTAGGCTTAAATACTAAAGTTCCGCAATAAAAGACTAAAAGGAAACATTTCAGTTTATGCCGGTGATAATTGAGTCCCGGCATTTATGATGACAGTGAAGTACTGCCTCATTTTATGTTATGTTTGGGGCCAGAACAATTATCTATAGCGGTCGTTTCGCGGGAACGATTATGGTAAATGGGATCGCGTGAAACTTTTATTTCATACAATATTACTGGGCTTGGGCGAATGTAACATTGTGCCAGAGCAGGGGGCCTACTTTGGTACAAACTTAAGAAGTTTTGTCCAACTTTGGAAGGGTAAAAAAGATACAAAACGTTCTACGTTATGAATAGGTTTGATATATTCAGTACATTATAATATGGCTATGGCTCCCAGATGTGGTAAATTGTATTGTTGTTTCGACTGCGTTAATAGGTCGACTGATGACGTATTTGCAGCAAAACATCAACAACTATTTCGGACGTTAAGTATTATTTTTCAATAACAAAATTTAAGCTACTATTGTTCGACGAACGTAGGTAGGTAAGTTCCCTGTTTCAGGCTCGTATGTGACTATGTGAGGTTATCTAAAATAGTCCGGCACGTGGGGTGGGGTTCCAACAATTTTACTAAATTAAGATAGCATCGCAAATATTTTGGGTGTGCTAGAGTGTCTGCTATTACGATGAAGTACTTTATACTATTTTAATCTAGAAATATTGTAGTTACACTCTCCTCAATTTTATGAAGTGATTTTTAGATGAATGAAAAGGAACCCTGTACTGTAATAGTAAAAGTATTCAACAACAATTAGTAACACTATTTTTTTTAGACACTTTGTCTATGTTATAATCTGAATGGTTGAGATTTACCTAATTAGGATATGTACATGCCTATAATAGTACATGATTATTAAACATGTATTCAGACCTGGAAACCCACATATAAAGTGGAACCGATTGTGTTTTTTTGAACAACAAATTCTCGATTGTCACATTGACCTATTGAGGCGTGACTCAAATCACGAGTATTTATAACACTCGATTGATCCATGCAAACATACAAAGGGTGTCAATCAATGACCTTCAGTATACAAGGACCTAGCATAGGCGCGCTGTCAACGGTACAGCAAAAAGTGTGCTTAACGTCGATCTAAGCATATTTTTTCTTAGTTAAAAGGTATTCCTACTCTTTTAACTTATGCATATCAGAGAGAGTTATACAGAGATAACGAATGATATCACTGTCACGTGTGTACCATGTTTAAGCTTTACAATTGCTATATCCAGTGTATGGAAAATCATTGGTAACACTCGATTGATTCTTGCAAACATCTAGCGGGTGTCAATAAACGATTTTATGCTCGAATAACTATGCTAATGGCGTCTAACCGCAACAAAAACATGACCGCTTGTTCCGACACCGCGGCTTTCTGATGGTAATGATATTGTGGCTTTTTAGGAGTCCACACTTATTCTAGGAGCTCCAGAACCGTTTTACTTACGGCTTATCTAAATTAAGGTTAGAAATAGTTTCATGAGGATATATTAAATAAAAACTTTAAACTGATTATTAGTAGGTATTTTGATTTTTACAAACTTATACATGTACCACATAAAACAATAAATGATTATGAATATAAAAGTTCATCCGCCGACTAGCAACAATGTTGTCTGATAAATTTATTTTATTTATTTATTTAAGCATGAAATAAGGTACAAGATGTAGCTAGTCTTATAACTAATTAAGTACTATCGATAAATACATAATTTAAGTATCACTGATTTCTCCCCTTACAGGTGTATGCACAAAATACAAAACTAGACCTGTAGCGTTAAGTTTCATCATTTCGAAATTATATTATTCATCATTATCGGTCTGGTTCAATTCGTTTTTATTAGTTAAGATATCCCATGGAATGTTCACTATTATATCTAGCGAAGGCAGACTTTGTAGAGAACGAGATACAACGATAAGAACGGGCAGCATGATTTACTTGCAGACGCTTTTCTCACACTTACAAACATAGGACTTGACTTATGGCTGAAAAATTCTGAATAAAAAGGCATACCAATTCACTCCTAAAGCTCCAAGTTGGCAAGATCATTTTAGTTGAGGATTCCTGTTATGAACCACGTCTTCCATGAGTTTCATCGTATACGGCGATGGATGCGTTCTGTACGTCTACCACGAGTTGACACTTTAAATTTACGTTATCTATCGCGTAAAAAATTGCATTGGGATTTCGATTTCGCATTGTCATGTCATGTCATGTCAAATCCCAATACAATTTTTTAGGCGTACAGAAAGTATGCCTTTTTTGGTTCCTTTTTGAATCACTAGGGGCGCTGTACCGAAATCCCATAAACAGGGTGTGGCGTGAGTAATGGATAACCTTGTGTTCTCGGATTGAGGACCCTAAGCCTTATCATAAAAAAAATGCAAACTTCCTCACTCAACTAGTGTTTGACTTTATATATTTTTTCGTTTTTAAAAATTTTACTTTTTTTTTACTTTCTCACCATTTATTAAAAAAAAAGAATTTTTACGGTCTACTTCTTGATTATTGATCTACAATGATTATAAGTGTTATTAGGCTCTCAATAGATTTCAGGATAGCAAGCCCATTTAATTTTATATTTTATCATTTTTTAAATTTAATATTTAATTTTTTTAACGTCTGTTAGTAGTATAAGTTTCATCTATTAAAAAAAATGTGTGTGAACATAGTGGACCAAAATATTAAAAACTTGTGTTACTAATGTAGTTTTAAAAATAACAGATAACTTCAAAGCGGGTTACGCGGACGCTAGCGGCTGTCATTGGTGTAAAGTTGTAAACTCATGGTAGACATACTAATTTCATTTTTTAAAGAACTTTGGATCCTGACTGCGACCTACACTTGACCAGTTTCAGACTTTCAGATCGTGTGCACAAACCTTTTACGTTTTATCACTAACGGTACGGAGTATTGATTAATGAGCTGACGCTCCATTCATCACTTTCCAGCAGGTACAATATACTATAAAGTATATGTAACCATCCTATGACAAAGTTGGTTGGACCATTAGTATACGTTACTGTTTAAAAATAACAACTTAAGAGGTTTCTTGGTTCGACTATTTCCAACGCAATTGTTTATAATATTATTATTGTCGTGTCTTTTTATTAATAGGGAAAACTATTATCTGTCGTTCATACTGTGTTGTTGAAATAAAATAACAATTTTGTTTTTTGCTACAGCATACCTCAGAGAAGTAAATTAAAATGGATGAAGTAAGTTTACGTAGGTCACAAATCAAGAGCTGTGCACCTCATTTGACGGTCCATCCCAATGAATGTCAAAATAAAGTAGATTAATATTTACCAGTACTCGTTCTACAAACAGAATTTAAATGAACATAATTTAAATTCCTTACTAAAGCGCCAAATAAGAAAAACGCTAGGTTTTTACAGACAGAGCGCCTTGCGTTATCTATTCAAATTTATGTCTGTGGAATACCTATAAAAGAAGACCGTAATAAATAAATAAAATAAATAAAATAAATATCCCTGGACATTATTCCACACAGCGCCATCTAGCCCCAAAGTAAGCTAATTAAAGCTTGTGTTATGGGATACTAGACAACGGATAAACATACTTAAATACATTTTCTTTTGTAAATACATACTTATTATACGTAGGAGACACCCAGACCAGTACAAACAGACATGTTCATGCACACAAATGCACACTGTGCGGGGATCGAACCCGCGACCTCTGGTGTAGTAGCCAACTTCTTAACCATTACACCAAGTCGGTCGTCAAAATCCTGACGTCGTAAGCTCTTATTGTTTTGAACTTGCATAGCTCGTGCGGTAGCATTTAGTTTACAGCGTTTCGCTCAAGCTGTGGTTGATTCGAGGCGGTTCGTCTAACCGCCTCCAATCAACACTAAGGACATAAATCCCAAAAACTTAATTCCGAAAGCAACAATCACGAATTTCAAAATTCAGATTATTATAATTCCGAATGACTCAGAATCCCGATCCTCAAAAATCCGAATCATCATAAATCCGATTATTAAAATTTTTTAAAAGTACTATCAGAATGCCAAATTTCACGACACCGAATTAACAATAATCCGAATTATCATGAATACGAATTCCGAACCGGGCTGGCAAACATGTATTCGCCTTGCTTGTGTCCGGCGCTGCGGGAAGTGCAGTCCTTCCGCCCTTGCGTAACAAAACTGAGAAAACCACGCTCGTTTCTGCAGCTTCGGTAGCCTTTGGCAACCAGCGGCAGCCGCTCCAGCTCGCACAAGCGCCGTGGTTTGTTACAGCGGGCAAGGACTGCCCGCGCCTTCATCTCTTGAATTACACTTTAGGGTAGGGCTAGTATCACGGCGAGGGACTACGCTCAGTCAGGTTTTAGCCTAATTTTTATGTAGATAATAATAGGTTGAGTAAAAAGTTTCTTCACATTTTTGAAGAACATTCAAAACATTTTTAATATAGTTTATTTACATTTAACTAAAGTATATAGGTGCCATTTTGTTCGAATACTTTTTGCCATCTTGTAGGTAGGGACATGATCCCATTGCTATAGGAATTTTGAGGCATCTGATCAAAATACCGCGACAAGTGGTTTTGGCAGTCCTCTCGTGATGTTAACCTGACACTGCCTAAAGAATTCTAAAGAGACCGGAACAGGTTGAAATCTGAAGGTGTGAGGTCAGGACTATACGGCGGATGCATTAACACCTCCCAGCTATACTCTCTTAATTTTTGCTGAGTGGCTAAAGATGAGGATCAATTCCTGCCGCTTTCTCTCAACTTCTTGCTTTAATCTAATCAGTTGTTCGCAGTAGAGTTCAAAATCGATGGTACTGCCTGGTGGTAACAGCTAATAATGAATAATGCCCTTCCGATCCCATCACACACACATATCACCTTGTTGCGAGTTAATCCGGGTTTCACCACAGTCTGTGAAACCTGACCGGCCTTTGACCGCGAACTTTTTCGCACGTTCTTGTCATACGTGATCCACTTTACATCACCAGTTATCAGCTTCTTAAAAATGGTTCGGGGTCATTAGGTCGTAATAAAGAATCACAAATGAGTACACCGTTCATTAGGTTTCTTTCAGTGAGCTCGTGAGGTGCTGAAATATATAGCTTTTTTGTGTAGGTACCCAGTTTTTTTCAAATGCGCCAAAACTGTTTTGTGGTCAATTCCCAGTTCTTCAGGTACGTCGTAACTACTGATATGCCGATCTTGCTCCACTTTTTCCATTTTATCCGCAATAGTGCGACCAGAACGACGTGCATCTTTGACATCAAAATTTGAAACTTTGAAACAAAATTGAAAACGCTTAAACCAAATTTGTGCTACTCTCACAGACACTGCACTAGGTTTTTCGCGGCTTGCGTTGCATTTTTACCTTGTTTGTAGTAAAACTTTAAACTGTATCGAATTTCTTTATTAGATTCACTCATCTTGAACGAAAGAATTGGAATTATCTTCTTTAAAATGTAAACTTTTATTGATTGACCGAAACCAGCCAGATACAAACAGTATAAAGAGATTTTATTACAAGTTCATACATACTTTAAGCGAAAAGACTTTTTCCCCAAACTAATATTTTTAATGTACTTTTTTTTTCGGAATTTTGAAATTCGGATTTTTCAAGTCGGAATATTCAATTTCGGCATTAATTGTATTGGAATTTTCGGGTTATGCCGTTAGACGCCACGGTTTATCTTACCATCTATCTATTTTTGTTTCTTAGACTCATTTAATTTGCTTTTGTTACAGGTAAGTTTCTAATCGCCAACGCAGGTAAAAAAGCAGGTGTTACAGGTATTTTTTATTAAGAAAGCAGAATTACCTAGGTTCAGGCATGTCTACGCAGGTATTAACGCATTTTTAGTTAATATTATTTCAACAAATTGACAAAATGTAAATGAAACTTAATAACATCTTGTTCAAGAATTAGATTTATGCTTAGATCACAAATAATAAATTTGCACTCCGATAAATATGCAGATTTTCGTTGGTGGGAGGGCAAATTAATGGTTAATTTCTCTGTTTCGCATAAATTGCCGAAATATATTCCCAGAACGGTTCGGTATAGCATTAACAGTATTACTCACTTTATGAAAACCAAGAAATAAATGTAACGCTTGAAATTTGTTAAAAGATGTTCAAATTTCAATATTGATCCCAAACTTTTCCCAACTTGTCTAAGCCAATATACATTTCTTTGTATCGTTTTGAAATAATTTCGCTTATTAAACAAAGTCTTTGTTTCTTGCTATAAGAGTTGTCTTGCATTATTCAAAGTTATGCTTAGACTATATCCGGATTAAAAGTATTAGTACTAATTATATTAATCATAGGTTATTTTAAAAATGTTTGTAAATAACATTTATATTGATGTCACATTACATTGAAATACTGTTATTTAGTTAGAATCTGATTTAAAGTTGCTTCATAAAACTTTTTTGAAAAGCATCAATGTTGTGTACACAGTTTTTCTAAACTTATACTTTACTTAACCGTCTTTGTTTTCATTCCTTCGATAGTGTTTGTAAGCTTAATGAAAATATTTTCAGTAGTTTCGGGTTGCAGACGCGTTGGCTTATCTCCAACACAGTAAAAGTACACCAAATGATTAACTTAGAAAGCAAAAAGAATATTAGATACTCTAGAAAATAAAGGACTAATAAAAGTGTCAAGTCAAGGGGCCTATGAACGTCTGTTTTATCCTCAACTCTGGCACTTCTCCCAAATTTCTCTTTAATTTTCGGTACTTCTTTGCGGTTTCTGAAAAGGCATTTATGGCTCGTTAATCAGCAGTCATTAAGGTAGCACGAGTGGTATCCGGCTCTGGTTACGACGTAATTAAAGTCAACAGGTACTTTTCTTTAATAGGTACTTCGTGTAAAGTTGGGTTTTCTTTGAGTTCCTCATTTGAGCTGGTAATAACTGTTTCAGGTCACCGGATCAATTCTAGACTTGGTTGATATTACTAGCAGGCTTTAAGTGTAGCTGCACAGAATCCCGTTTGTTTGCTCTCTCGGATAACAGTGCCAACAGACAACGGACTGTATCATTAGTAACGTAGTTAAGATAGCTGTTTTCTCAAAACAACATTTTGTAAGGCCTTATTCCTCACAAATCTGAATCAGATCTGAAAAGTAAAAATGATCAACATTTTGCATCATTATATTCAATAAGTACAACGTTTTTACTTTCGGTCTATTCACTACACACGTTGACATCATCTTCATTCCATTCTCCATTTCGAATCACATAACAATAACTTCCTAAATATGCCAACTATTGTTCCGATTTTCCAATTAACCGAGAATATTTTATTGGTACTTAATTATAATAGTTCAACCGAAGGAATTTCTTATTACACACCTACGATGTCTAATTTGAATAAACAAATAATCAATAATAATAATAATAATATCAAACTTCGCATAATCTGGCAAAACAACAAACATATTTCGTCTAGCATCGGCCATAACTTCAAATGTCACCTGACCGCAACACCTGTGTCCTTAATTTTGGGACAGACCAATCATTCAAAATGTATCTCTTTATCTTTCAACATAGAGTCTTAACTTTTTCAACATGACATAGTTTTAACCCTGACATATGAACTAAGGGTTCATGGTATGCGTTAAAATTAGTTGGGAGTCACCCGGAAGGGCAGGTGAAATTGAGTCCCTTATTGTCAGAATAATCCCATTTGGCGATACGGCGACGTATCCGTGTAATTTCATTTAACACCACGTTGTGGACGGATACGGAAACTTCCCGAGGAGATTTTATTATCTGATAGAGTTTTACAGCAAATCGAGTGTAACTCGCTCTGTTTGGAATTGTTTGCCTTGAAGAAAGAGTTTGTTAACTTGATATCTGACCTACGAGTATATATGATGTATAGATATCCATGGGACAGTAATATATTTATTGAAAGTGTAAGTAACTGAAATTATATAAAAACTTCCGTTTATCTTTCGCCATGTTAAGTAATTCAGCAATTCTAGGAGCTTTTTTTTAGTTGCAAATTCCCACAAAGTTTAATTTTTATTTTTCGCTGCTAAAATTAAATACATTGCCTAAACTTACTATGTCAAACAATCGTCATAAATACAATCGTATATACAACGTATTGCGCAGCACATAGTAATACAATAGTCATAAATTTTCACAGCACTAACAAACAATTACAGCAAAAATTTATAAAAAGAGAATAACTATTTAATTAGTACGAATTAAATATACTAACAGAAGATAACATTGGCTCTGGCAATATGATAGTAATTGGATCACGGAAAATGATAAAGCTACAAAAATTGAGGCTCATCAGGTTCTCTTTGTTCGACGCCATTTAACAGCTTGTCGTTGGAAAGGGTTCCATCAATAAATGTCACTAACAACGTTAGTGTGTTTCAAAAATGGTCTTAATTGGCAAGGTGGCGTCCACATCAACCTTTACATAGAGGCACCTTATACTGCTGACGTAAGACCCATTTTGCAACGTTAAAGTAAAGGTTGATGTACAGAGTTTTATGAACAGAGGCGCTTTTACATAAAAACCTCTTTAAAAACAAAACGATGATAGTGTAGTGATGTTGACGTAGGAGATCCTGCTAACTATGCCTGATCTTGGTAAAGAAGTAAGTACCTATTTTCAAAAGTATGAAAGCAAAAAAATATCTATAAATACTGTTGCGTACCAGTAAATATACTTAAAAGGCTCGACTTAGATCTGTACCACTTTATTAAAAATAATGCCACTCCCAAACATAATCACTGTCTTTGAGAGGGTATAGATAATTTAAAAATAACTACTATTCGTGCATTTCTGGAACTATGCAGTTACTTTCTGTTTAGTTGCACAAATGCTCAAATAGTAGTTATTTTTACTTTTATAATGCTATACAGTATTTATAATCACAGGTACACTCCATGGTTTAAGTGTAAGTAAATGCATCAGATAGTTCTATTGTGTAGTACATTTAACACCCAAATCAAACTTCGATAAAAGTTAAGATGTTTTGGGTGTCCTACCAGTTTGAGTGAGGCCGTCCCTGATAACTGAAACGGTCAGTTTCATATTCAAAGGCAGACGAACTTCAGGTGTCGTTATAAAATTCACCCTTTTTTGACTTATTATATGAAACGCATTATTAGCCTCTGAACTGGAATAAAGGCTATAATCGCCAATAAGCAATAACATTGATTTATTTTGCATAACGCCAACATACATCATGATGCGCATGTTTATAATGCGCAGAGTAATTATGGGGCAACAAAACTTAAGGTTCTAGAATAGTCACGACGACGAAAATAAACTTAAAGGATTCGAAATCCAATCCGGGCCTGGCTTTTTCTATTTTTTTCCCGCAACGAATTGGAAGTTGCAGTGCGAAGTGATATTTACTTAACCGTTCTCAGCGTAGGCGCCGAATGGAAATCTTATCCATATTTATTTATAGCTTCGATAGTATTGGTGGGGGCACAATTACCGGACCCCACGCTACTGCAATTTCGCAAATTGCTGATTTTACTTCTGCCATCGGCAAGATGTTTTAGCCCTGTATTCCACTCAGGGCACCCAGAGTTGGTGTACTCCGATCCTATTGGATTGAGATTGGAATAATTGCTATTGAGTTTTAATCATTGTATGTTTTCTGTTTTAAAACTCTTTCCATGAACAACTATGGAACGGGAAAGTCGAATTTGTAGCATTTTTACGTTCTTTCGCTTCAAACGATTCTTGATTCAGAATGTTTTATGAAAAAATTACCTAATATCCTTACCTGAGAGTATCATATTATTTAGGAAGCACTTTACACTCGCTTTCTTTAAAATAACATTACGTAATGAAAAAACGTTATTACTGGCAAAATAAGCGAAACAGTGAGTACCAATGGTTTGTAACTGTAAAAATAGTTTTTAACAGTAAACAACGTGAACCGCGAAGGGATTTCGAAAAGTTTGTTTCATTCAATTGAGAATACGAGTATTCTTGGATACTATATTTTTTTTAAATTGCCCGTCAAGATGACCTCACTCCACCTGATGGAAAGCGGTCGTGAGGTCCAGATACGAGGCAGACAAGCCCAGTCATTCAAACGAATCACTGGGCTGGCCATCGTCACCTTGAAGGCCTGCAGAAATGCCTTTTCACGCCCCGCTTTACTTACACTTCTATTTTATTGGGTGCCGACATTTTAGCTGTGACTGGAACGTACCGTTTTAGATTGCATGTCTTTAAGTGCATTAAAGAGCCTGTCTTCAACCTTTCGGGTCGATGTATGACTCTTTGTTAGAAGCTTTTGTAGTAGACAGTATTATCTTTAGTACGCTAGTCGAGTTAGCTAGAGAATGAAGTGGTAGTTTTCTTTTCTATTGTGAGTTCAAGTTGATCTACGGCATAGCGATTTTACATAAGGCTTACGTGTATTTTTCCATTGAATCATTTCTAAGCTCTGTTTTTTTATTACTCAATAAAATGCCTGAAGTAGAATCATTAATATTATTATTAGTTGCCACTAGTATTAGTTAGTTTTCAATATGTAACCAAACTTGCCAATGCCTATATGTAATCACAAACTCAGTTTAGATTCTTAAAATCAAAATAAAACCTTCACTGTGATCTAAACTCACATTATTAATATAATACTAGTTATTTATCTTTTTGAATTATTTATGTGTAAGTTGAACAAATGCAATTTGACGAGTGAACACTAAAATTGCGCTAAAATGACATACCAATTCTCCTCAATTTAGACCTCTCAAAGTTATCTCTGAAATTATAACAAATTGCAAGTTGTCGACTCCAATAACGAGGTACAAGCACGCAAGTGCGTTGTTTTTCAAGAGCGGAGCAGACGGCCTTATGCATATTTGATGGAGTGTGGCAATGCTTTAAGTACCTGTCAACATTTGCTGAGCAAGCAATGAGCCATCTAATAGCGGAGCTTCCTCTTTTGAAGCTTATTCCTTCACTAATAAGGCACAAAGTTGTCCACACAACTGAGAGCTTTAAGCTGATCAGGTTATAGGTGGAACGCTCGAGTATATGTCAAGGGCGACCGGACCGAGTGCATAAAACATACAAGTTCTCTTATTGCATTAAGTAAATATAAAATCGAAACTAAACAAGTTCCTTTGTGTTGAAGATTGGAACGATTGCATTAGTTGCGGTGAGGCTACACTGTTGAGCTTGGTCTCAGAATAACGAAGGACTTTTTCCTTTAACTTTTAAGTCGGATATGAATGGGAACACTACTTATTCAAATAAAACAAACGCAACGGAAGTCTGAGTTAATGACTATGTTTTTTTTACCCTCTCTTCTCAAATTTTGAAATATAATATTATAAATTGACTGTGCTTTGACATTTTTCGTTTTAAATTGCTTTAAGGAACGTTGGTTTAAAATTTACAGTCCTTTTTAACAATCCATACAGTTGTCTACAACTTGACTGACACTGATGTACAGACAGTTAATTATTTATAATTTATTCATTTATAATGTAAAATTGAAAATCGAAAAATACATATTTGTAATTCTTAATGTCAAAGGGAAAACTATCGATCACCTTTAATATCGACTGCATTAGTAGACACTGGATAAGCAATCGCTAAGCAGAGAATGCGGTATAAATCCCACCGTGGATTGTGCAAGCGGATCGCTATGCGCGCGCAGGTGCCAATTACCATGCGCCGGCGCAAGATTACAAAACGCACTGTTTGCTATCAATAACTGTTAACCCAAGAAACCAATGCTGTAGAACTACTTTGAAAAACTCACTATTAAACCTCGTACACTGAATAAGCTGTGAGATTCAAAATGTTGTATTCTGGTAAACTAGATAACGCGCTTCACTGACGAAGGTGGTAGCTAAACAAAATAAAATAAACATCTGGGACCAATTACACCAAGACCATTTAGTTCCAAACTAAGCAGAGCAAACTATGGTTGTCAGATTTATTTATTTTATTTTGACGACACGATTGACGTAGTGCGCTGCACGGTTTATCGCCTCTATTTCCGTAGTGTCCCGGGTTCGATTCCCGGTCGGGTCAATTCAGGAAACGATCTTTTTTAAATTGACTCGGATCTGGGTGTGCTGGGAGACGCCCCTAGCTTAATTTCTCGTCTAGTACCTCGTAACACAGATCAATTTATCCCTACTTCGAGACCATGACAAGAGATGTGTTGTCTGGCGCTTATTGTATTTATTTACTTTGACATCAAATATAAGAATTGATAAGTGAATTTTTATTATTAGCATAAAACAATGCACTATTTTCTACACAGAGATAGAAACTAAAAAAAATCGATTTGATCCTAGGGACTCAAGCGGGATACGATCCCCGAAGATTTCTAGTCCCTAGATCGAATTCTAGTTTCTATCTATCTAAGAATTGAGTAGTGTAGTCTTGGGTGCATTCTAATTTGAATTTTTTACAATCGCTATAGTCATACTTTCATATCTGTACGAGTATACAGTTATTTCGTGTTTATTTTCAGTGTATCAATAGCAACAATTCGACTCGTGCTCGCCGATTTGCTTCATCATTTTTGATATCCGGATATTAAAGGCACAGTTATTTTTTAATTTGTACAGTTAAACGTGGAATGCCTCGCTGCTATATTTTCCTCTTATATGACAAAAAATGTTTTGTTAAATTTCTACCCAAATTCTTGATTACAAAAATAGTTGTACGTTGTGTATTGTACAGTAGTCGTGTCGTAGGATATATTAATGAAATAGATACAAGGAAATTACTAATAAAACAATCAAGAATCACATTAGTTGAAACAGAAGTCAATTGAGATACTGTTTTCTTTCGTCTATGTATCATAGATTTGTTCGACATATTTCTGTGTTTGACGTCACACATTTAGCAGCCCATCGACACTGCATACGAAAAAACATTTGTAATTATGAACGTACTTCGTAACAACATAACGATATAAAAAATCTCGTTAAACTCTTACCTATTTAAAATGTTCATGAGGCGTCTACGGTACTAAGTGTCATAACTACTATTTAATTTAGACGCGTTATATTTTTGTTATTGTTGACCTATTCGTTCGGTTTTCGATCTGTGGTTGATTTGGATAAAAATTGGTCGCCGGCCGGCTGTCAAGTTTATAAAATTTTATCTTATAGCCTTGGGCCATATTAGATTAATATCGAAATAAATTAAATAATTATTAGATTAGTATCGAAATAGATTACAGAATAATTTGAATTTGAACTATTTCAATGTCGAAATCGTCGTGGCGTGTTGCTCTTAGCTAGCCTCCCAGGGATCACCGTATTTTCTCTTAGAGTGTTTTACTGCGTAGTAGGTGCTATTGTGTCACATTATCTTAGGTAATAACTCAGTTAATAGTGATCTAACAATTTAGACATACTGTTCCGCTGCTACGCAAAAACCATAATTATCAAGTAATCGTTACAAATGATTAATGCTTACCAAATAAAAGTGTTCACAAACCTATGTTCTAGAATAGTCCAAAAACACTGCTGGCAATTAAACCTAAAAATTCCGAATACCAAAACCAAGAAAATGTTATATAATTTGTTAACATTATTTAAGTACTTCGCAAAACCTAAATATCCAGCACGAAAACAATATTTTGTTCAAAATTGTACACCCTTGCACCCTTGCATCGCAACGCACCACTTATTTCAACCAAAAAGCAATTCTGTTTCAAATCCCCGGGAAATCCTATCCCTCCCCTCCCCTCCGTTTATCCTCATCTTAGAATACTCTATTACGGGATGCGCTTTGTGAACTTGATAGCCTTATTTAGATCTTTAGCAGTCGCATCATTTCTCAAAGAGACTTTTTCTGAGTAGCTATGAGTAGCTATCGTCATTTTAAACTGGAAATAAAAGCTGGGTATTGGCGGCTTATTTAACTAGTTTTTATTCTTTATAGTGTCTTTAATTTAATTTTTAGGTTTCGGGTTTGACATACTTAGTTATTTGTTGAGTAATTAAATAGATAAAATACTTTAAATTTTTTAGTTGATTTGTGTCTTTTTCGGAAAATTTACCATCGTTTGATTTCTTTTGCGCTGCATGAATGTAAAACCAGCTACAAACAAGTAAAAAACTGAGTAAAAATAGACTGAACAATGCATAGCTCCATCCACAAAAAATACACCCTGTTTCAGGATGAGTATGCTACAACAGGAGCACCGTTGAGGCCTAGGTAGGTTAAGCAGGAGTAATAATTTATGCTTGATACTTTTAAAAAAGGAATACGGTTAGTAAAAGTTTAATGCATAATAGTCAGGTCCTCTTTCTAAGCCAGGGACGGCACGGTAATCCGAACCAGGCACCATGTCGTCCCGTCAAGGCGATGAGGTATGCCAGGGGTCTTTTTAGTGGGTATGCTGTCACCTTCTGTGACGGAGTCCCACACTCCCCCGCTGCTCCACCCCAGGTAGCGGGATAGTGCGTAATGCTCATTTTCCCATGCAAAAAAAAGGTCCTCTTTCTAAGACTATCGGGCTATTGCTAAAAGTACCTAGTTGTGTTCATATTCCCGTAGGAACCCGCCCGTACCTAGTCCTTGTTTATTATGTCTAGCCCATTTGAATGCTAATAAGATAGCAACATACTTAGCCGTAACCCACAATATTCCGAGCTACCGCTAGGTATCTCTACACGTGCATGAGGAGGTACTAGCGTGAGCTGGAATACTGAATAGGTAACGATGCTTAGGTTAATGTTGGCCTTACTGTTTGGCACTTATTAAACAAGACACCGATTGGTTTAATTTAGTTGAAAAATATAGTAAAAAAGATCTTTAGTCGTGTGAATTAGCGTGGTTTAATTAGAGATGATTTAACAATTTCCGTGAAGGTGGTTTTCGTGAAAACATTTGAAAACATATCCTTCAATTGGATGGACTAGAGCTGAAAAACTGGGTCCAAGCTCGTCAGCTTGGACCCAGTTTATCAGCTTACTACTATTAGTAGTTGTCACATATATTTAATGTAACAACTGCCGGTTAGGAATTTCGTATGTCGATTTTTTTTTTATATTGCTAGTCAAGATGACCTCACTCCACCTGATGGAAAGCGGTCGTGAGGTCCAGACTGGGCTTGCTCAGTCATTCAAACGAATCACTGGGCTGGGCATCCTCACCTTGAAGGCCTGCAGAAATGCCTTTTCACGCCCCGCTTGAAGAACCCGGGACTATAAGAGGAAGGAAACACATGTGCTGGAAGAGCGTTCCACGTCTGGATGCTACGACAAAGAAACGAGTCACCGAACCTTTTAGTTCGGGCCAGCAAATGTTGAATTGTGTGTGTTGATTCTACTGTGAAGGCTTTAATGGCTTTAATGGCTGAGATCCTTGTCAAAAGCATCATACCAATAAGTTTTTACATCATCAGCAGCATCATCCGTTCATAATTTGCGGGCTATCGTGTACTGGGTACATAGGCTTCCCTGGACGATTTTCAAGCGACCAAAATCTTAAACACGTATGGGAGTGGCCCATTTGTGTAATTTACATTATTAGGCTTATGTTGATATCATTTATTTTAATGTCTGTTTCGTGCAAAACTTAGGGGTGTATTGCTTGTACTTTAAGTTTTTCTTGTTTAGAGACAGCATCTATAGTTTTGCCACAAATCACGAACAATACAAACTGTTTCCAACAACGTTCCGAATGGTGATATTGGACCGGACTACTATATAAGTTCTGCAATGAAGAATCAAATTGACTTCAGGACAATTCAATTAAGCTGCAAGATAAGTGCAAGTTGGCAAACAACCGTGCGACGGGCAAGTTCCGAATAAGTTTATCAAAGAGATTGTTGCGAGAGTTGCCGGTCGCCGGGGCCGTTAGCGGCGGCTGGCAGATCTTCCTGGGACGAGGCAATTTGCTCTTGTTGCGGTTTTATTAATTCGTAATCATTTTGCCGTGGATTTTAGTTGCGTAATTGTACACTGGCACTGACTAATTGTTGAGATAGTTTTAAAATCGTGTGTTACTGGACTTTCGGATCATCATTATAATTTCTTACTCAGGTCAGTAAACTAAAATGGTTATTGCAACAGATATGAAATGAACGATTAATACTTAACCCTGAGGGTGGGCGGTGGACATTTTGTGTGGCGTTCAATAGTCAAGACTCAAGAACCAAAATAATAGCAATGTTCCATAAAAGTTTAAAATGTGTGGCATCGCTGGAGGGGTAGAGAAAAGCAATGAGAGACCGACTTGAGAAGGTTCTCAAGTTCTTAGGTACTGGAGAAAATGTTATCATCCGTTTAAAATAAATAAATATGCGCCAGACAACACACCTCTTGTAATGGTCTCGAAGGGATTAATACCTATCCCTGTGTTTCAAGTATCACACAAAAAAAAACCGGCGTCACCCAGCACACCCAGACCCGAATCAATTCAGAAAAGATCGTTTCCTGAATTGACTCGACCGGGAATCGAACCCGGGACACTACGAAAAGAGGCGAGCAACCGTGCTACAGCGCACTACGCCAATCGTGTCGGCATAGATATTAAAAATATTTTATCCTAAGATAAGCTAAGATAAGAAACAGATAGCATAATAGCATTAGCAATTTAAAATAAAATAAAAAATGATAACAAATACGAGCGCAAGTGAGTCTTTAATTGCATTTTTAAATTCATAAAGTACTTACTTAATGATAAGTTGCAAGTAAAACAAGAATGAAACACTTTAATTCACATATGTCGTGATCCACATCTATTAGTTTAATACGTTTGTACGGGAGATCGTATCGCCTCTATGTGATTAACAGCGTCAACATTCAGTTGATAATATCTAGAGGTGTCATATAGCATTAAAATAAGTGATACGAACTGTTAACACGCAAACATGTTGTTTACTTTACCATTTATTCCATAAACAATAGCTGATCGCGAAACTTGGTTCCATAAACTTTAGTACAATCAAAAACACAAGTCAATTCCAAAGCGAACTTACGGATAGAAATTTTGTGTAAACAAGAATCTGAAACGATGAACTTATTGAAACGCTGCCCAAAATAAATTAGGGTTATTTTAAAGTTACTTGTGTAACTTGTACTTTATTGTTTTATACATAACAAAGATACTTAACGAAATGGTAATTGATTGGATTCGATCCCCACCCATGACAGACATGTATGTGAAGAACATTTGTGTTTGTTGTGTCTGCGTGTCATTATACGTGCGTGCATGGTAACAAGCTCTGCTTAGTTTAAGGTCAGATGATCTTGGTGGAATATCTCCTAGATATTTATTTATTTTTATTCATTTATCGCAGCCTATGGCACGTGCAACACAGAGGCATCATTCGCTACCAGCATCAGATATGATTTAGGAACGGACGATAGCTTATTATAACGTACAATTTTACTTCACTGACTTGTCTGTCTTTTGAATATTGTCAGCTAACATTCAATTGTCAAATAATTGCTCCAAAGTTTACCTAAGTGTTTGTACTAAGTCCTCAATGTAATTAAATCAGGAGAATTTGAAGCTAGTTTCGGCTCTTAACAACAATTTCAAGCAATGAATATCAATAGAACCGGGCAGAGGCGAGGCGACGGCGATCGGAAATTCGATTTAAACTGAACTTGCGATTAAACCTATCGTTTGCAGGAACGTTCGTTAAAATGAAGACAGGGTAAAAGCTAACCTAGTTTGGCCTCGAAATACATGTCAGACCTTAGTTATTTTAATTTTCTACCCTGAAGCTGCCTACATCAGTCTACTAAAATAAAATTGTACTAATTAGTTATGTCAAAAGGGATGTCAATCTATGGCGTAACTAATACAATTTTATTTTAAATGTGGAATCGCATGTATAAATGTAAAAAGTGACTATTTAAAGTATCTTCTTTTGCGTTACTTGTGCATATCCCTGCATCATTCATTTTATGTATGCACCCCAGCCTCAAAATCCAATTTTAATTCTTGATTAGCAATTTGTCCATAAATACAATTTTAAGTTAGGTTGATAAACTGATATGATCATAAGATTGATCTTATCTGATATACTCTTTTTTCTCACATAAACATGAAAAGACGCAGTAATGATGATTCCATTTAGTATTTATGCTGATAGCCGTGTAGATTTATCGGAACTCTAAATACCTACCATAAAACTGTCTTATCTTTGGACACAACTTGTAGCATCGACACACTAACAACTTTTGACTACCTATGAACACCTACGTTGAAAATGACAGAAAATATTGAAGGTTAATAATAGTTAACTTCGCCTCTCAGCAGACACCTCGTCACAAATTCCGCTGGAAAAACGCAAAGCAAATTGCTTCATGTGTTTCATGTACGCCAAATTGTATATTATATCATTTCAACCTTAGTTTCCTTTCCCTTACGTCGCAAAGTAAGGCCCGATCCTAAGTCCGTACGCCATTAGTTGCAAACGTTCGCAGTTTATAAAGATGCCTCAGTACGTGATACTTTCCTCCGTATTTGGGTTCTGTAATGAAAAAGATAAAACGGAATTTGTCTTTGTTTTTTATCAAAGGTTAGTCTTAAAAATATTAAATAGCAATGGAGTTTTATTGCTTGGGTTTGCTGTCTCACCTACACAATGCAATCAAGACCAGAACTTCGTGTTTAAAAGATAATATATATTTTTCTAGATGCTTAAATGCAATGGGCACTTACAGTTAAACAGCTTTTAGAAATACATTTTCTTATTGATTTTCAGTGCCATAATTTTAACGCTTCACGAATTTCAGTGATTCTTGTGATGCTGAGTCTTCAGATTCAGAGTCTTCAGCCTGAATTGGCTTAACATATCACAGGTGCACCCTCCCGGTGCACTAGCGGGGTGAGGTGCCGCCGGGTTAGGTTAGGTGAAAAAAATTACTAGACAACACCACGAAAACCAACTTAGTTGACATTTTGCTCCCACTTTTCCAGTTTTTACTATAGATCCGTTCGGTTAGGCGTATCAAGATTTATGGCTCGCTGCGGAGTCTACGAACGGTGCGCATACGTCATTGTATGTCTCAAATGACTTTACAAATACTTCTACGGATGACTGGTCATATGCGTAATTTAGTTGCTAATTACTTTCTACGCTACTACTATTTACTCGTTTCATTTATCATTCAAATGTTTGACTTAAGCGGCACCTTTGGTGATAGACGTAACTTTTTTTTCTTCTGCCATGTCTCGCTTCTATCGCTAAGTATTTACGGTGGGGCAGTTATAATACCATTGATAATAATAATATAATTAATGCTCAGATCTAGAATGTGTCTTGCTCACCAACAGACATATTGCTTGGGAATCATACCCTTAAGGGGTTTGATTCTCGATCAGTGCTCAAAACACCGTGCTAAATAGGTCGTTAACAATATGTTTATTCCCTTGTTTCTTGAGTATACATCAAAATAAATCCTGCTGACGTGGTTGCTAGGGAAAACTTTTCTTCCTCTGCGATCGTAACTAACACAGAAATATGGAATAAGGCTGATTGATGCTGACAGTCCCGTTTCAGCAAATTAGGCGCCCATTCATGGCACATTTAAAGAGATATAACACTACAACACTAAAGGGTGATTATAATTAAGAGTTTGCAGAGGCTGATTTTATTACTACACGATTATTGAACACTCTGACACACAGAACTTGCTGTTTCATGATTGACTTATACCTTATGTTGCTGATGTAAGACCCATGAAATGGTTTTGTGAAGGTACTAACCTGTCTTCATCTTTCGACAAAATCGTCGATCTGATTACGTAGTGGTTAGTACTCTGGATGTTCTTATGCGATTATTTTTTTAATTCAAGTATGCCTACTGTAGAAACAAAGCCACAATACCTGCAAAATAGATAAAAAAAATTCACAGCTATTTGAACTCAAAACTCTTAAATATAACAGGCAGGTTAGATACTGGAGCAGAGTTTATGTAGACCTCTTACTACATCAGTATCAGAGGGTCAACTAAACATAAATAAAATAGCATAGTATAACAAGATGGATAGGTATACATACATACACTATTGGGTAAGCCTCATCTTACTCAAATCTTGGGGATTAATGATGGGGTTCGGAAGCGAAAAAAGATATGCGCTATTAGTCCGGGCTCTATGGTAGCCATTTACAGTTCAGTGGCTATTTCCCTCTATGAGGGTGTGAATACAAAACCTTGCAGTTTTGGGTTAGGTCACATTGGAGCAAAGATAAGGCAAGCATCTACTTAGATTGCTTTTTGATAGTTATAGGATCAGTTTGAACTGAGCAGGGAGACCACTAAAAAATATTGTTATACATACATACCATCACGAATATATGCTAAAGGGGGTAGTCAGAAGTAAGATGGCTCATGGTAAACGCCCGCACGATATTAGAAGCAGACTTTTCAGCAGTATTAGAACCCAACGTGATAGTCGGTGAGCCTTCTGTGGTTATCCGGGTTGCATTGATTTTTCATCGGCGTTTTCCGACAGGCAGTTAGACGGAAATTTAGAGCTGGAGCGCTTAACGCTCTACCTCCCCAAAATCCTAAAAGGCCATCCGTTAAGCTTCTACTTAACACTGTTTTGCATTATTTATGATTTAGTTAAAAGATTTATCGGAAAATGTAAGGGAGGTAGGTATTTTTTACCTCTATCCAGAGGGTCTCTAGACTGCGAAGTTACCATTCAATAAATTTTCTTTCATGCGCAATTGAAAGCTTCAATGTCGGGATAACTAAAGGATATTAAAATCTAGTGAGCTAAATTAAAAATATCTTTGCAGGACTTTGAGAAATTAATTTATTATTGAGTCTGAGAATTTCGACTTGACTTTTAATACGGTAGATAAAAATAAGGCATTTGGGCTAGTTACCTACAAGTAACCTGACATTTTGTAGATTATTTTGTTGAAAGTTATTTCAAGTTAAATGTTAGTAAGGGTCTCAGAATTTGGATTTCTGTTCATGGCGTTACAAAGTTTATAAGAATCCTTGAAAATTGCTCCATGTGAATCCTTTTGGATCCTTGATAAGTAAAAAAAAGATTTTATTATTGTATTATTGTTAAAGGAAGACGTTATTATTGTTTCGCAGCATGTTAACCTTCGATCAATAATTTGTTCATCGAAGATGTTAACACTTCCACACTGATTGTTTATAGGGCCTGAGGTTCTTATTTCTTAAATGAAAAGCAAGGCGTAATATCTAAACAATATCCAAAAAAAAACTCATCAAACTAAATATTTCAAACACGATTCTGCATTGCGGCTCACGTCAGATTCTGACGCCTGCATTAGCTAGCCCATATAAAGTTCCATTAATTCGCTACACATACATTAGAGGCAGTGTAAAGTTCGTATTAAGTTACTGTAACTCGAGTACTACTACCGATTCGGGTCTGAGCACTCGAGCCAAATTTAGTTATGCTGGCAATCTGAGCAATGTTTCCCAGGATAAGTAAACCGATGGATTGGATTATGAGGTACGTTCGCTTTAAGCCTCGGTATATTATTCAATTGGGGTTGTTGAATGCCAATTGGGAAATGGAGTCAAGTTGAGTAAGCAACGTAGCGTAATACCTTGGCGAAGTGATAGTTATTGAAGCCGCAGATTATGGATAACTTTAGTATTATAACTTCGATAGACTTTAAGCTCTGTGTCACATACTTGTAAATAGGGGGGACCAAGGATAGAGGTAGCAACTAGTCAAAATATAAAAAAATATGAGAGTGAGGTAGTGAAATTTAATAGTACCTACAGACTACTAAATTATTAATTGTTATTTTGGGATTGGCCATATCTTCTGGTACGTTTTAGTTATTTTAGCTTTACAAATGATCATGTCTTATCAAAGAAAATAAGATCTTTGGATAGTTTAAAAAAAATTGTCAGTGATGATTTTCAAAGACTGTTTCAATTATTTGATTTCCCCTAAAACTATTAAGGAAAAAGTATCTCATGCAATCATTAGATTTTTTAATTCCTGCTTTATTTCTTAGTTTAAGCACCGTGAAGGCACTTCCGTGGCAAAGCTCAAAAGATTTTAACTTGTCAAAAAGTTCTAGCAATTATGTCGCCGATAGACACCGTCGAATAGCGACTTGGCTACTGTCAAAACATTTGCAACTTTCGCTGTCGGCGATCGGAGATCCGAGGTGAATTCGCTAACTTTAACAAAGTTTTGTAGGGGAGTATGAGCTACTAGCTAATTAGAGGAATCAAAAGTCTAGACCAAACCTACTTTATCATTGGTATTTGAAACGGAGGGATCTTTTGGATAAGAAAAGAATGTCATCGTGTTTAAATATTATCTATATCTTTACTAATATTATAAAAGAGGAAAGATTTGTTTGTCTTTATGTTTATTGTTTGTATTGAATAGGCTCCGAAATTACTAGACTGATTTTGAAATACCATACCAATATAAAGCTACATTAACAGGGAGTGACATAGGCTACATTTTATATAATTTACCTATATTTCGACGGAAAAGACAGTCTACGTGGGCGAAGCCGCTAACGGAGACAGCTGGTACCTTAATATTCGGCTTTGAATCCTGACGTTTGATAAAGGGCGCCCAAAACATGGTTCAAATCTATCTAATGCTCCTAGTTATCTCCAGAAGCCCTGAAACGAGGTCTGCGCACCAAAGAAATCCGGTACACTGTCAAAGCCACCTGCGGCTAAACAGCTGTATAGATAAAGTCCTACAAAAGCACAGCAACTTGGCCAGCCTGCTGGATATATACGTTTCCGTAAGATATCAATGTATTCTTTTAGTAATTTTTTTTTAGAGGTTAACATACGTCTTTTCGAGATACTTATTGTACGACATGACCTAAAGAAGTTGGTTAAGAGCATCTTGAAAAACCTTGTTTAAATCAATAAAAGAAAGGTACCTACTTAATTTATGTAGTCAATGACGCCGAAGATTGCACGAATTTAAGAGTGAGTACTGTCGCTAAACTGTTCTAGGTATGCATTTACTTGGTATGCACGGTCAAAAATAATCATGAATAAGGGCTGATTTAGGTATAAGACTATCAAATCCTATTTGTAAACGGTAATTCGACGTTCGGTTATGATTATTAGTCCGTTTCCTGTCTGTCTGTGTTATTGTTTTCACCAATTAGTTCATAGCTTCGCGAAAACTTTCCCGAAGTTTGCGTCTAAAACTTAACTGAACCGCTAACTGTCGGTAGCTTTGGCAGTGTTTTGACAGTCACACTCCCACAAACGCTAATCAAAAGTTGAGGACACCACAAATTGATGCTGCCCTGTCACATGTTGATAGAAATTAAAGGGACAGCTATACATACATGTAAGGACTGCTCAACTTTGATCGATCGTTAGTGGATTTGGACGATAATTTGATGTCGAGTATAACTGCGGTCTTTAAGTTTAACGTGTAACGTAGTTTAGAGTGGCAACTCGTGGTCGACGTACAGGTTAGCTATTTTCGGAATCTAAGCATCTTCGGATATTTCGTTTCCTAAATATAAATAGATAAATTTCATTTTCATAATATCCGAAGAAGCATGAATAAATAAATATGCGCCAGTAAACATTCAATTGTTATGGTGTCGAAGTATGGATAAATATCCCTGTATTACGAGGTATCAGACAAGGAATTAAGCCGAGAGCGTTTCCCAGCACACCCAGACCCGCGTTAATTTAGGAAAGATCGTTTTGTTGAATTGACACTCCGGGAATAGAACCCGGGACACCACGCAAGTCATGGCGAGACCGTGCCACAGGGCAGTACGCCAAATGCGTCCTCAAATCTTAGGTACCGAATGTTAGTGAGCTTCCAGAAGTGAAGCAAGATGAAGTGTCACTCTCCGATCAATAGAAAAAATATCAGTAGTTTTTTATCCAACATTGAAAATGGAGCATCATTATTCCTGTTACATTACGAAACTTCGGCTCCCTGCAGCTCATGCTCGTTTGATGCAACTTATGAAATTTTAAGTCAACTAGCGATGCACTGAATAATATGAACTTTGAAGACGGGTAAGTAAAAGTTTGTTTCCCTGGCTTTTACATCTTGATAGCCTCGTAAAGTGATGAGTTAAAATGTAAACAATAGGTAAACGTTAACATGAAATTCCATTTTACACGCAATTTATTCAAATAGATGCGGCATCCTAACCCGTCGGGATGGATACCTGTCCGTAGACATCATGTTCGTACATTTTGGTATTGTTTGTTTTTTGAGGGTTTAATATTAGGAAATCAAATGTTGCTTTATTTACCGTGTTATGTAACGCTGTAGTTACATAACGCGGCGGCCTTTGGGCTCACCGCCACCTGTAAATAAATTCTTCTAACTTTGTGATTTTATTCGAAGAATATAGAGATGTTTGCGGGCGATTGGGATATGATTACATGCTACCGAGAAATGTTCAACTCTCTAACATATTTTTAGCAGTAATAAAACAAGAAGGTAGAAGAGAGTCTTGAATTCAGTCATAATATTAACAGTTTAACTATGTATACGATAAGCTGAACCAAATGAGGGTTTTAAAAGTTTTCTCAATAAATAAAAAATGAATAAAACTTTCTACGCTACTACTATTTACTCGTTTCATTTATCATTCAAATGTTTGACTTAAGCGGCACCTTTGGTGATAGACGTAACTTTTTGTACTTCTGCCATCTCTCGCTTCTATCGCTAAGTATTTTTATATAACAACTAGCGACCCGCCCGCGGCTTCGCCCGCGTGGACTATATATGCATGTATTATACATATAAACCTTCCTTAAGAATCACTCTATTTATTAAAAAAAACCGCATCAAAATCCGTTGCGTAGTTTTAAAGATTTAAGCATACATAGGGACAGACAGCGCAAGCGACTTTGTTTTATACTATGTAGTGATAATGGTGGGGCAGTTATAATACCATTGATAATAATAATATAATTAATGCTCAGATCTAGAATATGTCTTGCTCACCAACAGACATATTGTTTGGGTATCATACCCTTAAGGGGTTTGATTCTCGATCAGTGCTCAAAACACCGTGCTAAATAGGTCGTTAACAATATTTTTATTCCCTTGTTTCTTGAGTTTACATCAAATTAAATCCTGCTGACGTGGTTGCTAGGGAAAACTTTTCTTCCTCTGCGATCGTAACTAACACAAAAATATGGAATAAGGCTGATTGATGCTGACAGTCCCGTTTCAGCAAATTAGGCTCCCATTCATGGCACATTTAAAGAGATAAAACACCGCGCTTAGCAATAAAGGGTGATTATAATCAAGAGTTTTCAGAGGCTGATTTTATTACTACACGATTATTGAACACTCTGACACACAGAACTTGCTGTTTCATGATTGACTTATACCTTATGTTGCTGATGTAAGACCCATGAAATGGTTTTGTAAAGGTACTAACCTGTCTTCATCTTTCGACAAAATCGTCGATCTGATTACGTAGGTGGTCAGTACTCTGGATGTTCTTATGTGATTATTTTTTTAATTCAAGTATGCATAATGTAGAAACAAAGCCACAATACCTGCAAAATAGATAAAAAAAATTCACAGCTATTTGAACTCAAAACTCTTAAATATAACAGGCAGGTTAGATACTGGAGCAGAGTTTATGTAGACCTCTTACTACATCAGTATCAGAGGGTCAACTAAACATAAATAAAATAGCATAGTATAACAAGATGGATAGGTATACATACATACACTATTGGGTAAGCCTCATCTTACTCAAATCTTGGGGATTAATGATGGGGTTCGGAAGCGAAAAAAGATATGCGCTATTAGTCCGGGCTCTATGGTAGCCATTTACAGTTCAGTGGCTATTTCCCTCTATGAGGGTGTGAATACAAAACCTTGCAGTTTTGGGTTAGGTCACATTGGAGCAAAGATAAGGCAAGCATCTACTTAGATTGCTTTTTGATAGTTATAGGATCAGTTTGAACTGAGCAGGGAGACCACTAAAAAATATTGTTATACATACATACCATCACGAATATATGCTAAAGGGGGTAGTCAGAAGTAAGATGGCTCATGGTAAACGCCCGCACGATATTAGAAGCAGACTTTTCAGCAGTATTAGAACCCGACGTGATAGTCGGTGAGCCTTCTGTGGTTATCCGGGTTGCATTAATTTTTATCGGCGTTTTCCGACAGGCAGTTAGACGGAAATTTAGAGCTGGAGCGCTTAACGCTCTACCTCCCCAAAATCCTAAAAGGCCATCCGTTAAGTTTCTACTTAACACTGTTTTGCATTATTTATGATTTAGTTAAAAGATTTATCGGAAAATGTAAGGGAGGTAGGTATTTTTTACCTCTATCCAGAGGGTCTCTAGACTGCGAAGTTACCATTTAATAAATTTTCTTTCATGCGCAATTGAAAGCTTCAATGTCGGGATAACTAAAGGATATTAAAATCTAGTGAGCTAAATTAAAAATATCTTTGCAGGACTTTGAGAAATTAATTTATTATTGAGTCTGAGAATTTCGACTTGACTTTTAATACGGTAGATAAAAATAAGGCATTTGGGCTAGTTACCTACAAGTAACCTGACATTTTGTAGATTATTTTGTTGAAAGTTATTTTGAGTTCAAGTCAAAGGTTATTAAGGGTCTCAGAATTTGGATTTCTGTTCATGGCGTTACAAAGTTTATAAGAATCCTTGAAAATTGCTCCATGTGAATCCTTTTGGATCCTTGATAAGTAAAAAAAAGATAATACGTTATTATTGTTTCGCAGCATGTTAACCTTCGATCAATAATTTGTTCATGGCAGATGTTAACACTTCCACACTGATTGTTTATAGGGCCTGAGGTTCTTATTTCTTAAATGAAAAGCAAGGCGTAATATCTAAACAATATCCAAAAAAAAACTCATCAAACTAAATATTTCAAACACGATTCTGCATTGCGGCTCACGTCAGATTCTGACGCCTGCATTAGCTAGCCCATATAAAGTTCCATTAATTCGCTACACATACATTAGAGGCAGTGTAAAGTTCGTATTAAGTTACTGTAACTCGAGTACTACTACCGATTCGGGTCTGAGCACTCGAGCCAAATTTAGTTATGCTGGCAATCTGAGCAATGTTTCCCAGGATAAGTAAACCGATGGATTGGATTATGAGGTACGTTCGCTTTAAGCCTCGGTATATTATTCAATTGGGGTTGTTGAATGCCAATTGGGAAATGGAGTCAAGTTGAGTAAGCAACGTAGCGTAATACCTTGGCGAAGTGATAGTTATTGAAGCCGCAGATTATGGATAACTTTAGTATTATAACTTCTATAGACTTTAAGCTCTGTGTCACATACTTGTAAATAGGGGGGACCAAGGATAGAGGTAGCAACTAGTCAAAATATAAAAAAATATGAGAGTGAGGTAGTGAAATTTAATAGTACCTACAGACTACTAAATTATTAATTGTTATTTTGGGATTGGCCATATCTTCTGGTACGTTTTAGTTATTTTAGCTTTACAAATGATCATGTCTTATCAAAGAAAATAAGATCTTTGGATAGTTTAAAAAAAATTGTCAGTGATGATTTTCAAAGACTGTTTCAATTATTTGATTTCCCCTAAAACTATTAAGGAAAAAGTATCTCATGCAATCATTAGATTTTTTAATTCCTGCTTTATTTCTTAGTTTAAGCACCGTGAAGGCACTTCCGTGGCAAAGCTCAAAAGATTTTAACTTGTCAAAAAGTTCTAGCAATTATGTCGCCGATAGACACCGTCGAATAGCGACTTGGCTACTGTCAAAACATTTGCAACTTTCGCTGTCGGCGATCGGAGATCCGAGGTGAATTCGCTAACTTTAACAAAGTTTTGTAGGGGAGTATGAGCTACTAGCTAATTGGCGGAAACAAAAGTCTAGACCAAACCTACTTTATCATTGGTATTTGAAACGGAGGGATCTTTTGGATAAGAAAAGAATGTCATCGTGTTTAAATATTATCTATATCTTTACTAATATTATAAAAGAGGAAAGATTTGTTTGTCTTTATGTTTATTGTTTGTATTGAATAGGCTCCGAAGTTACTAGACTGATTTTGAAATACCATACCAATATAAAGCTACATTAACAGGGAGTGACATAGGCTACATTTTATATAATTTACCTATATTTCGACGGAAAAGACAGTCTACGTTGGCGAAGCCGCTAACGGAGACAGCTGGTACCTTAATATTCGGCTTTGAATCCTGACGTTTGATAAAGGGCGCCCAAAACATGGTTCAAATCTATCTAATGCTCCTAGTTATCTCCAGAAGCCCTGAAACGAGGTCTGCGCACCAAAGAAATCCGGTACACTGTCAAAGCCACCTGCGGCTAAACAGCTGTATAGATAAAGTCCTACATAAGCACAGCAACTTGGCCAGCCTGCTGGATATATATGTTTCCGTAAGATATCAATGTATTCTTTTAGTAACATTTTTACGTCATTTCGAGATACTTATTGTACGCCATGACCTAAAGAGGTTAAGAGCATCTTGAAAAACCTTGTTTAAATCAATAAAAGACAGGTACCTACTTAATTTATGTAGTCAATGACGCCGAAGATTGCACGAATTTAAGAGTGAGTACTGTCGCTAAACTGTTCTAGGTATGCGTTTACTTGGTATGCGCGGTCAAAAATAATCATAAATAAGGGCTGATTTTGGTATAAGACTATCAAAATCCTATTTGTAAACGGTAATTCGACGTTCGGTTATGATTATTAGTCCGTTTCCTGTCAAGGCTTGTTATTGTTTTCACCAATTAGTTCATAGCTTCGCGAAAACTTTCCCGAAGTTTGCGTCTAAAACTTAACTGAACCGCTAACTGTCGGTAGCTTAGGCAGTGTTTTGACAGTCACACTCCCACAAATGCTCATCAACAGTTGAGGACACCACAAATTGATGCTGCCCTGTCACATGTTAATAGAAATGAAAGGGACAGCTATACATACATGTAAGGACTGCTCAACTTTGATCGACGTTAGTGGATTCGGACGATAATTTGATGTCGAGTATAACTGCAGTCTTTAAGTTAAACGTAGCATAGTAACGTGTAACGTAGTTTAGAGTGACAACTCGTGTTCGACGTACAGGTTAGCTAATTTCGGAATCTAAGCATCTTCGGATATTTCGTTTCCTAAATAAATAGATAAATTTAATTTTCATAATATCCGAAGAAGCATAAATAAATAAATATGCGCCAGAAAAAATTCAATTGTTATGGTCTCGAAGTATGGATAAATATCCCTGTATTACGAGGTATCAGACAAGGAATTAAGCCGGGGGCGTTTACCAGCACACCCAGACCCGCGTTAATTTAGAAAATATCGTTTTGTTGAATTGACACTCCGGGAATAGAACCCGGGACACCACGCAAGTCATGGCGAGACCGTGCCACAGGGCAGTACGCCAAATGCGTCCTCAAATCTTAGGTACCGAATGTTAGTGAGCTTCCAGAAGTGAAGCAAGATGAAGTGTCACTCTCCGATCAATAGGCAAAATATCATTAGTTTTTTATCCAACATTGAAAATGGAGCATCAGTATGCCTGTTACATTACGAAACTTCGGCTCCCTGCAGCTCATGCTCGTTTAATGCAACTTATGAAATTTTAAGTCAACTAGCGATGCACTGAATAATATGAACTTTGAAGACGGGTAAGTCAAAGTTTGATTCCCTGGCTTTTACATCTTGATAGTCTCGTAAAGTGATGAGTTAAAATGTAAACAATAGGTAAACGTTAACATGAAATTCCATTTTACACGCAATTTATTCAAATAGATGCGGCATCCTAACCCGTCGGGATGGATACCTGTCCGTAGACATCATGTTCGTACATTTTGGTATTGTTTGTTTTTTGAGGGTTGAGCGATTTAATATTAGGAAATCAAATGTTGCTTTATTTACCGTGTTATGTAACGCTGTAGTTACATAACGCAGCGGCCTTTAGGCTCACCGCCACCTGTAAATAAATTCTTCTGACTTTGTGATTTTATTCGAAGACTAAATAAATAAATAAATATCTGGGACAATTCACACCAAGATCATCTGACCCCAAACTAAGCAGAGCTTGTATTATGGGCGTCAGAGACTGATAAACATACTTAAATATTTCTAAATACATACTTAAATAGATAATATAGAGATGTTTGCGGGCGATTGGGATATGATTACATGCTACCGAGAAATGTTCAACTCTCTAACATATTTTTAGCAGTAATAAAACAAGAAGGTAGAAGAGAGTCTTGAATTCAGTCATAATATTAACAGTTTAACTATGTATACGATAAGCTGAACCAAATGAGGGTTTTAAATGTTTTCTCAATAAATAAAAAATGAATAAAAACCTTTATTTTCAGACAATATGGCCCATAAGTAGTTGTTAGTTACAATCAACCTTAAAACTATGTATGTTCGTGGGGTTAGTAACAATGATCTTAATATACTATGTTAGTAACAAAACAAGTGCAAGGAGAGTGATGAAAATTTTCAAAATATTTAAATACATCTTCAACAGACGACCGACTTGGTGTAATGGTTAAGAAGTTGGCTACTACACCAGAGGTCGCGGGTTCGATCCCCGCACAGTACAAAGATTTGTGTGCATGAACATGTCTGTTTGTACTGGTCTGGGTGTCTCCTATGTATAATAAGTATGTATTTACAAAAGAAAATGTATTTAAGTATGTTTATCCGTTGTCTAGTATCCCATAACACAAGCTTCAATTAGCTTACTTTGGGGCTAGATGGCGCTGTGTGGAATAATGTCCAGGGATAAATAAAATAAAAATAAAAAGACACATACATGTACGAAAATATCTTTAGAGAAGAGTACAAATATGAGTCAACTTACCGATTCACACGTCAAACGTGTAAATCAATGAAACGTCAAAAGACGCCTGAGTCCAGCCTCCGCTGTTATTTCCAGGGTTCCGTTCTTGCTCAATCTCACTCTTTGAATTACTAACGCGGTTGTTTTACGCATATAGCATAAAAGACGTCAGTATGTGCATCGGCAAACATGCCTGAGGCGCTACAATATCGATGTAACCTGAACAAAGCCCTGAAAATTTTATTGTACTGTACTCAATGGTTTTTGTAAAATTTCTTTCATCTGAAATATAACTATTACTACTAAAGTGCAGCTAAACATTGGCAAGAAACTGATACCACTTACTAAAATGTGTAATTTCGTAAATAACATTAGGAAGGAATGCTTCTATTTTATCGGTAACTACCTTTTTTATTATTACGTAAAAAAATATTTAATTGAGGAAAAGAAGAAAGCAGATTATCTTGTGTATTCAAACATTAACATAATTAAAAACCCTAAACTAATGTTAATAATTAATATAGATTGAAAACATATAATATTCATAAATAGATAAGGATAGTCGGCGTCTCTTTTTTTAATTTCAATTTATTGTATTCCAGAACGGCTTTAGAAGCCGTGAAAAGTTTGACATTT
Organism: Udea olivalis; assembly: GCA_947369235.1. Classification (NCBI taxonomy): domain Eukaryota; kingdom Metazoa; phylum Arthropoda; class Insecta; order Lepidoptera; family Crambidae; genus Udea; species Udea olivalis. Next base: position 9,465,841 of record OX376350.1, read on the forward strand.
TGCCTAATCTTAACTGCAACAAAGCAAATTCTAATTCAAAAATCACGGATTCAGTACACGAGCGGCTAATGGCGGGTCTAATTCTCATTAAACTGCACCGCACCGTTTCAGTTATTTCCACGAGTAGGTATTTGCAGCAGCGACCGCACACATGATTAAATATCCCTGGTCGGGAATGCCCATATGGAATCGAAATGTATTGCCTGATCAAACAGTGAGTTTCGGCCTAAATGCAATTACGTAGCATCGGCAAGGTTTGTTTAGATTTCACTACTATGTACAAAACATATTTCAAAACAAACACAACCAGTGCAGTCCTACACACGTGGTGCTAAAAAATTTTGGCCGGCGCGGCAATAAGTAGACTTTAAACTTTAGAGTACGTAGTACGTACACACTGCACTTTATAAAATAAAAAAAGTCCTAATTTGTTATCTTTTTTTCAATGTATCATGCAATGAATAAATGAAATTTAAAGTACACACATCAAAAGTGTCTAGGGATCAAGCATTTTTATGCGGATTTCTTGAGATTGAGATGTGGCTTTGTAATAAATTTATGATTTTATAAATTTATATGGATCCTTTTTGGTGCATTTCATAATTTGAAACAGGAACTGTCAATCAAATTCGAGTAAAAGATGAAAATCAGCTGTCAATATTTTCCCCATAAAAACATACAACGCATTGAAGACATTATTAGTGCTACTGTTTCCCTACTACTGATTAAAACCAACGTTATTATGGAGCGGCGACGTCATTTGAGCAGGGAAGAAATGCTCAGAGCCGTGGGAATGATAAAAACTGGTTCCCGGCAACGTACTGTGGCTTTAGCTCTGAATACAAGCCAGAGTATTATCAGTCGACTTTGGACACGTTACCGAAGCACTGGTACCGTGGCTGAGCGCCATGGAGGACGGTATCGCTGCACCACACGGAGACAAGACCGATACATTCAAATCACAACTCGAAGAGCTCCAACAACAACCGCCATGATGTTAGCCGTGAGGCTTCATCACTCTTCAGGGAACTTAATTAGCGACCAAACAGTCAGAAACCGCTTGCATGAAGTGAACCTTCATTCCCAAAGACCGCTAAGGGTACCACCTATAGCAATGCACAATCGTAGGATTCGATATCAATGGGCTCTTGAACACAGAAATTGGGCAGAAGAACAATGGCGTTTCGTGTGCTTTTCTGATGAGTCTCGTTTTGGTATGAGACCGGATACAAGACGTATACGACACTGGAGAACCCCTGGACGCCAACAGAGATTAAAATCCTGCCAGGAAGTCGATCCTTATAGTGGTGGAACCATCATGGTATGGGCGGGTATTTGGATCGGCGGAAGAACTGAGTTGATTTGGATCAGAGGCAACCTCAACGCTCAAATTTATGCTGAGACGATTGTATCAGACGTCATCGTTCCTCTACAAGTGCAAATCGGTCCCTTATTTCAGTTAATGCATGATAATGCACGACCGCACACCGCAAGAGTTGTAAGACAGACTCTCGCCGCAGCTAACATCAATGTCCTGCCCTGGCCTGCTCAGTCGCCAGACTTGAACCCGATTGAGCATGCATGGGATATGCTACAGAGAAAAGCTCTGCCGAATATGGAGGGTATCCAGTCGCAAGAAGACCTTTTTTTGTTGTTGCAACGAACATGGGCGGCCATTCCACAGCGTGATTTGGATGAACTCATTTTGAGTATGCCAAACCGATGTTCTTGTGTTGTTAGTGTTCGCGGTAGAAACACGGATTATTAATTGTTTAAGTTACCCAATAAAATTTTAAAGAAAACTGTTATTTCAGTCTTTTTTTCGAACTTTAATGTTAGTGGTTCAAATGTCAAAAATCCCTTTATTAGGAAAATGGCAAATTTCTTTATTAATGCAAAGGTGACTTGGTTTATCGTTACTGTAGACAAACGAAAACACTTTATTTGATGAATCCTTAAAGAAAATTTTAATTAATATCAATCAGGAGAAAAGTTATTGCAAAAATATATGTTGATCCCTAGACACTTTTGATGTGTGTATTAAAGCTAGTAAGCTGGAAGGACCACACAAAAGAGGGATGCAGTATGATTGCAGGATAGGAAACAGGCCAATGTCCAGCAGTGTTTTTGCTGAAGTGAAGTGAATGCATAAATAGAAACTGATTATCAGTTATTATTGGTAAAGCATGTATAACTGCCTCTAAATAGAATGGTAACACTTGTAGAAAAAATAAAATTGCGTAGTGTGATTTTTATTATTTGCCTTTGTAATACCATTTCCAGGAATAAAATAACAGGTCAATATCGACTCCCATTTCAAATTATTTGAATTACATTTTCCTTCTATTCTTATTTTATAATCTAATTAAAGTTCGCCCCGAGGCAGATTTATATCACCGTTCCAATATTGTATCAGCAAAGAGAAGAAATAATTTCAAGATTAAATTTCTTAGCGGCTTACGTACTAAATTTAAAGTGGTGGTGGAAATTACCGGAGGCATTTGGTCTAATGCTCAATTTGCTCGGAGGACCCGCGAGTGCTGCCTTCCCGCAGTGATAACAATACTCAAATGACACTTTTAAAAAGATATTTTCGTGAGGGATGAAAATGTAGGGTGATTGTTTTAGGAAATTTTAACTTGGGCTCAAGCTGTACGTGAATAAATTTAGGCTTTCTTTCGGGAAGTTCCCATTATACAAGATTGTGTAAGAATGTCTTCATTAAAGGGAAGGCTATCTTTTGTTGAGTAAGTTTTGTTTTTCTGGTTGTTTTAGACAACTATCATTTTTGTATCCTGCCGGGTAAGTCGTGGGTGGTGGGTTGGTTTCCCATCAAAAACCCCCTGACTATTGAAGGTGTAGTGATAAAAGCTGATGTGTAAAGAAGGGCCAGGGATATTCAAGTATTGGAAAGGGCAAGCAGAATACTCCATGAATAAATCCACAAAATGTAAGCATTACACAAAAAACTCACAGACGGGTTTAGAAGTTTAGACATATTTGATTTACCTTTTATAACTTTTATTTTTTTATTATGTGGCTTAAATAAGAAATGTGTTTAGTGGAAGACAAAAATAACGAATCTTTGTTTTAAAGTTAAGTTAATTTTAGATAATAGAAGTAGCAGTAAGTGGATAAAAGAAAGACAAGCTTTTAGGATTGTCGTCGTGAGGGTTACGTTACCTAACACAATCTAATCCCTGCGCAGGGCTGGGTGGGTTGGCCTCTGTCACAGACATACATAAAAGTTGATAATGCAAGTCCCTCCGTCCGTATAAACACCTAGCGTGCTACTTTATTGACACTTGTGATGTCACAATGTTTTAGTCGTAGGAATGCTTTATTTACCAATCAATTGTGTTCGTATAGCGATGATTTGATGTAAATCTACCTCATTTTGTCTTCCATTACAATGACAATAGAGCGCAGACTGAGTGGAGCAGAATCGAAAGCAGAGCAGTGCTCTCATTTTTGAAGTACATAGTTACTCGCATCATCTGTTTTAATTTATTTTTGTGGTCCGCACTAGCAAGAGATTTCTTCAGATTCCCGCGTTTGTAAATACTTTTAGGAAGCGTTTGTAAAGGGATGCTTGCCTACTTACTTTGTTCACTTACTAAATAATCGTCTGCGCTATTCCAGTAGAGGTCCGCTTAGGCTTAGGTCTTAAATGGCCTTAATTTTTGTAGTTCCCTTTTTTTAAACTCGTTTTTAAAAAAATCCTAGCTTGCTTAATGTATGAAAAGATAGTGATTATAACTTTGAATATCATATTGGATAAAAATCTGTAACATGAATTTACAACCTCTAAGTTCTTAAAATTATAATTTGTATGTTTTAGTATTCGTGAAAATACACACCATGATCTTGTATGAACAAACGCGCTAAAGGTGTCAGAGATTGTAACACACATTCGGTAATTCTCAAATACATACAAATACCACATCTAAAAACAGGACAAATAACAAATATTTTCGCTTTGGATCTTCTTCTCCGTATCGATCATCTTGTATTTTGTTAGGTCCACACCAAACAAAAAAAACATCACATGAAATTGAACGCTTGGAGAAGCGCTGTGATGACTGATGGTGCCACAACTGTGGCGCACTGGCCAGACATCTGTGACGCACTGGCCGCACAACTGTGGCGCACCAGCCAGACATCTGTGACGCTCCGGCTGCACATCTGTGGCGCATTGTCTGCACAACTGTGCCGCACTGGCTGCACAACAGTGGCGCACTAGCCACACCGCTGCGGTTGTCTAGCCGCTCTAGTGCGAATTACCCATTAACTACGAAGGGTTATGATTTGATACAATACATGTAACTTACGTATGTCATGAAAGTGGTCATTGCTTCGAAATACTAAAAAAGTTAATAAAAAAAGGGAATAAGCGGAATCGCCACTGCAATGCTTCTTCGCGCCTCTTATTTAAAGGCGCCATTTCAGAATATGAGAGCTTTATACATTTTTTAAAAGTTAGTAACCTAGCTCCAGGACAATTAATTTCGATTAGCTTTTTTTTTCAATCAAAATTCATTGAATTCGTCAGCTCGCTGCTCATCGCCGCGCACAGAAGCTCTGTCAATAGCAGCCTGCATTAATTAAATTGCACAAAGTTTCCACGATTTGTTATGTATATTGCAGGGGCTGTTCGTTTGTCTCACTCTAACACAACAACTAACCTTGTGAAGTATTTTAATAATATTTTAATGTCAGACGAGTATTTGAAACAGATAAATAAGATTTATAAGTAAAAGGAGTATTGTCACATACTAATTCCGTGAATAGAAATAGTAAACATTTCATCATTTTAGGACATCGCTAGATTTTATAAAGAAACAATAGTAAGTAGTCTGTTGTCAGTGTGTGAATCGTAGCAAGTGGAGAAATGTCCTCTCTCAGTTCACAACGACAGTATTTTTGGTCAATAATAAAAATACATGTAAATATAAATCTAACTTCGTCTTATATAATTTCTTCCTATTTAACTTTTTGAAGTTTGAATCTGTTTACCCAAGAGGTTTAAGTTTATGGAGCAGTGGTTAAATTCATGAAATATAATTTCCAATAAAATGATATCACTGAGCTGGACCGTACTTGAGCCTATTCAATACAAACAAACAAACAAATTTTTCCTCTTTACAATATCAGTATAGAAATAATAAAACGGCATTTCCATCAATAAGATTAACCCTAAAATGAAAAAGTTCTGATGAATCTAATTATTCATAAGCTCTCAAGTTCCTAGCAATGTACCTAATAAGAATATTTTTTAATAATAGCCCTTTAAAAATCTAAGTGGTCGTTAATGAAAGAAAAAAAGTAATAAACTGCACAAAGCGCATACGAGCAGGTTTTATTGTGGACAGAAAGGCCCAGCGCGTTGACTTTTAATTAAAGGCCCCTCCACACTCTATTATACAGGACATTTTTAACAACCCAGCTTTAGTCAATTATGCTAACGTGGACGTATAAAATTGAGAATAGAATGTTGAGTGCTGACTGATTGAAATAGGGACAGCAAAAATAAACGAACGAATGATTCGTTCAAGTCATTAATGCCGGTTTCGTTGGGTCCCACGCGAGACAAACTTTAAAGTGACGAATACTTTGTTTATAATGTGGGTGGCAGTCAGTACCTATCTGTTGCACTATTTAATATAATATTATATTAAAAATCTCTAAGTGTGTTTATTAATCACACAGTCGAACACCCATAGTACTTCAGATAATATTTCACATGAAAATTGTCTTGTAAAAAAAGAAAAAATATGTACAGAATGAAAATGACATAGTATTAACTATACATATAGGCATAATAATATCATCTAAGTGGAAAATTTCACGCAACCGAGAATAATCTGGTAATATTTCACGAGGACTGAGGCTCCGATGAACAGGGCATTTCCCGGACATATCGCTTTGATTTATCGACTGGTTAAGCACCCTTTAAAACTATAGCGAAAGAAAGCCAATTTTCCGTTCGGGATAAACCGTGGCGTTTCCGTAAATAAACAAAGCCACTATCACCTAGGAAATAGAATTAAGAATTGAAAATGTGTTTATATTATTGTCTATTGGTTGGTTGCTTAAGGTAACCCATACTAAACTTTGCCTGACGTCAAAGTTAGATGATGCAAATGCAACTCACTCTACATGCAATTTAATTATTTTAACGGTAATGATTTTTAAGTAGAAAGTAAGGTTTAACATACCTATAAAATCATGAAGCCTGTTTAGAATAGCGGAATTTTTAATGGTTTGAACTCCGAGTAATTTATTCAAAAAGAACAATAATGTGAGATTAATGTGAACAAGGGGATCTGTAAATGAGTTTTCTGTTCAATTCCTTCTTGATCTTCGACAATACTCGTTTAAACACAGCCTAACCACACCCGCGACAAATGGCTTCTAATTTCAAACTGATTAAATGCTACATAAGTGCGAAAAGCAGTCGAAAAGTTTCATTTAGTCGGATTGGCTGACGCGGGACGAGCAATGCGAGCCGAATACGTTACAGCGGAACGCAATTTGTCCCGGCCCACAATTTATGTCTACAACCCGCTTTATGCAAAGGAGACGACGAAAAACGGAATAAGTTTTTCTACCAACTTAAAGTATGTGGTTAAATGAATGAGAAAATGATGCTCTGTTTGAAGGCTTTGCTGTAATGTCTGCGGATTAAACATGTTTTGAATATGCAAAATACACCAGTCACAAGTTATTGTGTAATGCCAGGTGGTTAGAATATTCAGCCCTAAATCTTGGAGACCTGAGAGCCTGTTTTGTATTGCTGACGTGAATCTTTAGGCAAAAACATGTTTTCAGTTGATTAAATTCTTAATCACCTCGTCAGTCGATGCACCAGATGCGGTAAATTCAATTGTGTCTACTAAGTCGACTAACGACGTGCTAATAAGCTAATATGTATTAGAAATATAGTTATATATGTCACCGTATGATTACAAACATGTACATTGTAAAAACTCTATCATAGTCCTAAAAGGAATTTAATTTATTTTTTAAAAGTATTTTCGGGGTGAATTTTGGTAGCCATATATAATAAATTAAAGTATGACGACAGCAGTTTAGGCAAAAGGTGGACTTCAAAATACAATTACTTAGAAATCGAATGAAAACTTCGAAAACTTAGCACTTTCTGTAAACGTTTTGAACCGTTTATCAAGACTTCTATTAACTAATTTTGATTACATTACAGCGCTTTACTTGGAAAATATTAACAAATTTTATCCGTAGCTCTCGTGTAAATATTATTAGACGAAACGATCGTAAGTTTAAATTACGTGGCCCCCGCTATCCGGAACGAGCCGGCTGAAGCGCTCGAAGTTTTAGAAAAGCTTATAGCTTCATTAAACTAGTAAATAAAGGGTATGAATTACTCAGAGGAAATAAATAAGCGGTTGGCTAAGTACTCTGTTTTGGAATGAAGATTGAAGATTGTATTATTGGTAAATTCAAGCATTTATTTTAAAAGAAAAACTTTATAAGAATTAACACAACCTAACTAGGTTTGTTTTCAAAATGGGGAAGTCAGAAGGAAGTTACTGTCGTAGTAATCCTTTTAAATAGAAACCTACGCTTCACCTAATGTATAATGTCGTGGTAGATGGTGATCCTTTTTAAGCATCACCAAAAAATCCGTGATCAAATCACAGCCCTACGTAGCTAAATAATATTTCAACAATATTACTAAATAAGTATAAACTTTTGTCAAAACAGAGCACGAAAGATTTTAAGTGTGTTGTTCCCTGTAACAACAACGTTATTGCTCTTTGACGACATCAATAAAGGTTGGTCCCCAGTAGAGCGATAGCGAACACTGATCAAAGAGCCATCGCGGCGTAAACCGTATCATACACACAAAGATAAACAGTTAAAACGGTCATAAATAACTGGAAACGATTAACAAACCGATGGCCGGTACGGGGACCGTAATATATTCACTAACAGATCCCAATTTGTCTGACCTAACGCAATATTGGGATCTAGCCTCGTGACTATAAGACCGTGGCTGTATGCTGAGCGTTGAATTTTAAGTAAGCATGACGAGCAGTGTAAACCATTTGTTTATTATAGTATCAATCTAAAACACGTGATAATTTCTCAATTAAGAGTAATATTTTTACATTTATTAATTCATTTAATATTACTACAAAACTAAAGAGTTAAATTCCATATAAACATTTAAAATTTCATCAAAAACATTCACACCACGGATTTAGCATTTATTAGCAAAGCAACAAGGTCGTTTATAGACAAACTTTCATTGTGACATTTTCCAGATTAAGTGATAACTTGTGCCTGATTTTAATTTCTTCAATGTAAACTTGTGACAACGTATATTTAGAGTTGCAACTCGTGGTAGGCGTACAGAACTGCTAAGAACACTTTCCCAACCAATTTTAACTGTGTCCGCCTGCTCTATCCGCTACTTTCATAGCCGCGGCTTAAGTTTGCATATCTATGTCGAACCAAAGCTTTTAAATCCGCGATGGCTTATTCTAGGGTCAGTGGTTGGGTATAAAATATAGGCATAGAAATACGCAACTATCCGGGACTAGAGATATGTTTTTTTTATGCCAATGATATGGGAAATTGTTTTTTATAGTTTAGATTTGGATATCTGTGGTTTATACTGAGTGGGATCGTTGGTTAGTGATCCTGCCAACTGAATTTTAGGTCGGGGTCCAATTGAAAACAAAATCATTAATGAGTCTGGGGGTTTTAAAAATTGAAACAAAATGTAGACAATCTGCTGCGCTGTCGCCAGCACAAACGCAGTTGTTTAGCAGCGATAGAGTTTTAGTTTTTTAATTGTTGCCAGATCCGGGAACAGGATCTCGAGAAGAAAGTGAAACGGGAACAGGAAGAAAGGTGCTTTTTTGGTGGCAAAGTACTCTTACCTCTGGCTAGGATGAAGATTTTTTGATGGCAAAATCGTGGACGCAATGGAGTTATACAAAGGCTCCCAGAAATTACTGTGGGTAAACCTACAAATAGCTAATCTGGAATTCTATGGTGTAGGCTTATCTTCAGAGTAAACGTCATAGGGCTAATTTTGGAGTAGCCTCTAAAAAAGAAGACTACTTTTATCACGGGAAGGCTGTATAATCGCAAGTTTCAGTTCAAAACTATAAATCCGCATGTACAGTCAAAAGCACAAAATAAATCTCTACGTTTCAAAAACTTCAAAAAAAATATCTAAGCAAAACATTAGCTACAAATATTCAGACAAGTCAACAAAGAGTCTGAACAAACTTTCGTATAGATATTTGCGTAGTGTTTTGCTTAAATTTTTTAAGCCTTGGAAACGTATATAGAAATTTATGCTTTTGACTTTACGAGTAGAGTATTTAATTTTGGTTTATTTTCTTGTATTTGTGCTGTATATGTATTTAATTAGACATTTAAACTGATACCGAGTGTGTTCATTGCAACAGTTCCGGAGGTTTCTGCTTTAATTGTTTTACGAGAAGCCTCTTAGCGTCCCCGGCGGCGTAATTACTTAATTTAAAACACGTATAATGGGGTCGATTGGTTTTACGCCAGTCGCTTCATTTGCGTTAATACGCACTGCTTGAATTTAATTAAACTTATATTATGTTTTATCACCGTAATTTTTTTAGAAATCCTGCAGTTGAATCCGTTTACAATTTCAAACCATTAGATTTTATTATTGCCTATTCCATGACTTTTGTCAGGAATAAATTGGTTCCGTTCAGGAATAAATTTGCGGCAATTCTAGGATTTCTATTTTGTGTCATTTAAAGTGACATTATGTAGATAGAATAAAGTATAAATTAAAGGACACCGTCGAAATCGGCCCTAGCATCCACAAACGAATGTCCTTCATTAAAATACTTCTATTTTTTATTTATTTTATTAGCTATTATTCATATTAAACGGACATACTGTCGTTAGAAACGAAAAACAAAAAGTTCTGTAACTACTATATAATTTGATATGGTTGGTGGTAGATATGATTGGTAGGCGGTTTGTCGAAAGTAATGACAAATTAGTTTTACTAACCAACAGATGGAGTTATACTCCTCTAGATCGCGCCATAATTGTGTTTTGTCTCAAGCATATAAGAACTTAAATTCGTAACACCTGCTTTTTGTATTTTTTTTAGTAAATGAAATTTAATGATTTGAAGTTGTAAATAAATAATTGTATTTTATGTTCATTTTATTCATATCACTTAAGTTCTTACATAGAGGTAAACAATATATATATCAGAACATAACAAAAAGTGTAGGTACATCGTTTACGATTAAGTATAATCTCAAAAACGATACATTCTGTAGTAGGCCACGGTTCCTAAAGTTGCCCGTGTTTCAGCAAATGCCTGATGAGAATTTGTGAATGATTTCAATACAAATAGTATTTTCTCATTGCTGTGCGTGCCAGGGCATTCAATGTATGGGGAACGAGCGATGTCCTTTACACTATTAAAGAAGTGAAGGACAGCAATAATAATGACAAAACATTATTGGCACCTTGAGGGCATTGGCACCAAGGACTATCATATCCATACTAATATTATAAAGAATAAGGATTTGTTTGTTTGTTTGAATAGGCTCCGAAACTACTGAACCGATTTAAAAAAATATTTCACCAATGTAAAGCTACATTATCAGGAAGTGACAAAGGCTATATTTTTTTTTAATTTAAACTAGAATTTTTTATACTTTTTTTATACGTGATTCGTTCGATAAGATGCTGACATCTTTCACTGTTTATGTTCATATTAAATTCATATTTTGAATCGGAACAATAATTTGGGATGAAGCAGCACGAACATCTGACCGGGCCGTTATCGCAACAGGAAAACGAACTGAGAAAACTCTTCACGAATATCAAAGAAATTTGATTCGCATTTATTATTAGTCGCCTTCATTTTTGGGACTTCACTCTAAAAATCATCAAGTGGATGTAAATAAGTAGTGCAAGAATATCAATAAGAAGGAACTTATACAACGTGTCAATGAAAAAGCGCAAACCCTCACACCCCAACTTATTTATATTAAGAAAGAATTAAGTAAATTATTAAATTTATTTTCGCGGATTATTAACGAAGATATTAGCTTTTTTTGTTTTCTCGTGATTGTCTGCAAATTAAAAAGTCTATGGTAATAACGCGCGATCTAGTGCGACGTCGCCGCTTCGCGTGCCGCCTCAAAAAAAGAGTTCAGTAATGGTTAACCACGGCGTAATTAAAAAAATATTTTGGTCAAAATTTGACCTCTGTTTTTTATTAGTGGAATCGATTCTACTCTCGATTCTGAACAAACTGTTTTCAGGTTTTGCACTTTTGTCATTAACACGTTGTATACGACAGATTAGGCTAGGCACGCTCTATAAATCTCGGCCTTATATTTTATCGTGTGTAAATAATGGGTAAATAAATAAATGTTTGTATTTTCTGTAAATATAACTTCGTGTTGTGGTTCTCTGTACTTTGGTTTGCCATCGTCAGATTTATAAAAACAGTAACGATCAATAAAAGGATTTTTTTTCAACAAAAATGGAGCTTCGCAATCGGTGCCATTTTTTAATGTCACCCAGACCAACAAAAACTATTGTTTGAAAACAGCCGGTCGTATTTCAGGGCCATACAAACGTGAATTGTGTGTAGTAAACACTACCAGCCCATCGTTTGTTATCACCGCTAACAAATATGATCTTTACGAGCCGCTTTATAACATCCGAAGATAATACTGTCATTGATTTCCGTTGCCATTTTGTACTTAGACGGGGTCCCAGGGACCCCACACACAACCGGGATAGACCGCACAGATGATGATGATTTTGTACTTGGACGGATGAATTAAGAATAACTATCTGAGACATCTATAAGCATGGCCGGCAGAGTTTCTATATATGGGTTCCAGATACATAGGTGTTTCATTAAATCATTGGAACCTAAACCAACTAACCAATATATTAATCAGCCACGAAGAAAAAACACAATTGGTCATCACATGGGTGTTCGGTCCGGGATAGACAGATAGATTATTTATATGTCTCATTACAAAAATACACATTTGTTCATGGTCAACTAAATGATATTTACAATAAGATCGTCAAAGATAATAAAATGGAATGAAATATAACAAAATATGAAGAAATAACACACCAAATCAAATTAAATACAAAAAGTCACACATTAGCAAACACAAAATAGGATATATAAAATAAGATGACGTCAATATCAAGTCTAAAGAAAAAAAAAAGAAGAGAAGAGAAGGAAAGAATCAAATCCACGAGCTTTAGTGCTACAGGAACGGCCTCTATTTTGCCATCAGTGCTTGGTCGGTGGGTGTGATACATCAGTTCACTGGTATTTATTACAGTTCAACTTAAAAAAATAAAATAAAACTTGAACTGAAGAATTCGAATACTCAACAAATCACTTCGAGTTATTTTTATATTAAATGCCTAGAGCTACAGAATTGCTACACTTAATCTTCTGCAGGTAAGTACTATAATTGAGGGTACTGATCTGCCCTGACATTTGCAGCAGTCGCAAAAGGAAAAAGGTTTAAAATCGGAATCCGTTCGAGATATTTGGAATCGGCACGAACTCGCAGGATCGAGTTTTAGTCCCCTGGAGGAAGGGGCCCAATGTCCGATCAAGAACAGATCCAAGCGTGCACTTTTGGATTAAGTTTTCGAAAAGATTGTAAACTAGTGGTAACTACAAACAAATCGAACTTAGAGCTATTTATCTTCCTATTGACTTCAACGTTTACACTCGTAATTGTAGAATATCTATTATAAAAACAAAACGAGATTGAAGAATAAAACTACAGACAACCCATTTTAAATATTGCATCATAATTTTACCAATGAAGTCCTCAGACTCAATTTCATCATATTATCTAAACAGCTGAAATGTCTGAACTTATAGCATCGAAAATCAGCTCCCTGGAAACGACTAAACAACTGGGATAGCTCATTAGCATATACTTAGGTATTAAGGAAGCCTAGATATTTCGCTTCTCTAGAAGGAAACCTTTGCCAATATTAGAATACTTATTACCAGAAAACCTTAATTGATAAATGCAGAAAAAAGTAACTGAACCTATGTTATTTATCTGCAAGAACCTCAACTCACTTTGGGTAATGGTGTAGTTTGGAAACCTTCCGCGTGGAGTATTTACCAGGCCCATCTCACTTTCGAAAATGTCAATGCCCGTCCAGTATTTGCCACAAATTACATGTGACTTTTACAGGTGTTAAGTAAAGCGAGAGACAAAAGTAATTGTTTGCTTTGAAAAGATTTCGTCTCATATTTGCATAATGTTGCACCCAGCTCATCTCATCCACAGAGACGCAAATAACTCTGCTCACCCAGCGTTTATTAAACCCGTCATCATGGAGCAAAAGTTGCTTTACTCGCTTCTGGGAATACGTTTTTCCTGCACATGATTACCTTCCCTCTGATTATAACAAAAGACTTCACAGAATAACCACAGCTTTAAGTTGCGATCCTCGTTATTTGCCACGCGGGACTCGCGGATCAGAACGAATAAGCTCTGCGCTTGGGACGCAAATGTACACCAGTTGTAGCTCATCCTGCATTTAACATAAGGTTCACATTTGCACCACACGTAAGTAATCCGAATCATCGGGCGGACCACAATGAGATGGACGCTTTTAGCGAAATTAAAACGCTATGGTACGCTTCACATGTTTTATTGATAAATAATGGATACCTGCGTCCTGTGCAACTGTTACGGGATTGCTGTTCCGACTAAATTCGAAGATAAATCTTTCAGTTTAGCGAAGCTGGGACCAGTAGACTACTAAGTTTCCATTTCACAAATTGAAGGTGCCTAATAAAACTGATTGCTTATCATACTTAAAATTATCTTCTTAGTACTGTTTCATTGCCTATGCCCAGTAACTACTGAACTTTCTTTTGTTATCTTCAAAATAAACTTCATTTAATTGATGAAGATAGTTAATATAGATAATAATTTTCTATGATTAGTAGAGCTTATAGAAATTTCTTTCAAAATAATAAGCATAATATACCATCACGACTTTATCCCAAGCGGGGTAGTCAGAGGCAAGTGACTGTGCCGTCATGGTGAACGAAACACTTAGAAGCCCACTTTTCACCAATAGTATTAGAACCCAACGTGGTAGGTGGTGAGCCTTCCGCTGTTATCCGGGTTTATTTGGTTCGTTAGCGATGTTTTCCGTCACCGAAGATTTAGTCGGATATTTAACAATGAACACAAAGATTTGATTTCAAAAATAATAACACTTGCTGACTATTTGAAATAAAAGGGTTGTAACTGTGGAAGTTAGCTATAAAGGATACTTAGTACTTGTGCCTACTTTGCCAATCTGAAAAAAAATACATCAATACTAACTCGTAAAATTAGGAGCTTCGCTGAGTTGACGAGCAGTAAGCAATTTTGTTTTCATACACCTACAGTATTAGCGTCCGTACACATATTAAAAAACAAATTCTGTTTTGGTAAATTTATTACCGCACCACCGATTCTAATTTGATTCAATTATGACGTAAACGCATTCACTTAAACCGTTTAATGGCATTGTTAATTTCATATTGATGATGACTGAAAATTATGGGCTTGCTCCGACTAATTCCGGTAAACTTATTACGAGTCGTAAATTTCATTTATACGAATGTTAATTCCCATCAGCTGATTTCGATTCCCCAATACAGGAATTATAAGTGGCGGCAAATAGGGGATGATTTAATCATTCTGTAATGTAAACCTAGAAATTATCCACTAAGCAGGTCTGAATAGTGATATACAAAGCTCGAGGCGTCGAGTTCTACTTTTGAAGCTTCGAGCCTACCGAGCTCAGCCAGGACTCAGTGAGCTCGGTAGGCTCGTAGACCCGAGCCCAACTGAGCCACGAGCTCCTTGAACCACGCCTCGAACCTAACAAAAGAGCTCGAGCCTTCTAAAGAACTCTAGTCTTAAAAGAGCTCGAGTCATCTTAAACCTTATCACTATAATATTTTTCTCGAAGATTAAAATGTCTTTTTCTGTTAATTTAACCTCTATTTTTCAAAATACCCTTCTATCACATAGTTTATATGCCAGAAACACATATTTTATTGCCTGCTTTGAAAAGGAAGATTCCAAACGGAAATTAACTTATGCGCGACTTGCCACGCCTCGGGCGCTAAAAAAGACTCGAGCCCTGAGAAAGCCTAGAGATCGATCGAGCCCTAAAAAAGCACCGAGATCGACGGAGCTCTCAAGAAGGCTCGAGTTCTGGAAAAGACTCCCGGATCGTCGAGCTTCATACCAACGTAAACGACACCGAGCTCTAGACAAAAGGACTCGGAAGCCTCGAGTCTTGTACATCACTAAGTCCGAAACGAACATTGAAATAAAACGCTGAAACGTTAATTAGTAAACTAATCAAAGTTTCTTTAGATTCAGAATTTCTGATTTGATTGATGGCAAGTACTGGAAAGTAAAACCTGGAAATTTTAGTATAATTTTATAGGAACCTGATAAAACTTTGACGAATTTGACTCGGTTGGTTCCTACCATCCAGATGAATGATATTTGTATTTAAATGTTAATAACTATGTCGTTAGCCAATTGTTGGAATTAATACGCCAGTGCATCATGATCTGGCCGTATAACACCGGCCATATCGTTCAACGCTTGACGTTTGACAAACGTCACATTTAACGTTATTAAATAAGTATTTAACAACAAAATACTAACCTCTAAAATGAATTGAGACAGTTAACGTTAACATCGGTGTGAAATGCAACTATTTCACGATCTGCCCAGCTTTCAGCCGGGAAAATCGACAAATACAATGTTTTCGTTGATTCGCCCAACTTTTCACTGGGCGCATCGCGAAATAGCCGGCCATATCACAAAGTGCCGGCGTTTCAAGAAGTGCCTGGCCATATCGTGATCTGGCCGAACCAACGATCGGCTTACGACATCTATAAGTAAAAGTAAGTTTAAGTATAAAATGCAAATGACTAAATGACACCTATCATCAAATACGCGAATTTTAGGCGGCAAGTAGATAATAATTTGATTATTCTGCGACGTAAACCTGTATAATTATCTGTAGCTTATGCTTGTGCCGACTGGGGCTGCGTTTGACAGTTGAAACGGAAACGTACAATGAATTAAGCTGGAAAGACAGTAAACTAATCAAAGTTGTTTTGGATTTGGTATTTCCGATTTGATTGACGCCAGGCGCTTACTCAGTTTCGTATCATAATTAGATTGTTCCGGTCGTTGGTTTGATCCCTTCGTAGGACAAACACTTACTCGTATATAGGTAACGAAAATTTGTGTTGGTTTAATGTCTGGCTATTAGTATTTATATTAGGTCTTGATCATTTTTGCAAAACATTTAATTCAAAATGTTCAATTTCAGGTATTTCACATCTTGCAGAACCCCAAGAAGTGATATTGCTGAGGAATTTCTGTGAGTATACATTTTATAAGTCCAATTAGGCCAAAAAATCCAATACCAGAAATTCCTTCCCATCATTATGTTCTCTTTCTGAAATGTTTGAAATTATTGAATAAAGGATTCCTATAAATTGGTAGAGATAGTGAAACCTCAACTTTGACACGGTCATTATGGAACTTGCATGAAACAAGACGAAGAAATCAAACGCTTCAGAGTTTCATAACTTAATTTAGCAACAAAAAAGATGTCTCCGCCGACCAGACCGTGACGAGGCAAGGTTGCGCTCTGAAGCTTACAACAACATATTCAGTTCCTCATTTTGTCTTCGAATAACTACATGAGCTGCCATGAGCTTCCCTAAGCTACCTAAGTGACGTTGCCACAGTCAAAGGAGCGAGTTTGACATTGTATAAATGAAATAAATAAATATCTAGGACAAATTACACCAAGATCATCAAACTCAAATAACTTTATTCAAATAGACTGTATCAGTACTTTCAAATTTAGAGCAAAATATACTTAATAATAGACATAAATACCATAATATTATGGATACTGCTCAACTAAGCAGAGCTTGTACTATGGGCGTCAGAGACTGATAAACATACTATTTTGTCATAATAGTCTTGTCAACATCCTTATCATCAGCCATTCCGCTATTATGGTGCTCACATACACCTCCCCAAGTAACAAACTTCCCATAAACTCGCACAGCAGGAGTCACGGTTACCATTTTTCACGATTCCGTCTGAGTAAGAGTTTAGAATGTTAATTTTTTAAACAACGATCCACATATTGAAATGAAACAACTTTACGGATTCCACTTGCGGAATTTATATTTTTCATTTTTTAACCCGACGTTTCGACTCCTTTACGAAGTTTATGCAAATTTCAATAGGGAAGATGGTTAGAATCTACCACCTGCTTGGGATCCGGTAAATAAACTCATTAAGCTTACTTCATTCATTATAACATTAGAAATAAGAAGCAGGGGGGCTCAAATGAATGACAATTTGCATTCGAAGTTGCCATGACGATAACATACTTGAGTATAACCTGGCAAAACTGAAAACACCTTCCGCCACATCGTATGAAGGGACTAAGTAACATTTTAGATTTGGTAAGAGTTATAGTGACAGTTCGGATAAACACCCCTGCTTGTTTTAGGTTTTTACATCGACAATATGGTTTGATGCAATACAAAATAATTTATTTAAGCAAAAGTCTCATAAATTCTGAAGTTATTTTGCTTTAAATGAGAACAATTAAGTGTGACAGCTGCTATACAAGTAGATTTTAATAAATTCGGCATACATCTTAAAAGTACCTAGTAATGTTATTTGCACTTTTACCACAAAGTGGGAACCGGCAATTAAACTCATTAAGCCTACGGGGCAGCACAATAGGTACTGCAAGACTTCAAGATACGGTTAGTTCTTTCTGCGTTGATAGGAACGTTTCCGGGGATGATAGTGACGGTAGTTGAGTTACGGTTGCTATGAAAATAATTACTTTCTTGACGTATAACATCTGAGTCATCCCATGATCATGACTGCTGTAAAGGAGTCGAAACGTCGGGTTACAAAATGTAAAAATATAATTCCGTGAGTAGAATACGTAAAGTTGTTTCATTCCAATGTGTAGTGTTCGCGTAAATATAAGAAAACAATATAAAGATCTACATTTCCCTGTTTAAAGTTACGATAAAAAAATTGTTGGCTTTTAACCTTATTTTTTAGTAACATTATTTTGCGTAAACTCTTCGAAAGTGTAAAATCAGAGTCAAAATTAAATTACTGTAAAAGAGTTATCTTGATAGATAAACAAAACTCTGGAGTTGATTAATTTAAAACAAGCGGGAAGAAAAAAATCTTGCTGTATGTACACAAGGAGTATTTTTAATTTCTATCTACATAATACAACTACATACGGACACATATATTTAATTAATGACACAAAGTCCTACCAAGATGTAGGCTAGAACTAAATCCCGGTGGAATAGAGTCGCAGCGTTGCATAAACGTGGAATAACGTTATGCCAAGTTTAAAAACTGCTAGGCACAAACTATAATGCCTAATACACCATTGAGTTATAACTATTTTAAGAACAAGAATAATTTATTATATTTAGGGCAAGTTTCACGTTACAGTGAAGAAAAACGGTACTAATTAATTTTAACATTTACTTAACAAAATAGGACAATATTCATCATCATCATCAATTGTTTGACTTCAATTTTATTTGAAAACTCTACTACAGAATAAGTTATTTATTAGATAGCAGACGATGAGTTTATACTTTATTACGATATCTTTTGAAAACAAAGCCGAAATATGAAATTGCAGCATATCCTGAAGTCATAGATTGGCATGAAAATCCATCGAGGCTCTTGGATGGTCTCGGGATCGACAACAAATGATCTGATCACTAATTCAGCGAGCATGTAAGACGCTACAATTGAGCCCATGGTGAAGACACCACAATACTACTGGTAATAATATGTTCTTATCAGCTATCACTGGATAGCATTTCTGAAATAAAACCATGTTAGGACCAACATGGCAACTGGTTTTCATTGGTTACTCAGCCGAGAAGTCTTATATTATTATTATTAATTATTTTATATTTACTGTCAGCCAGCAATTACAGATTACTCTTGCATACTATCTTAGAGAGTAGGGAGTAGCTAAAAAACCAGAGCTACCTGGGAATTTACCTTCCCGCGGTTACTTATTCCTTTTGTCCATTAATGTGCTACTTACTTACTTTAATTATGTTTTAGTGATAAGAACCTTTGTTGGACAATACATATTTTTTATTCTTAATTCTAAAAGAAAAGTTAAGGGTGATCTCTTTTTTTTATAATGCCCGTCAAGATGACCTTACTCCACCTGATGGAAAGCGGTCGTGAGGTCCAGATATGAGGCTGACAAGCCCAGTCATTCAAACAAATCACTAGGCTGGCCATCCTCACTTTGAAGTCCTGCAGAAATGCCTTTTCACGCCCCGCTTGAAGAACCCGGGACTATAGGAGGAAGGAAACACATGTGTTGGAAGGGCGTTCCACGTCTGGATGGTACTACAAAGAAACGAGTCACCGAGCCTTTTAGTTTGGGCCAACAAATGCTGAACTGAATTGTGTCGTGTTGTCGTCTTTTAATCTCTATTACCTTAAAAATCATAGCTTTGAATATAAAGGTAAAGTTTATGTAACGGAGTATTCGTCAAGTTAATAAACCGAACTGCTTTGCTGAGCTAATATCGTGGTTCAAATTTAATAAGACAAAGTTACAAACTTTTTCGTGTTAGAACCTTTGCGTATTAATCAAAAAAAAACTGGCCGTAGTATTACAGAAAAGAAAATTCTTCCTACTTGTTTTACATTTTCAAAAGATTCGGTGCTTTTGAAAAATTAATTCGAAAGTTGCTGTAAATGAGCTTCCATGATCGAAATCAAATCATGCTGCAATTGATGAATGTTATTAATTACTGTCAAAATAAGTTAAGTTATCAATTAATACTTGGTGATTAACATAACATTAGTTACTAGAACGCAGTATGTCAACTGTGTAATGGTTACGATTTGACAGTCAAAAAATACATTTACACTGAATTAAACCCGGTAGAGCTAAACTCAATGGTTGTCCAGACAAAAATAGCAGAACAAAAGTAAAGTTAGAAAGTATTTGGATCACGTCCATCCTCCGGTCCGGCCCCAGGCCCTGCCTCCGTGGAGACTTTTAATTAATTAAAAAAAGCCTATTGTTAATTACCTACGCCAAAAACTGCAAACTTCGAAAATGTTTATTTCATTTTGGATGGTTAAAGGGCTGGCGAATAAAAGAAAGCACCTGAGAATGCTGTCTGTATTTTTATAAAATGGAATACAAGTTTGTATTGTTTAACTAAATAAATATCTGGGACCAATTTTACTAATCGCCTGACCCTAAACTAATAAGATTTTGCACTAAGGGGTGCTAGTAACTGATAAACATGTAATCTATAAATAAGAATGAATCTCCAAAATGTGTTGCTAGGCGCAAAACTCGTGAACGGCTCGAACAAATGGTCTATTTTTATTCATATTTTAGATAACGCACAAAGAAGGTTCTTCTGGAAAGTAGAAACTTAAAATTTGCGAGAAATATATCTAAATACTTTTTCTAAACAAACCAAAGCATTCAAACAATAACGAAAAGAATTTATATTTTTCATTTTTTAACCCGACGTTTCGACTCCTTTACGAAGTTTATGCAAATTTCAATAGGGAAGATGGTTAGAATCTACCACCTGCTTGGGATCCGGTAAATAAACTCATTAAGCTTACTTCATTCATTATAACATTAGAAATAAGAAGCAGGGGGGCTCAATTGAATGACAATTTGCATTTGACGTTGCTATGACGATAACATACTTGAGTATAACACCTTCCGCCACATCGTATTAAGGGACTAATGAACATTTTAGATTTGGTAAGAGTTATAGTGACAGTTCGGATAAACACCCCTGCTTGTTTTAGGTTTTTACATCGACAATATGGTTTGATGCAAGACAAAATAATTTATTTAAACAAAAGTCTCATAAATTCTGAAGTTAATTTACTTTAAATGAGAACAATTAAGTGTGACAGCTGCTATACAAGTAGATTTTAATAAATTCGGCATAAATCTTTAAAGTACCTAATAATGTTATTTGTACTTTTACCACAAAGTGTTTAAAAATAACCTTTTTAACTCTTGTCTAATGCTATAATGAATGGAGTAAAAGAAATACAATATGAAAAATAAAACACTCACATATCAAGCACAAATATTCGCCTCATGAATGGTTTTTCTAAGATAAGCACCGCAAAATAAAAATCACTTATCGCGCCCAAACTTTACAAATTGAAGGATAAAACGCAGGACATAATTTTTCAGTGTGTACAATACACATCTTAGCTCTACGTGACTTTTGGTAGTCAAAGTTGGACCTCTTCTCATAGCTCCAGAGGGTCAGTCCACGTACCATATCATTCATATAACTATATGTACAAGAAATAGAACGAGCTAAATTTAATTATGTTCATATATTACGCAACTCTCCAAGTATTGTTAACAATAACAAGCTTTTGTTGTGATGTGTTAATATTCGTATCGTGATAAAGTTAAATGGGTTACATACCTTTTTAATTGAAACATAGACGAAGTTTCGATGTATGAGCTCAGTCTGAAGGTAAAGTAAATATTTGAGGCTCCAGTTTAATGTATCTGAGAGGAAGTTACTGTGGTGTTAATTAGAAAACAGGATTGTATTACTCGAACACTCTTCATTAGCTTAATGAAATAAGATAGCTTTTATCAAACCGTCCTTTTAAATAGGAAAATTAAGGAAATAGCTGTTTCACCAGTAGACCCGTCGCGCTCGGGCCAATTTGTATTTAATTTACTTGTACTTATTGAGATTACAATTTTAATTAAATTAATGTCTTCTTATTAACTGTCCCGGTCCGAATTTAATTATATAAATTTTAATTAAACCTGCTCTTGTGCAGTTTATTGAGGCTATTTTAAAAGGTGCTCTTAACTACATACTGATTTATATTATATGTTGACAATGACACAACTCTTGGTTTGACATGTTTTGCAACTAATTTTACCGTGTAATATTATACAACAAACAAACAAAGTTCTGTAATTACGGTTGTCAGAGAGTATTCAGATGTCATTCATCTAGACATTTGACATTTGATGAAGTCACGATTTGCCATAGGTGATGGGTGTGATAAATTGGCTAGTAATGTATCTTAATTTTTTATCATTGATGGATCCAGCTATATTTTGTTGCTTTCTTTAGCTGAGTTCCATAGATTTGAAGTTCTTCAAGCATTTAAAAGGGTTCAGAATAATACGTAGATTGACGAACAATAAAATAAGCAGTAATTACTATTTTCTAGTTTCAAGACAAAAAAACTTATGAATTTACTCGTACTAACGATAATTAATGTTAAAATAAAAAGATACAGATACTCTTTTTAAAGTACTTTATTATAAGATAATATATTAAACTCTCAGAAATTATTTATCCGTAGAAAGTGTCATCTAAACAACAAAACAATATTATTATTATTATTTTTTTATACTACGTCGGTGACAATCAAGCACGCGGACCGCCTGATGGTAAGTGGTTATCGCGGCCTATGGACGCGTGCAACACCAGGGGTATCACTCGCGCGTTGTCGACCCTGTAAAAACCTTTTCAAACCCCTCTTGAAGAACTCCATACTATAACTCATCGGGAAAACCTCGGCAGGGAGTTCATTCCACAATTTAAGCGTCCTCGGAAGGAAACATCTCTGAAACCGAATTGTACGAGACCATTGCGGATTCAGAGTGTGAGGATGAATGCCCTGTCGGTGGCGAGCGGTGCGGTGATGAAAAGTAGCCGTGGGCATCATATCAAACAGTTCTTCAGAACAAAACCCGTTGTACAAGCGGTACAATACAATATTCACCAATCAAAAGTTAATTAATTGTCGCTACTCACACAGTCGGAGTGCGTTTTATCGCCCCCGCCCGCTCTGTCTGCGCATACGAATTATACTAGATCCGGATGTATCTTGTCCGCCGGTATCAAATAAATGAGTCCGTTCAGTTTGATTCATGTGAATGGGGAACGGAAAATACCCGGCAACAAATAAAACCGTCCCAACTACCGAACTACGAGCCACGGCTGCATCCATGTTACGCGAGGGTTACTTTTAACCCCTCGCTCGATCTCTTTTTCACAAAAAAGCAACACCCATTGATAATTCGTCACGTACCACATTGTATCATTATTAAGTAGTTTTTTTTAATAAAACCCATGCTCTGATAAACTTTGATTGGGCCAATTATTTCACAGTTTCTTATTTCGGAAACCGAGTAGCTACGACTGCCATTTATGACGCTTATTCAAAGTTCAGGCTATTGTGCGGTCTAATGCAAATTTGGAAGTTCGTATAATGATGCTAATAAGGCAATCATTAACTTTTTCTTTTATAGTCTAGAAAGTGAAGTTTGTTTGGGCAACTTTTGTGTTCGCGTCGATTGTGTTTAACTTTGCAATTTCCTTGTGGCTGGTGAGCAGGTCGTCAAAAAGTAGAAAACCATCGCAATCGCACAAAGCTGGTAGCAATTAAGTGCAGCACTCGACCGAGGTAGCTAGAGCGGGTTCGTTTCATAAAGACGCGCGGAAATGTTTTCCATTTTTGTATGACTTTGAATAGGAGATTCTCTATTTGTCTGTTATTCTTTTCTAAATTAGGTTACGCAATATCTACGTCACTTTTTGATTAGCTTAGGTGGTTTTCTGAAGGCAAGAGTGAGAAGCATTTTCTGGGTAAGTGTGCACCATCGGCCTCGTCATCACTTACCACCAGGCGAGACTGAGGCCAAACGCAAATCCATTTCAATAAAAAGGGTACCTAACTCTGTTTTCTGATAACAAAATCCTCGATAGACTTTAGGAGTTATTTTGTGAATTTGACGTTTGCTAGTGACTGTATTTTTCTACGTCAAAGTATTCCTTTTTAGTATGGCACCCGCTTGTAGAACCTCTCCACGTATAACGCCGTCTACTCATCCTTCTTATTGTACAATATCCAAAAGCTATTTACATGGGTTAATTCGCATCTGCGCGATTCTAGTATTGTCCATATGCAAATTTATTTCTGCGCGGGCATAAATGCTGCCGTAAAATGTTTCGTGAACCTTCATTTTACGGTATTTAGCATACAGATGTTCTAACAATATAATTATATTAAAAACCCAAAAAGTGTGCTCGTGCGTGGCCGAGATATCATTATAATTTCTCATGAATATTTTTTTAAGTATCGGTAACATAACAAAGTTTATTAATGTTATCGGAGAACATTTAATTACGTTATTAAAAATCCTTTCTTAATGCCGATGCCGTTACGTAATTCGCTGAAACTTTATAGTCGAAATTCGCGTGGACTTCACGTCACTTGGCGACATCAGCTTTCTTCTGAGCTCAGACATAAACTGAAGGGTTGTGAGTGCAATGCATTAAGAAGAACTAATTACTAAATATTCAATTTTTCCCTTGATATGTAACGCGCCAAACTTACATATTTGAACATCCCCCAGACCAGCCGGTTGCATGTGGCCTGCACCTACCAATATCTTGCAAATTATATCAGATGATCCATCCAGTCTAAAGGTGGGCGTTAACCTCTGCATTTGTCTTTAAAAAACGTCCAATCCAGGAGGTGTATACTCTTGTGCAACATGAACGAAGTTACCTTATACTTCGAAAGCCTAAAAGGTAAAAGCCAATAAATACGAGTGTGACGTTTTTATAGTTTGTACAATCAAAATATAATGCCTGGGATACAAAGAAATAAAGATCAATTTCGAATTGTAAGTATGGTTTTCAAACTCCCACGATTTGTAATACCTACTTCGTTCGCAGACGAAAGAGTGTTAGCTTCTAGAACATTTGTGACCCAACATGTGGCAATCAAGTCTTCGTGCTTTTGTCAAGCGCACATACGCAAATGCGTCTAAGCTGTTATACAATATTGTTTCGTGCGAAGGGTGAAAAATGTATCTCATTTTAATATTTCTCGTGAGTAATAATTTTGTGTTGAGCTATACGTAGCCATGCGTGTGAGTGCCCTCTCCCCGCAGTGGTGCCATTGATTGCTTCTCTAGGGAACGGAATTATTTGATTATATCTAGTGGGCCGGCGAAATTGTCCTATTACTAAGTAAGGGTCTTATTTAACAAGCATCCCTTCCCCATGTTTACTCCTTGTAAAGTTGTTCAAATAAGACCTTGGAAGACATATTTTGTCTACACATGACTCGGTCGGGCCAGTCTACAATGCTTTACAACTGTTTCTTAATATTTCTGTTATTGCTTCAGCAGTTTGCTTATTATGTTGCCAATCGATAGGTTTTCACAGTCTATCATAATACACGATAGAGGTTATTGACGGTCAGAATCAGTATTAGGGACGTTTGCAATAATTTTGGCGGAGAACAATACTATCGATCTTATTGAAGTTATCTAAATTAAGTATGTCTGTTTCATCAATAGTAAACAAGTATGACACGTCTAATGAGGATATGTCTCTCAACTATTAAAGCGATAAATAAGTCTATTAGTGTGAATTAACCGGAAATACATGACCATCTGTAATATGCAGAATCGGGCAATGCCATTCACACTCCAGCGAGTAGAGTTTGAGTCAGCTGCTGCAAACGTTTTCGTATATATTGTTGGAAAATTCCGTCGCTCCCTTCAAAGTTTGGACCACAAAGTAATACAGTTTGGGAGAAATCGGCCGATGCGGCGGCGGGGGGTATTGTGTTGCACGAGCGAGCAGCGACACCTGTTTCTGACACCGCACACGACTCCCATATTACAATATTACACTTATTGTACATGCATGGCATAGGCACTGTCACCACTAATATAACCACTCTTAGGCATTACGATGATGTAAACAAAAACTGTTCTACGACACGTGAGACTAATGATCTGTGGCGGTGACAGCATTAAGGCGTCAATGCTCATGGTGGATACATTTATAGTATGGTATGGCTATCTTCATCAAAATAACTGTTATTCTCCTTGTCATCTGCAAGTCCCTTCGAAACCTTATACGGTCTGTAGTTTTAAAGTGTTAGTATTACCGAGTGACGTCACGCAGTAGTTCACCAGTATAGGGTAAAAGTTTACAAAAGTGGCAATGTCTTCCGTTTTCACAATTCCATAGAATACTGCAAAATCGCAGATTAATACACAAAGACGTCCATTAGTTCAGGGTTATTCGATTTGACAGTTCGCTTAGACTTCAAATCCATGTTGTAACTCTGTTACGTACGCAAAGTAACATTCCCGGCGCGGACAAACTAGGATTTTGGAAGCAGAGAGCTTTGAGCAAATGTGTTTTGGTGGGGGGAGGGGGAGTTAATCATTCCCTTGTGCACGCAGGTCGCAGATCACTGGGTAATAAGTTCGGAATTGGCATCGGTAATAATGATTGTGAAGCGCTGTTGGCACCCGGCAAACATGCCGCAACCCTACGGTGTAACGTCTGCCTATTTGCCTTAGCAAAGTGATGTTTTAGCAAATACCTTATAGCTTCCAGACTGGATTGTTCTAAAACTAACAAGACTAATTAGGGTTCTGTTTTCCTAGAAATATAATTAGCGATGTAATGTGTACCGAGTCTGCATTCGGCCATTACTGTTAATTCCGACGTCCGTGATATCAGACGAGTTAATTGAAACCGTCATTAAACTTTTATGATGTAAAGTTTAAAGAGAGTTCCCTAAAAGCTTCTTAAAAGCTTCGTCCAGAAAATAGAACTTTCAGCTATATGTTTTTGCAAACTTAACTCAGTCTAAACATGGAATTAACATAACAAAGGGTGAATTAAATCATTGTAAACTTATTGAAATTTCGTTATTAAAATAACGACGAAACAATGGAACATTCAATTGAAGCGATATTGTATTAGGGAAGCAAAATAGCTGGACGGGCAACAGTCGTGCTGAGTGGGCATTATTGCCAGTTATTAGGTCCGGCCGGTTTATTGCCACCAAACGCCCTGAATCCCAAACAGTAATAGCATTGCTCAGGATAAAAGGTAGGATTAATAGAACCACGCCCAAATACTTATTTAACGCACTATGCATATTCATTAATTATTGCCTTTCGAAATGCCTCCTGCTATTAACTTTCGAATGTTTAATTAATTTTTGATTTACCTAGTTAAAATATGTTTTTTTAATAATTCTTTCGATGTAGACCGTTAATTGCTTTATGATAAAAACGCCCCTCGCTTCTCTTTTCTGCATTGTTGCTCGGTTTCAAATCGCCAATTGCTATTTGACGTCAAATTGCGAAAATTGCTGTCAGAGATTCAGATGGAACACCCATTTTAAAAACCAACTCAAAAATAAGTATTAATTTTTAGTAGGTATCGATTTGAATAACTGTGATAAAAAACTTGTTTGGCCGCATGGCCCCAAACTAAGTAGAGTTTGTACCATACATGGGTGTCAGAGATTGATTTACGTCTTTCAATAGTTAATAAAATATATAATTATATCTACAATCAGAAACAAAGCATGCCCGAGTGTTCGATACACTGTCGCTTTGTTCTGGGTGGGGTATAACGAGCCAGTCAAGTCATCATCCAGCCACTTAGGGTACAACAAAAATAAGGATACCTTTGAGGGTTCATAATATGTTTCTCATTGTCTGTACTTGTACAGATAAACGGAAAAGGTCCAAAGGTCGAAAGACAGTTGGCATTTCCGCCATACCGTCGGGAAGGGACCCTGCACGTAAGAAAAATGGGTCCGTTCTCTCAAGTGGCTTAAGAATCACGTTTGAACGTGTTGCCTATTTATTTTTGCAGTTTAATTTACCTTCCACTTTGTTCTTGTCCCTTTGTCTTTTTATTACATGCTAGCAATAAGTTCAGTCAAGCGTTATTCAGACAGGTTTGAAGAAATGCTCAGTGAATGGTGGGTAAATCTAATTGCCATTTTAAGTACAGAAGATTTAGTTAATCAGAATTGAAGCAGATCGCGTTACAGTTTAAGCGTTAATTTAAAGCTAAGAAAATATTTTACCAAGGAAAATACTTGCTTTTAGACTAATTCCTTTTGTTACGGTTACTGATATTGAATCTTTCATGAAATTACGTTCGTTCGAAAATACGTTCTCAGCCAATGATATAAAAAGTTTTATACGACTCTCGGGCAAATAAAGAGGTTTTTTATCGCGAATTCAAAAAAAAAAGCTTTTTTCACCAATGTGATTGTTACCCTTGTAATTGGCTGGGCTACAAGAATAATGTGTTTTATTGATGGCCCTTTTCCCAAATAACCTTTTTAGAAGAACAGGGAAAAATTCGGAACTATTATTAAAATCTCTCGCCCCCTAAAGTGGACAGACATCAAACTCCACAAAAATGGGAATTGGCTTTTATTCATCGTCGTTGCCTAATGGTTTGTTTGAACGTCGGCGTGGCCAGTGATGGTTGGTCTCCCATGGAGACGCGGTGCGATGCGGGTGTAAAGCGGCGCGACATGTGATTTTACCGTTGTAAAACGTAGTATTATAGTCAGTACTAAAAATAAGCTAACTTCATACATAATGATATATTTTTTGCCTGGTCAAGATAGTACGATGCAAAAATCACATTCACTTAAGGCTGGGATTTAGCGCGCCGTCCGATAGAGCATTCGGTGGGCCACTGATTAGTTCTGCGCGAACAGAATAACGCTGCGCCTTTCTTCTGTTTTCGTGAAATGAATTTATGATGAAACAAGATTATACAAATAAAAAGTTTTAAAAGTTTTCGACCTAGAATATACAAAGACCTTTCTATATATATATTTTTTAAGTGCAAATGTTAATAATGAATATTTGAGAGTAAAACAAAAAAAAAACGTCGACGTACTTCTTTGTGTTTTTTTATTGGTGAAATTATGCTATATCGTGTTTTGGAAAAGTTGTCGCCTTAATTGAAGACACTGACCTACTCTGACAATTTTTATTTGCTGAAATATTTTTTAGTTTAGTAGTTATCTTCAAACAAATTCGATCAAATATTGTCAATTTGGGAAAGCATAGCCTTAATTAAGTGATTGGCTGCCGAGGATCTGAAGACAATATTTTACATGTACTTTTTATTTTATGGAGCTCGTTATAAAGTAGCGTCGTCATGTCTAGTCTAGAAAATGTGTCATTTATGTGTATTTGAGTTCACAGTTCTATAGTCAGTTAAAATTGTTATATCGATGGTTCATGATTTTTGGCAGTAGCCACGATTAACACGGTAAGTCTCAATACAAGAGAAACTTAACAAACATATTCTCTAACTCGCAACGCGATTCGATTGCTATCTCTCACATTTTGAAAGCCTGTCAGCCAATGACGATGCAGTATTAAAAAGTAAAAAATATCTTTATTCATATAGACTTATAAAAAGTACTTATGACATGTCATGTACAAAAAAGAAATTGTAGAAAAAAATTACTGAATAAAAATAAACTTACATAAAATAATACTATGATAGTTCATATCATAATTAAATACAATGTGACTCTACCGACTCTATTCGACGCCAAGTAGCAATAACAATATTGAATAGTGAAGAGTCCAGCCGGACACCAAGCCGAGCATCGCGCCGCGTCTTCACAAACGAGCCCACAGTTTGCCTGCACGAGCCACCAGCTGAGTGGGCAACCGGTTCCGCTACCGATTTCCCTAATTGATAAATCTTGGCTGACGCAGCTCTTTGCAATTAAGGCGGATTCTATGCACTGTTCGGCTGAACGGAATTTAATACTCAGCGCCGTAACTGGATAGACTGGAGAGCATAAATGTTAATTAGGATTCGTGGTCTTTGTAACCGTTTGTA
The DNA here is from genome assembly GCA_947369235.1 of Udea olivalis. NCBI lineage: Eukaryota > Metazoa > Arthropoda > Insecta > Lepidoptera > Crambidae > Udea > Udea olivalis. Next base: position 9,495,746 of record OX376350.1, read on the forward strand.
TAAACTTAGGAAAAGATAAAAAGCGGGATCTGCTTATTACAAGGATTCTATTAATGTACCAATAAATACTAAAACAAAGCCGCATGATGTCACATTGAAGATGCAAAGTACGAAAACAGGTGAAATCTACATATAAGCTTTCTTTAAAATGCATAATTGGAAAACAATTCATCGCTATTTTTTCGTTGACTATTTTGATTTAATTTCAGTAGACTTACTGGATTTCACCGGACCGTTTTTAGAGGTGAGTCAAAATATTGTAAAATTTCAAAGGGGACAGGTAGGTATACCTAGCCAACTAATAAAAAAGTTAATTCACCAAATTAATTACGGGTGAAAGAGGGTAGAGATAAAGACTGTAAAAAAGAACGATTGTCATAATTGTTGTCTTTTTATAGACATGTTCAAACTAGCTCTGCTAAAATCGTATCTGCGCAAGGCCCTTTACCCAAAACATAATAAAATTTGCTAATTTTATTCAGTATCGTCATAAAAAGTGCCCTGTTTGCGTAATATTCGCAAGGATATTGTGTCTGCGAGAGCGACCTTATCGGCAGATAAAATTCGCGGCTTCTCTCCTAACTGCCGATGATAACTTATTCGGAGGCCCATTTTCTGGTAAATATATGGTTGATATATTTAACTCGTTTATTCTGCAAAAGAACTTTCCATACTCACGATGAAATGGGGAGATACGATACGAGATAAATGAATAACAACTCCTATTGAATTGTTATGTTCTATTTAATGGTTTAAGTGTTTAATGTTTCTCTTACGGAAGTCAGAATTGAGCGTAGCGTGCTCTAAGAGTATTTAACGCTGTCGTATTTGGTATTTTAACAGAGTAACGTCATATCAAAAGCAGTTCGATGTTAATAGTAGCTCTGTCACTTCCACTGCTGGACATGAGTTTCCTCTAATTCCTGTCATAACACCTTACGAGAAAGAGTATTGTATCCACTTACTGCCAGCAACAATTTACTTGTTGATCTTTTAGGCTGACTGGCTGGCCACGTATTAGAAACTTATCACAAGAAGAAATTGATCAATGTCACATAAGCACGCGGAATCTAAAAAAGCTTTTGCTAAAGAAGACGTTACATGTTCTATAGACGTAGCTACGTCGCGTGAATATCAAATGAATAAGAAACAGAGCAGAAGCACGTCTCGGATCCGGTCAAGTTATAAGCAAACACATGTTGATAATTAATTCGCTGATAACGATAACGTATTGAGTACCGGACACGTCCACAATTAGGTACGTGCGGCGCATCTCGAAGCGATCCGTTTCAATTATCCGAGATCAATAGCCAAATTCTGTAACGCCTCGGTCGCCGAACCAATCTATTCTATGGATGAACTTCTGACAGCTGCGAAGTAAACTTTCTCGGATGGCCGGCATATCGTGAGCGTCTTATATTCTGCACACATAGTCCAAAGATATTATAATCTCATCCTCGTGGCTCGGCCTAAAGGAAATCAAAAAGATCACTCATACATTTATAGTGTTCATATTTCTGCCTTTTATACGATGATCTTAACCAATTTATGAGTTACATAAGCTTAACCATTCAATAGTACTTTTAGTTCTTGTTATGTGAGGTAAAATTTCATAGTGGGTTTAGCTATTGTTAAAATGGATTTCGTATAATTTTAGTACAGTTTTGTTAAAATTTATATTTATGTGATATTTTGCTAGATAAACTGTATACTGAGCGAAGATAATATCATTACCACGTAACATAATGATGCGCAAACTGAAAGTTTTGATAATAGTGCTGGAATGAACGCGATGATGCAAATTAAACAAACAATGAGTAAATTTATTCATTCGAAAAGCGTAAATGAAGTGATTTTGGGAGTTACCAATGGGTTGGTCTGGTAACCTATCTCAAAACCTTCATAGAACCGATTTGAAGTACGAAGAACACTCAATAAAATTCTCCTTTTTTACATGGGGTACATAGGATGCTGTTTGGGATAAGATGGCTGTGCATAAAAGTGGAAATAGGAAGTTCGTTATTATTACTTAACAAATGTTTATCCATACAGCTGACTATGAAGTTTCACATCTGTGATATGTTCCGTATCTGTTACTCTGTGCTGAAATTCGGCGAAGTGCTCGTACGACTAAAAACAATTTGATAGTTCCCACGCGTTGATTTAGCAAACTCCACGAAGATTTTTCGTTCTTATAGTGTCCTTTTATCTCCGAATTCGATTAAAATTGATTGAAACCTGGATTTGAATTGCGTTATCGTGACGTTCACAGTAAGCTATGACTAACTATTTTTCTTTCTTGAATTGTATAATGACCTTTTGTACATCTTTTTGATTTACATTCTACAGCTGAGATGTACCTATTAGGCTCTTCTGTATAAAAATGATGGATCTTAAGCAATTTCATTTATTAAAATACAAAATTGTACTCTATAATCTCGCATTGTTTAGCAACAACAAGTTTAAAAGATTAACTGCTGTTCCCGATTGAGTCCTAGGATCAGGTCGAATTTTTGCATTGTTAAATGCTAAAAATTAAAAATTGACTTAGTAATTACTGTTTCTCGCCGGGTCTTCTTAGTAAGAAACAACTCCGACGCGGTGGTAGAGTCGCATCTTGTTTCTATACGAACTTTGAACGTTGTATGTTTGTTGTTATTTGAATGTATATTCATAGTAATATGGTATTTATGTCCATTTTTTAGTATATTTAACTTAAGATATTTGAGTTTTTTTTGAGTTTTAGTTTAAGCGTCACAAAATCCACACGTTTGATTTTCATACAGACATTGTGTTGTCTTTTTAGATTTATATCTGTGCTAAACTCGATCACTGTTGTGTTCGCAGATAAATCGTCCCATTTGGAAATTAAAGTTCGTTTTTACTCCTAATGACAGCGTTTAGCGAAGCCATTGTTTGCCATTAGGTAAGCAATTGATCAGGTTGCAATTGACGATGTCTTCTGTTTGATACGATGAAACGAGAGAAACGGATTGCGATACAAGAATGTCGCTATGTTAGGTTGACAGTTTTTATGCAATAAGAATTAGCGGTTAAATATGTTTTTTTAAAGTATAGTCTAGTAAGTATTTTAAGTGTTTTTTCCTGATTTATATCTTCAGAAGCAATGTAAAAACTGATTTTAAAAAACTGTTTTTCAGCAATAGTGATGGCTTTTTTTTACTTAAGAAGTTAACTTTACGCAAGTCTTTAAAAAGTTTGTGTTTTTCATTTTATGTTCGTGACAAAACAAGCAATTTTTAAAATTGCTTAAGATCGAGTAAAACAGCCCTGGTGAAATATTAGAAAACAAAATGGGTTTGAGATTAATCTAGTCGTTAACTCGTGCAGAAAATAAGTCGCAATAAAATTACGAAAGAGTTACAGGCTTGGCTTACCCAAGTGGTCGATTTTGAAGATTTTGGCGTATTTTTCACTCTATACTTTTACACCCACTGTCACTCTGGCCACCCACTGAGGCAGAAAAGCAATTGTGTCCTAACTGTTAATAAGTGATCGTTTAGAAGTCGACAGAAAATCCACCAATAACGTTGAGTTAAAATGTCAAAAAGGAGGCGTCGTACCCTTGGGTTTATCACTATTCATTAAGAACCTGGGTGTTCCCTAGTTTGCATCAGACCAAATACATCTTTGTTGAACTAAACATTGTAAAAAACAACGAAACAACTCAGATAATGCGCAAAGTTAGCCACCTCATTGTTCTAGTACACCAGTAACGTCCAACTTGCCTCTGACTGCCCCATTTGGTATACAGTCGGGAACGTATACGATATCATGAAAGTATAAACAACATGTTACTGTTGAATTATTAGTTCCTACAGGCATAGTGATGTTAGTCAAGAACACAACCCGACTCTACTAGTTATCATAATTGTTGAGAAAATTGCAAAGGTTATTTACCGAGCAGAATGAGCAACTGTTCGAGACCTGTTGCAATTGCTTGCAACTGCAGCCACCGGGAGCGTGCTCATAGTTGTCTTGCGAAAACTACAAGTAACATCTTGCATCGGCCAATTCTGGATTGAAATTTTGACCTTAGGGTTCTGCCGTCACAGTTTTGCTGTATCAATGCAATAAATAATTTACAAGCAATTATTCGCCTCCTGTTTAAGAGCTGTTGCAAGAATATGTAAGACATAAACCGTTGGCGATCGCGACCTTGGGGTCGCGAAACGCACGCGGGGGGCCTGCGTGTGTTTCGGTTTGCGATCCCGAGGATGACGGTAACGCGTGTCTTCGGACACAGTGGTCTGTGTTATCGTGCACTGGAGTCGAGCTTGCTCCTCCCGAGGTTGGCTGCCAGGCGGCCTTGCGCGCCGAAGGGTCCTGCGAGGAGTCTCTCCCTCGTTAGGGATCCCGGGTCCCTTCTATTTTGCGCCGAAGATGACCACCGTCAGGTTTTAGTTGGTAGGGGTCTCTGTTTTCCTAGGAGTTCCGAGTCCCATATATCACAGGTGTCCCGAACCCAGGACCTTGGGAATGCGTAATGCATTTCCTGACGCAAAGAAAAAAAAAAGACCGATACAACTTACGGCCGATGAAAAGTCAATAGTTTGCGCTAGCGCCCAAGTTTCTATAGTAATAAACTGTCAACGAAACGTCATTAGCACTGTCCCACGTTTCTCCAAGTTCACATCTGATGAGTACCGTCATTGTGCCGCGGCATTACTGGTTTTGCGCGCGTGTCTACTTTCACTCAATCAGTACATTGAATTTCCTATCGAGAGTTCCAGTGTGTACACGATTTCCTCATTAGTGTGCTTTTGTTAGAGACAGCCACCACCTGGGCCAGGGCTGCTGTACGGGCTGATTAAACTCTGGTTATGTGAACGTAGAAGATAGGTTAGGCTAAACTTGTAAGTTGAGTTAGTTTTAAACTCATGTCTGTGTACTGTATATTTATATATCCATATTATTTTAGTATTTATGTCTATTATTTAGTATATTCTGCTTTAAATTTGACGATTTGAGCGTACTAACTGTGAAGGTTTGAATTTGACTGAACAAACAGACGAAAATATCTAAAATTATTGTAGCCTACTTTTTTCTCATAGTTCGTCATTGAACTAAACCACCCTTATCGGAACTACTTACTTCATTTGTAAATATTTTTTGTTTGTATTTTATTTGTATGTATACTTACAATGATTTTAAAGAATGTTTTAGGTTTCTTTCAGGGCCTTTTAGGGCAGTCAAATTTTAGCCTAAATCTTCTGTGAGTGTCCGTTGTCCGTTATGTAGCGATTCCTTTAAGTGTTAGATTGTTTTAAAGTAATTTTATTAAGCGATTGGAAAAATGGTACCACAATGTTAATGACCTTAACGCTATCTTTTTCTAATTTTTGACCCGTGTGTTACAATAGGGTATTTGAGGACATCATCAGATAGGTAATTAATTATAATCAAAAGATACATTTAAAAAGAGCCTTAAAAACTTTTAGTTTGATTACAGTACAATACATTTTTAGGCCCTCCAAACTCGGGTGAGAAAATCCATTTTTAAAAGTGTAAATAAAGTAAATAAAAAAAACTAATACCATTCGATAATCTACACAATTTGTAGCAATTTTTGTTATCAAACCATATTCATAAAAGCAGAATTGAATATTGCTGCCGAACCAATGTTCTGCAGAACGGAAAGAAATAGATCGCAAATGACGTCATTTGCAGGCGGCAGTTTGTAGGGAGCGTTTTTGGGCAAATCCGAAAATAAGATTTTTAAAATTGCTATATCTCTGGTATTTGTGGTTTGTAAATATTATTCTTACCATTTTTTCTATTTTTGAAAGGTCTTTCGATAACACGTGACACAAGAAAATAGTCAAATACCCTATTCGCTGATCCGCAAGCTAGGTAACCCTATTGCATGTTGTACTTCTCGTTGTAGTCGGGACGCGTGGAGACAGGCTCTAATCAAGGCATCGACACCCGTCGGGCGTAATCTGTGTGTTGTCTCTGCCACTACAATCTCCTACACCTTCGATATTTGGACGGCACTAGTGATAGGTATTGCATTTAAATACATTTTGTTAACACTATGTGCGCCGCGATAGGGCACAGCTAGTCGTGTGGTTCTTTATCATCGAGTATTTGTAATACTTACATATATACTACAAGGCTTCGAGCATTTTTTTAATCGTTCACTAATGGTAGCCAATTTATAACTTGTTTTATGCCGTCCCCTGCCTTGGATTTTACTGAAATCTTAATGAAAAACAGGGTCTCTATAGATAATCACGTTCATACGCGTATCATCATTATAATGGGAATGATTGGAAGTAAAAATTAATTAAGATGTCGAACTGAAAGTCTATTTGACGGTGATGGTTAAATGAAGTATTTATAATTTTGGTAAAATATATACATCCGAATTGTTGAAACGATGTAGGTAGTTTCAATCAATGAACCATGAAAATGTCTTGTGTGTTGTAAAAAGTTAAATATAATTTATTATATCAACGCCTTGGCAATAGCTTACAATTACAGCAAATATCTTAATGGCAGTAAGATGATGTTTTTGTTCGGCTTCCTCGTCCGCGACCTTCGGCGATCTTTTGTGTTTGAGCACGCCAATGGCATAATTCGATACATTTGATATGTGAATTACCACAAATATTTCTGGCTCTGGCATTGAAATGTCTCACTTGATAGAGCTATGAAAAACAAAACACTAATTAAAATGTTTATTTTTAGAATATAAAATACTCGCCTAAATACTATCAGTAAATCACTAGCAGTAGCAATTGCATTCGAATTTATGTCATCCTTCATTACCTGCCACATCAGGGGTGGAAATAGTTTAATACCATTGTTTTTTTATAAGTCAACGGTGACATTATGAAGCTGAACAAAAAATTGAACTCTCTAGGTTCCACCAGCATCGTGTGATAAGTACTGGATATATATGACTTCATGTAGTTTCTTGTACTTGTTTTTTTTTTACTTTGACTCTAAAAAATAAAGTAAGTAAGTAATTAGCCTATATACTGTCCCACTGCGGGGCAAAGGCCTCCATCATTGAAATCAAGTCATCGCTACAATGGATGGGTATTGGCTTATTCACTTTCACTCTAAATCTGGACTTACAACTTTAAAATCATGGTCAATTTGAGTGTTCAATATGAGTGTGAATTAATTTTAGAGCATTAAAAATTATTTAGTTACTCCAAAAATGAGTTCAGACTAAGTTTGATATCGTACTAAAGAATTGCCAGTGCCGTAATTCTGAAGCGTCTGTTAGTGTTTGCATGGGAAATAATAATGTATGTAAGTAGATGTCACATTTTCTTTGCATAGAAAGTGGGTCGGGTGTGCGAAGTTTCTTAGAACGAAATTCACTTTCAGCAAACAGTACGTGCGTGATTAATATGAGTAAGTATGGGAACTAAAGTCCGTTTATTAACTTCTGTTTGTTAGTATCTACTCATGTATCATTGTTGTTGATTTTGCTGTATGATTCTGTATGAATATTAAAGATAAGTTTTAAATGAATTGATTGCTTTTTATTTAATGTTTGTTATTAAGATACATTCATTAATTAAATATTTTTTGAATGCAAATCAAATTTAAATCTTTTGAATAAAATCCTGATAAAAACGGCATTCCACATGAAGCCATATTTGAAATATTCAGTACAAATGCTTGTTGATGAAGTATGTGATTCGTTCGTGTTTTGGTTTCCAAAAAAAAAAGGTTGGTAAAAGGGAAATCCATACTTTGCGACCATAGGGGCCGTATTACAATCTCTTCCACCCTGTTAAGTGCATTCCCTAAACTGAGCGTAGCGAGTAATTTCGTAATATGATCTTTCATTTCCAGCCAGTCAATAATGCATCCTCTAGGCCAAATATTTACTGACGAAATTGCTCGCTCCCCTTAGTTTAGGGAATTAACTTGACTGGCTATCAGAGATGGTAATAAGACACCAAGACAATGTATGTGAAGTTGTTGGTTTTGTTTTTTATTTATGTTAACAACACAAGAATGTAATAACGAACCCTGAAGCCAGTGACCGCCTTAACGACTGTCTGTAGGGCTTCTATGGAGGCCAGTCAACTGGAGATCTTTCAGCGCACAGGGAAGCCCTAGTCAGCTGCATATCTTGGTATCTCTAATGCCTACGGGAGGGCCAGGCAAAAACACCTTGTACCTTGGTTAGTTTTGCTCGATCAAGATACTGCTGATACAACAAGATACTACTGGCTGGTGCCAATGGAATACCACTTTTTGAGGGTTCAAACCCACTTTGAAATTCAGTAGAGTTTAGTCCTCACTGTTCCAATATGCTTATGATAAGTTACCGGTTTGTTCAGTGCAATGCGAAGGTTATTTGATCCCTTTTAAATATACACTCATAGGTGTTGAAATCTAAAACGACGTACCCCATACAAAGGTCCTTTTTCTGGTTGTTGCTCATATCTCGAAAATCTGTACACATAGAATAATAATTAGCGCTAGATTTTTTTTAAAAATTTACTACAGATTTAGTTATATTCTCTATCACTTTACGATCAATACTTTAGGAGCTGCTGCGTGTTTGCATTTGTGATGATCTATTCTTTTCCTATATAGTTTTGGCGGCTGCGACACTACATCAGCAATTTATAGAATGGCCAAAGTGACAATAGTTACGCTATTTAAAAAAACAATAACCAAGGACATAGCAGCAAATTTTTAAGACCCAAAATCCACACTGAAAGCCATTGCGGAATCAGGAGAAAGGATGATCCTGACAATCGTACGCCCACTACTAACCTGAATCCTAACAGTACCTACATCTACCACGAGTTGCCACTTTACATTTACGTTATCGTTCGCGTAAAAAATTGTAGTCATGTCATGTCAAGTCAAATCCCAATAAAAAAAAAATACGCGAACCATAACGTAAATTTAAAGTGGCAACTCGTGGTAGACGTAGTATCGATACTCCCTTTTTCAATGCTTAATAGTAAATAAGTAAGTAAGTCTTTATTGGGTATGAAAAAAGGTATGTACATAGATCTTAAATCAAAACGTTGTTCAATAACCACCTTCAAGTAAAGCTTCAATTTAAATAAAAATTGTTGGTAAATATAACTTTTTATACATCAACAATTAAAAGTGAAACGATAAAAGTAATATTATTGTTTTTTGATGTGCTTCATTGAACGCTCTTGCCAGTTAATTCGATTATTGCGACGACTAAAGTGGAGTTTATGGAATGTTCAAACATTAAAACAGCAGCAGTATTTCAATTTTGATTTACTGTAAAACAAGTAATTACTTACTCGCTATGTTTATCGCTATTTAATTTTCTAAAGAATAAGGGAAGGGAAGCTTTAAATTGTCATTAAAATGTTATAAACCATTTCAAAATATTATGTTTTTGATTAACTAGTAGAAGTAAAAGTAATCAGATATACTGTCTCACTGCTGGGCAAAGGCCTCCCTCATTGAAATCAAGTCATCGCTACAGTTGATGGGTATAGGCTTAAGGGGATACAGAAGCGCCGTTTTCCCATACAGACGTAGTCCCCTATCCGCTGTGTTCAAACATCCACAAAACTAATTTGACTAGTTTATATAAAAAAGGAAAACATAAAAACACGCCAAAAGTCATTCTTTCATTTATCTTTATCGCACTCTGCGGGGGCTCGAGGTTAGCTACAGACAGCAATAATTGATTGTACTTATACCTATTATTCAATTCTCTCGCCTGTGCTGTGTTCTCTTAATCACCACGCTTGCCAAATGCGGGTTAGTGATCACAAACCCTTCTCGTCTTCGCAAAAAAACCGAAAACACACTTTGCCCGACCTGGGAATTGAACTTGGAACCTCCGGATTTCGGGCTGAGCTCTGTGGGCACTAACTAATTTAGTTTTAAATTATAACTTCACTTGAATAACTTTTTTCTTATCACCGATTTCAACAATCACAGTGAAAATTACAACTTCCGATATCACCCAATAAACTATTTTTTCTCAAACCGTTGCACAATAAGTAAACGAGACCCTTACAACGCGGTTTCGTGATATCAGTATATCGTGATATGATATATATTTAATTTTGCGATACTGCTGACCCCCGCGTCTGACGCAGCGTATAGAATAACCCTGAAGCCATCCAGGGACGGAGCAACTAGCTAAGGGCAAGAAGGAATTTTATAAGTAAATGTGATACTAGTACCTTCAAAAATATACCTGAATGAATACAGAAGTTTAAAAAACATAAAAAAATAAGTTTAAGTTATAAAACAATTATTAACAAATTATAGTATTATAACAAGAACAATCTTATTTAAGGCTGTCGCCGGCAGCGGGGCATTGCGCTTAACATCGACGTTGTTTGTAGCACGTGGATGGTGAACTCCAAAGGACTCTTAATAATGTAACGAATAATAAAGAACACAAAAGCTCATTGTAATTCTATTATCTAAGCCTTAGATTCTAAGGCATATTTATATTAACAGTATAAAGGGTGTAAAAAGTCCCTTAACGAAGCTGACACCTACGTATTCTGCATATCATCAGGACCATTTTTTCTTTCTAGACCATACCTGGGAACTCTATAGTTTCCAAGTTATTGAAGGTCAAAGTCAAAAAATAAATCTCAAGATTTTGATGAAAACAAACTCAAATCATTATTACTTAATTTTTGTCCTAAGAAACATTATTAAAATTTCAAGTATTTCCTAACAAAAAATTGCTTCAAAACGTTCAACTCGCAATGTTAGTACATCGTGCGTACCCCTTGATTATACGTAACAGCCACGCACAAAAGCGCAGGAGCGGTCTGTTGCACGCGTTACATTGCGTAGTCCGTTTTTAGGTTTAAAATTGTTTCTGTGACTTGATTTAATGGTCTGAGTGCGTAGATGCCGGCTTCGTTAAGGGCTTTTTACACCATGTATTATCTGACGATTTGCTTTTTACACTTTCTTGGATACTACAGGATAGATACTGTCTTCGTGTTCTAAAAGGATCAATAAGTGCAGTTACGCTTGTTATAAAAAAAAATCTGCGCTCCTACATTCCTGCGTACGCCCCTGTCCCCCTCCCTCTGAAAGTGACATGTCATTTTCACCAACTATGCTTTATGGCTGTTTCGGGGAAACCGCCTGTTCCCTATAATGAACCTCAATACCCTACAATAAAGTTTGAAAGTCAGGCTGCACAAAAATAAATGTTCATTTTCAAAATAACAATATGGTATTTTCCCCTACAATATACTCGTAGCATCAAATTATCTTACTCTAATCTTCTGCTAATAAAAAATGTTACGAGTAAAAGCTGTGCATAACAGAGGACAATATGCATGATTAATAAATTTGTGAACCCATGTGCATTTAAATAAGTTTTTTGCAAGCAAATTTTGCTTATATATAAAAAAAAAACGTAACAAACGTCCCTGCCTGGCAATAAAGACAAAATGTCACCTATTGCTATTAGGAGACATCAAAATAATCTGTCAAGCCTGCTTAAGTTATAAATTATTGGCTATTCCACCACACCGGCAGAGTATAAAAGGGCGCCGCGAGGATATGCGGTTATCACTCACCTTTATAGGCACTAATATTGAGTTACTGCGCCTTCTTCGTGGCTTCTGCGAGATTCTAATGATAATTGAAGCCGGCGCATTCGAGAAGATAAGTTACCAAACTTTGATTTTATGGACACCCTACATTTGATTTGACAGATGGAGCCGAGAAAAATAAACTTAACTATCGCAACGTAACTATAGTTTTCTGGAAAGGCCTGCGCAGACGAGGGACTATCCGCGAGGTACTTTTGTCCATAAATATAGATACCTTTGTACAGAGGAGTGCTTTTAATCCTCTAAGTTCTGTATGTTACTTGATACAGTTTTTAAGAGATTTATATTGATGGACAAAAGAATACCTCATAGTTAATCTCTCGTCGCAGGCCTTAAAGGTGGATGTTAGCGCGCGCGACCGCGTCCGGAGACCGCGACCGACACTTGTTATTAGGTTTTGTACGAGGTGTTTTGGGTCTCCGTCTCCGGTCTCCGTAGCGCGCGGTAGTTCTTCATGAAGACATCAGAAGAGTGGTAATTGTGACTATCACAACAGAAACATTTTAGGTTAGGTTTAGTGAACGCATTCCCATGGGTGGGTTTATGAATTATTGAAACTATACTACATATAGGAACCAAGAGTAATCTGCCGACGTAAATTGTGATTGAAAAAAACTTATTTATCGAATTCAATTGCTATCTTAAAAAGTTATCCAACTCCGCTGCGGTTGGAAAAGATTTTTCCTGTTGGAACTTTAAGTTGACCTTATTCAGTTTGGAGTGCAAACGGTTCTAGTTAGCAAATGGCAAAATTCAAGTGGACTTTGACAAAAACTGGACTTTTATCAAAATCAGAGTTATTAATACACACACTTCGAAGCCAACGTGAGCAGTCACAACTTAATAACAGTTATGTACAAAATAATAACTAGGTAAGTCTTAAGTTAAATTACCTACTTGAATCAAACCCACTGCCTTTGGTGCTACAGGCAGGATCCTCAAGCATTACACAAACAGGCCAGACATCAAAAGTTATTTTGCTTTCAATACAGCCCTTTCCAGCAAGATAAAATATACTCTATTTGATCAAGCAGAGTAACGCAAGTCAGGTATGAGATTTGTACAAAATATCTTACTTCTTACTAACATTTACTTAATACTAATATTATAAATGCGAAAGTTTGTGAGGATGTATGTATGTTTGTAACTCTTTCACGCACAAATCACTGAACGGATTATGATGAAACTTTACAGTAATACAGCTTATACATCAGAATAACACATACGTTACAATTTATAAAAATTTAATGTATACATGTTACAGTTATCAAGTTCACGCGGGCGAAGCCGCGGGCGGAAATCTAGTTTATTTTATAAATTACCTTATTTAAATCTTAGCTTTGTTAATACTGTTAACTTAAAACTTTTGCCAAGAAAGCAAAAGCAATCTTCATAATTTAAAATAAAAAGAAAACTCTGAATATCTTGATATGCCGCAATCTAACCTCAACCATGAAGTACACTTTAAAACCTTTCTTTTTCATAGTAGATTTTGATGCAATAATAACTTCAAAAAATTACGCAATACAGCGACAAATTAAAAAAAAAAACCCAATCAAATTGAGCAGACCATTTTCCATAAAACAAGTGGACAAGAGCAAAAATTAAATACTGCCTTAAAATTTGTAAACCACGTAAGAGAGGTCAATAGTCTAATCAAACCTCCATTCATTCTAGCCCGAAAGTCCCAGTCAGCTTTGACCACAGGCTATTTTTCATCACGTAAAAAGCTCCGGAGCCAATCGACATTATTGCCTAGTTGACAAAACGTGCTTGATTAATCCCTAACGGATTTATTGGATAAATAAATCAATACGAGTGCGACAAACAAGCCGAAGCAGCTTGCTCACACCGAGCGTCGCTTTTTTTGTCTTTTCACCCTTTCCCCCAATTTATAGCGACCCAGAAACAACTTTGCAACTCTTTGGACATGAATTAAGTAGCCATTGATTTTAGAAACGAGTACTTTAATGTTTTTTGGTTATTGTTGCATTTCGTTTACTCGCAATCTGTACGTCTACCACGAGTTGCCACTTTAAGTTTACGTTATCGTTCGCGTAAAAAAATGGGATTTGTCATTGTCATGTCATGTCAAATCCCAATACAATTTTTTTACGTGGTCGTGGTAGACGTACTGGATTAAGTATTTTGGGCACTGAAAAAACAAATGAAATGAAATAAATAATCCTACCTCATTTCTTCAAGGTCCGTAATTCGACATTTTCTGGTTTTCTATCTTGCAAAATGAAATACGACTCAATACAAGTCAAAATACTTATGACAAGTCAAATAATTACTAGCCAAATTGTAGTAAATGAAAATAAAGGTAAAAATGACATAACACTAAGATAGTAAATATCTTAAATAACCATAATGTGACTACGATGATTTCATCTAAAACATACCTACGAGTACTTCCTATCTTTCTGAAATCTTGTAAATACAATTATGAATATTTAATAAGCCACCAAAGATTTACCGGCGAGCACACCTCAGTTACTAACCCTTGTGAATACAAGGGTGCGGAATTTTGTCTAAGAGCCAAATTGTCTGCCGCTAGACGTTTACGACTTGATAAAAACAGGCAACGAGGTTCTTTTCTGGTTATATGGGTACTGTATGCATTTGTCCTTAGGAGAGAGTGACCAGGAAAACTAAAAACAACAGATATTTGCAGAAAAAATTTCAATAAAATTTCCGAATAACTCTCCGGTGATGGAAAACATCGATGAAAAACCAAATCAACCGGGATAACGGCGGAAAGCTCACCACCTCCCACGTTGGGATCTAATACCACTGATGAAAAGTGGGCTCCTGAGTGTTCCGTTGACCACGAAGGCAACAATCTTTTGCCTCTGACTACCCAGTTTGGGATATGGTCGTGATGGTATGTTATGTTTTGGTAAAATTTCAATCCAGTTGGATAAAAAACAGCCAAAGTATAATAATATATTAATACTCGTAGCTCATTGGTTTGGTTGTTAGTGAGTGCATGATTAGTAAAAACGTTATGACGAACATTCGCGTTCATTCTAGCTAGCGTTGTGTCTAGCTAGATGTTCTGCGGCTATAATTTCTGGAGGTTTTTTGAAAAAGAAACCGAGTGTGTGTCTGTCCGCCGCGTTGTTTGCTGATATGTCAGTCAGTTCTTCCTTTTATAATATTTCAAATAATGATTACCTTGTTTCAGCAATATCCCTTCAAGAAAGCTTTGGCGAGTTATTGACGGCGTACATCTTCCGACAGTAGCCGTATCCGCAAGGGTGTGGAATTTGTCTTAGAGCCAAATCGCTTCCCGCTAGACGCGCGCCGCTTTACGACTTGATAAAAACAGGGGCCTACTTCCGTTCATCCGACCACGTAGTAGCGTAAATCTTTAGTAACTCTACCTCGAGTTTACGCTGAAGATAGTCACTAGCATCAGTCGTGAAGAATTTATGTGGGATTTCAGTACAGCAGCTTCTGGTTAATAAAAATGTTACCAAAATGACATTCAAGTTGCTGCAGTTTATTGTTATAGCCTACTTGATGTACTAATGGTGGGTGCCCAAGCCATGAGTACCTCAAGGCGTTTAAAGGATACTTTCTTACAGTTTAAAAGTGATGTTTTATTAAATAAAATAAAGATAGATTCTTCATTGCACAAAATAAAAAACAATAATAGTAACATTTCATTGTACAATTTAGGCGGCGTCATAGCTAGAGAGTTATTTCTTCCAGGCAACCTTCGGGTAGAGGAAACGTATGAAGCTTTTTTCATATCACCCAATTTTTCTGTGTTTCCAAATTTTCAGTAATCTTCGTATTTTTTGCACCAAAGTAGACCCTCCGAGGGTCGGTCCCTTCTCCTGTCTTTATGCGGGGCGAGCAGCAGGCAGGACACTTTCAAATAACCAACTTATTACTAGGGCGACCATTTTTCCTTGAAGTACCTATATATAATAATATGTAAAGTTAAATGTATAGACATCGGGTCACATTATCAACATCACATTATGTAACCACAAACTAAATTTTTACTAAATAACATTGAAAGAGAGATCCTAAATCTATTATGGGCATGGACATGTTTAGCGAATTGAGGAGAAGTTTTAATGATTGCGTATCAAAATGTTGCTAACCAAACTCTTTTTCTTACATTTTATGATATCACTTTTACTTTAAAAAGATATTCAAAACATTAGAAAGTATAAATATTTTTTTAGGGTGGAAAGTGGAAATAGCAATATTTTCAGGGAGAGATAGATTTAAGCATAACATTAACTGTAATGTTATCACTGTCTGTACTAATGATGAGAACGTGATACGATACTTACGTATTTTTTCGTTAACGTCAGAGATCAACACCATCTAACTAAATTTAACAATTAAAACATTTTTTTTCTTCATTTCGTAAAAGTGTAAGCTTTGTGTAACCAAAAAGCAATGTTTAACTTTAACGCAAAGCAAGGTAATTGGGATTTAACAATAAGAAAATTGATCTGAAACACAATTCTAACGATGGATACTTTTTTTTAACAAAATGTGGTTAAGAAAAGCCAAACCAAGCTTTTGACAAATTAATGCTATGAGTAATTGGATAAGTACCTATTATAGTGTAATACTACACTTTCGTTAATAAACAACGATACCATTGCAGGTTAGTGATATTTGTAATAAGCAAAATGATATTCTATTACGAAAATACTTTTTTTAATAGACGTATTTGGAATCAATTATTTACTTTTTACCCTTTTTTATATTATTCCTTTTTATTATTTCGCTATCGACAGGACGTCAAGCATATTAAATTTTATTTTGTGAGTCTGACGTGCGAAGCGAAAATATTGGTAAATACTCATTGTTTTGAATCATGACTTGTATTGTGGTACAATTTACATCTGAAGACAAGTTTCAGCGGTGATGAGCCCCGGTTGAAATTCAAATGTTCGCTATGTTGATTACAACACCGGCACTGCATTTATCCTCATGCACCTATATTCAAGACCTGCTACTTCTACGTTAATTCAGCAGCTTTGCTAACTAACTAACCTAAAACCAGTGCTGCCCCGGAATGCCACTTCAGTGATTAAAAGGATGTGATATAAAGTAGGGAGGGATCATTGAATGAGTTAGAAAGGAAAATTGACAAAACGGAGGTTTGGAACCGATTTAAAAAAT
Source organism: Udea olivalis (assembly GCA_947369235.1). NCBI lineage: Eukaryota > Metazoa > Arthropoda > Insecta > Lepidoptera > Crambidae > Udea > Udea olivalis. The sequence continues at coordinate 9,512,500 of OX376350.1, forward strand.
AACGTTTTTAAAACGTTCCGAACGGTTCCTTGCAAAGCATTTGGTTCGGAACGCAAACAAAATGGGAACATTTTATGAGAACGGAAAAAACCGGTTTATTCCACAAGAAACAGAGGCTCATGGCGTGACAGCAAAAATTTATACATGGCGACAATTTTTATTTATCTGAGAATGAAAATATTTCGTGGCGAAGAACTATTCGTTAGATGATTCAAGTTGATGACAAAATATAAACGTTGCTAACAAAAAATGTAATTCGCTTATAATTGCATCAATGTTATTTAGTTCAAACTTTAACGACATGACCCGTGACTAAGCTGCGTGGCTGTGAATTATTATTCCTAGTTTTGTATTAAACATAATAAATAGAAAAAACGGGTTAGAATGGTTTAAAACGTTATATTGAGCGAGAACGATTTACATTACGTTCCTCTTCTAATCGTTGTCAATAAGTTCCCGTTCGAGCAGAAACAAAACCTTTTTAGGCATTTTGGACGAAAACGGTTTGAAAAATAAACCGGTTTCCAAGCCCTGGACAAAACTCCGCTCCGCTGCCTCGCTCCGCTTTGGTGGACAGGCAGCCTTAAGGCCTTAGCAAGGAGTTTAGCGAAGCCTTGGCCTAGCAACACAAAAAATGTATAAAATAAAAAAACTGTAATTGAAAATTATTTACAAGACAGTTATTTAAAAGTTTGATGATGAAACTATTTGGGCAAATCACGCTCATGAAAAGTGAACCTCAATGGTACTTCTTACGAGAGCTTCAATTTCAAAATATTCAGACTAGCATTATAAATTAAACATCGAAGTGAATACTGTTTTTGATAAGGGTCGCAAGTGGGGTTAGGTCCAAGTAGTTTGAAATTAAAATAGTTTTGGAACAGGTGAATGGTAGAAGCAGGGTTCACTATTCAAAGGTGTAGGTATTTCTAAGAACGAATGGCGTATTGAGAATTGTTCATAAATGATCTTGGTAGCTTGCTACTATCTTTCACTCTTGTTTTCAAGTTTGTATGTTTAAATCTCAGAACCTTCCACAGCTTTCCTTACTCTTGTGAAATATTTTACTGATACTTCTATCAGTAAAATATTTCACATTTTGGATCAAAAAATAAACGATTAACATCATCGATGTTCTTCATATAAATATCTCGTTTTGCTCTCTCCACGCGCTGTTTAGAATAATTACGATAATTAGACATGCTGTACTGCAAAAATGTTAAGTGTTATTAATTCCGCACATGCATGATATTGTGGCTTGTAAATAACTCAAATGTATTTTAAACTCTGACCCCTGGCAAACTAAACAAAACAATCCTTTCAGGAATACAAGTCAAAGCTAGAGAGTGATCCTCATTTTTGTGTGCCTAGTGCCAACTGTCCACTAACAGGGCAAAATGCCGATGCGTACCCCGCCCATTACGATGCAGTCCGTGTGAACCGCCTCGCTGGGCAGAATTCGTGATGCGGCTAGCGGTGCCCTAACAAGATTAACAGAACTATATTGGATGTCTATTGTACTAAAATTGCTTTTAGGGCAATAGTCCCGGTAACTTTTGTTTTACAGATACATGATTTCTATTTTGGCAACAAAACTAAACAGTAAATACAGAAGTATATATTTTTTACAGGAACTTGTTTTTTTTTTAAATGATTCACAATTTCGGATCTACTCGTATATGCCTCATTATTAGGGGATTACATAAATTATCAGCACTCAAAATGACGTATTTTTCTATGGTATGGTAGAAACGAACAAATTAGTAGGACAAACATCGAATTCAATTAATTCGACATACGAGTACTTCTGAAATAAACAACTTAGCATTTGTTTTTTTAGTATCCGATCGTATGGTTCTCTAATATTTTACTAGAACACTGCTCATAACAGTAAACTACGTGAAAAATATATAGAAAAAAAAATATTTTAAGCTTGTCTGACTTCACAGGACGTACTTCTGATATTTTCTGTTTTAAAAAAATTCCGTTATGCCGTCAAATCTTACAATCTAAAAGTTAATTCGTTAATTTTAATCATTTTCAGAATGTAAGGGCATCTAACACCAAGATTATTTGACTATGCAAGGCTTGGATGTTATAGGTCTTAGAATCTTATATAAATTGAATACTGTAGAATTGTAGAAGATTACCATCGAACCATCGGAGTAAATAAATGGATAAACCCCTGACCCTCGCCACAGTACAACTTATTTTTTATGCCTTCGTATACAAAAAGACAATTACACCACAAATCTCCAGTCCATCCGCATAGGCGTTAACGTAGTCGACACCTGGTCGATACCTGGGATCTGTGTTAAGCGCATCCGGGGACATCGACAGCGACGTCAGATCCCGAATTTCCGCGGCTTGGGCCAAATAGCGTGAGGTGATTGGTGTCATATTTTGTGCCCCCAAAATGCCGATCAAGCTGAAGGAGCAGGTCTATAAAACCATCATTAGGCCTGGCCTTTTATATAACAGTGAAACATGGCCGTTACTAGAGCGATACAAGCAGGAGCTGCGCGTCACGGAAATGAAGATGCTGCGATGGATGTGTCTCACGCAAATATCGCGTGCGGAACACCAACATCCCCTACAGCCTTCGTGTTCGTGACATCGCAGACAAGCTGCAGGAGTGCCGCCTTCGTGGGTATGGTCACGTCTTACGAAGATCAAACTACTTGGGCAACAAATGTCTGGCCATGCCGGCCCCGCCAGGTACCGGTAGAAGAGGTCGACCCAAGAAGCGGTGGCTCGACGTCGTCAAGGGTGACATGCGTGCCAACAGACTCACCACTGAGGATGCACAAGACCGCGTGAAGTGGGCCAAGAAAATAAGAAAGGCGGACCCTGGGACCCCACACACCAGTATGGGTTCACAACTGGGATAGACCGCATGGATGATGATGATGATGACAAAAAGACAATTACAAAATAACAATAAGGACTACAAAAGTACAGGTGAGTTATCTATAGAAAGAACTATTAACATCAGTGTTAACGGACAGAAAAAATGGTAAAATCCCAGGATATATACTGCACATCCGCACCAGCGATGTCGTAAAGACTCTTAAACTTTCGGTAGCACTCCTGCAGTCCTGGCACGCATAGGCCCGGCCCGCTGCAAACATTTTTGTTAACACGTTTCTGAGAGCAAAATAATTTGGCACTTTTCGAAAAAGGAAGATTAATAATATTTGCAAACAATCGACGCGTCCTATGACGATAACATAAATATGTATAAATTTACCATATACCCGTCACGTGGCACAATATAACCGGTTTTACATAGCGTGCCGAACATTTTCGATGTGTACCCGTATGTACAACTAACACTCAAGGGGTTAAGGAAACCGTATTTTAGGGTTCATAGTCTCCACATACTCACCAGCGATGTCATAAATACTGGCCTTAAAATGTTGGTAGCACTATGTAAGATTTTTGTAAGCTGATGTAAGGCAGAAGGCACGCAGCAGTCTAGGCACGCGCCGCGTAGGCCCGGCACGTCCGCTGCGCCTGCTAAACCGATTACAGCGGCCCGCTGCAAACATTTTTGTTAACACACACACCTTATTTGGTAACGAACTAAAAATAAATATTTTTGATATTTCTACGTACGTTTTTGATACAATTTAACTGTTTATAAAGCGATGTGGTTAAACACAAACAACTAATGCCACATTTTGTATAATCATTACATACATATTTTATGCATATTCAAGTATACCGTATTGTTCAGTTTTTTAATATAGTTCCTTTAATACCAACCGACAATTTAATTGTACTTAAGACATTATAGTTTTGAAGTTTAAATTTTTGTTAAAACTTTCGAATGTCAACCCTAACACTCTCTACAATCTCACAAACATACAATAAATGATTGTACAGATGTGACAAAATAATTGACATTGCTCTTGGTCGGCTAAATTCCCTAGGCTTGCCAAAAATTTTAACATTATCAATTTTTTTTTTTTAATCGAAAACGAAGTGAATGCTTTCCTGCTATTGATTTTCAAAATAAATGATACCTTATTACCGCTGACGTAAGGTCCGCGTAACTTTCGCGCGTTGCTGATTCCCTAAAAACCTCTATGGAATTGATTAACTAGCAAACCATTAAAGAAAATAATAACAATTATACCTTAAAAACCCACAAAACCAGGTAGTTTTTCTAATATTTTTTACGCTTGCTTTGATACATTTTTTTTTAGAGTAATTGATGTAGTTTTTAGGTAGGAATTACGAAATTTCGTAAATGTCGCCATGTAATACCGTTCACTTCTGAAACTATTAAGATTTAAGGCTTGACCTTTATTGAAAAACATTTGCTGGCTAATTAGCCATCTAAAAAGTATAAGTTAAGGTGGTCCGTCACCTGTAGCATTTTCCTGTAATGTAACATTTCAGATTCGATTTTGAGCATTACAATACAGTACTGCCTCCCTGACATGACGAATATTTGCCTATAATTTGCATTTCAGATTCGATTTAGAGCGTTACATTACAATTCTGCCATACAAAGATTCATTGAAATTGTATCAGAATATTACACATTGTAACAAATTGCGCATTGTAATGCGCCGTTCTCCTCCCTCACTGATGTAATGCTTGACCTCGTAACGTTGCATTACAGGAAAATGCTATAGGTGAGGAAGCACCTTTATATAAGTGCCTAGACTTCACTAGTTTTTTTTTAAAACAATTGTTTTCTGTAGATAAGTCGTAAACTTTAGAAAAAATATTAAAACTCCAAGATCTCGTTATCTATTAGGTTGGGGAAAAAGTCTATTCGCATAAAGTATGTATGAACTTGTAATAGAATCTCTTTGGCTATACTACGAGTATTTGTATCTGGCTGGTTTAGGTATCATTAAAAGTTAAAATTTTTAAAAAGATAATTCCAAATTCAAATTAGGAAAATGTGTGATTCTCATTTGTTTTTCTTACTGTCAAGATGAGTACATGTATGAAAGGACTCATGAGAGTAGAAGAAGCGCAAAATGTATGTCAGGATCGTAACAAGTGGAAAGAAGTGGTCTCTGCCTACCCCGTTGGGAAAGAGGCGTGATGGTATGTATGTATGTAAGATGAGTAAATCTAATGAAGAAATTCGATACATTTTAAAATTTTACTACGAAAAAGGTAAAAATGCAACGTAGTGCAGTGTCTGTGACAGTTGCACAAATTTGGTTTAAGCGTTTTGCATCCGGAAATTTTGATGTCAAAGATGCACGTCGCTCTGGTCGCCCTATTACGGATAAAATGGATGCCATTTTTGAGAAAATGGAGCAAGATCGGCATATCAGTAGTTACGATGTAGCTGAAGAACTGGGAATGGACCACAAAACAGTTTTGGCGCAGTTGAAAAAAACTGGGTACACAAAAAAGCTCTATATTTGGGTACCTCACGAGCTCACTGAAAGAAACCTAATGAACCGTGTACTCATTTGTGATTCTTTATTACGACGTAATGAAACCGAACCATTTTTGAAGAAGCTGATAACTGGTGATGAAAAGTGGATCACGTACGACAAGAACGTGCGCAAAAGGTCGTGGTCAAAGGCCGGTCAGGCTTCACAGACAATGGCTAAACCCGGGTTAACTCGCAACAAGGTGATGCCGTGTGTGTGGTGGGTTACCACCAGGCAGGACCATCGATTCTGAACTCTACTGCAAACAACTGATGAGACTTAAGCAAGAAGTTGAGAGAAAGCGGCCGGAATTAATCAACAGAAAGCGTGTGGTTTTTCATCATGATAACGCTAGACCTCACTCATGTTTAGCCACTTAGCAAAAATTAAGAGAGTTTGGCTGGGAGGTATTAATGCATCCGCCGTAGAGTCCTGACCTTGCACCTTCAGATTTCCACCTGTTTCGGTCTCTCCAGAATTCTTTAGGCAGGGTCAGGTTAACATCACGAGAAGACTGCCAAAACCACTTGTCGCAGTAATTTGATCACAAGCCTCAAAATTCCTATAGCAATGGGATCATGTCCCTACCTACGAGATGGCAAAAAGTGATCGAACAAAATGGCACCTACATACTTTAGGTCAATGTAAATAAACTATATAAAAAAATGTTTTGAATTTTCTTAGAAAATGCGAAGAAACTTTTTCCCCAACCTATTATTAATTTTGAACCCCAAGTTAATTGGACTTGATTTGTTGCAAATTATTATTATTTATCTTATTATTTTATTTCTTCTTTTCAGAATGCCCGCTGAATCATAATCGCAACGCTTTGGCTGTTGGTGTACTAGTGGTACGAAATAGGTGTGTATTTCATTACTTTTGTACCATAGAGTTTTTGAGACTAGGCACTTTATTAGGACTGACTTTAGTGATGTGTCTCTCTTTTAAGTCTGTTTCTTACATCATCCCTAATGGTCAGTAACGGAATACTAAGAGAGCTTTGCGAACCATGCCACATTTTGTTTTATACTTAGGTATAGTTATTTTTTCCACTATTTCAATAAGCAAAAGTTCGTGAACTCAGCACCTACAGTAAAATAAAGTTTATCTGCTTTTGTTTCTCTTAATATCGTGATTCAAAATGACCTACGTACTATAATCTGGATCGCATTTAGAAATATACACCCAATTACTTAAAACTGCGGAAGTTTCATTATTTTAAATAAGATACATGCCAAAGAAAGATGTTGCAAGGGTTTTAACGGTCGATCGATTTCTGAATCAGTCTCAACGTGTCGTGCAACAATTATCCTAAAATAACCGTTGAATTCAACCAGAGTTCTCATCACCTAAACCTCCTGGGAACCAGCAGCAGACTGCGTAACGTCGTTAACGAATGAGGCTTACGCCCGCGGTATAAACAGAAGGTATAACGGAGGTGGCACAGACGTATTGTCCGTAATTGCATTGTGTTTGATTCCATTAATGTTGGTGCGCGTTCGACTCGGTGAGACGCACCGGCCCTGTGGAATCCGATTAGCGCGGACGGCAGTTCTATTACGTGTTGATAAACATTAACTATTGCGACTTTTATCCAGTCTATTGTTAGCATTTACTCCAGTAATGTTGTTTATTGGATTACTTATTTGACATGTAAGATCTTTGATAGCGATAATCTTTTGTTGAAGTACTTTATCGTTTTCGCTGTTGTCGGGCAGTCGGGTGACATTGTTTTTCAATTAATATCTGGGCCTACTTACACTAAGATCATTTGATTACTATGGGTTCAGAGAATGTTAAACATACTTTAATATTTCTTAATACATACATTCATAAATACATAATAAATTTCAATTAATAAGAAAAGGGCACAAAGCTAACACAACTGTCACACATCTCACGTGAAAAGAGTAGGTCATAACCTTTGAAGACTGATGTAGTTACCCATAATTAATTAACTATTTTTTTGTTTTTGTTAAACTTTCTTATGAAGACACATTTTCATTTAATTTAAATCTCCAGTAAATAAATAGTTATAATGTCATGAGCTTCAAAGCTTTTCAAAGTTAGAGTTATTTCATAGCTATTAACCTTTTGTTATTCTTGCAGTAATTTTAACTAGAAAATGCGCCACCTTTTCAATTTTAGTCACAGAATACTGGACTTACAGTAAGTGGTACTAAATTACAAGTGGTACAGAATCTTAAGATATTCTTGGCCAAGTGCAAGGTTTGCTGCTCTATAATTCAGGTGTGTATGGACTAACAAACGCGGTGTGCTTACAAAAATAAACAGTACCTACCTACAACTTATAATAACCAACGGAATAAGGAGAAAGAAAAAAGTGTAATCTTGTGAATTTTAAAATGGAACTAGTTTTACGCACACGAATAAACAGTTTTTCATACTTGTTACAACATGAAGCCCGCTCTCCTCTTCTCATAATAATTACGAAAATTAAAAATGTTAGTAAAGAAAATTAACTACATGTTAACTCCTTTTTTTAACTGAGATGACTGAGAGATGTTTATTTGTGCGATAGACTGCATATTAGTGGATACTCATATAAGCAGCCATTATAAAGACCATAATTCACGAGGTTTATTTTAGTATTTTTGAATGATCTTTTATTCCAATTGTTGAATGTACTGTCTAATAAACAAATAGACTGTACTACATTGTTAAAACTGGACTAACTACGAATATAAACAAACAATGAAAATTAACTGTAGGGGTGTCAAAAAGCGCAACTAATAATAGTACCTATTTGGGCCGTTGCCGCTCCAAAATGGGACGAGTTAGAAACTAATTAGTATCAACAATATTGCGGGCTAAGGAAAACGAAGTCGCGGCCGGGTCGCCCGGCTCCAGACTTTTGAACCGTAGCCAGCTCGGGTCAGGCGGATATCCGAGGCGGCAAACACATTACCCGCGAATACGGTTCAATATTAGGAGAACTCGACGAATGCCCGTCGTGAAGCGTTCATATTTCATAGAATACTTCAGGGGCAGGTGTATTCAAACCTGGGCGTATTCTATGCAAAGCAAACATTCTCCGAAGTTACACAGGACGTGAACGCTATGGCTCCACATGGAAGTTTGCATAACCGTTTAACTTTAGTGCACTGGACGGAAATTGTCGGAAGTTAAATAGGAAATAACATTTCACATTTAACTGGAGCGATGACAAATTCTACTGAGAATAAAATTGGGTTTGGTCAGTTGGCTGTTTCTGTTTTGTCAAAGGGAAGTATAATTGCATTGAAAGCTATTAACATTAATTCTGCAGGGAAAAGTTTATTCGCCAAAACTTATTTAAAAAATTCTGTAACAGTTTCAATGAGTAAAAAAATATAGTTTCCAAGATTGAATGTATGTATACTATTTTCAAAAGTTGTTTGCTAGTAAATGCCTCAAATTTGCCTATTTGCAACTGCAACACCTTAGGTCACACTCAGGTTTCAATGATGAATACGCCCACACACGTGAGGGAAAAACCCCTTCATGAATTCTTAAAAATCGTAATCTAAATAGCCCACTTTTAGATTACGATTTTTGATTTACCCTTCATGATAGGTATTTATCTAATAGTGTAGGTTACATTTAGTTTCGTTGACAGGGAAATAATGGACACAGTCGCTCATGGAGAGCGAGGATTGTTAAGTAATCTCATGAGTGATCTTGAACCCGTTTATGTGGCTCATATCGAAATAGATACTGGAATGCAATATCTTAGGACCCTTGATAAGCAGAAATTAAAACTGGGATTGCAGAGACCAATAATGCATAAATATTTATTTGTTTTATTGCACATATATTAACAGTACCCTAAAAATCTAAGGACCTTTCAGCAGAGAATGTCTAATTGCTACAAAGAATGATAAAACCATAAGAGTTTAATTAACTTTATTAAATACCAAGAGAAATATTTTCCCAGTAAACCACAAGGCCAAACAAAAATAAATATAAGTTTATTGGAACAATAACAATGAAAATTGTCGTTCAATTTAAAGGAACACGACGCGACGTGCTCTTGCTTCCGGCTGCCATTTTATTTGGAACATTATCGCTGTACAGCTAGGCGTCGCGCTAAGCCGCAACCACCGCCACTAAAACGAGAGAAATATTTCCAGATTCCCACATGAACGTTAAACAACGTTTATTTTCAGTGTAAGCGGTTTAAGTCGGCAGGTGGTGAAAGTAGACAGGCGAGAAGTTCACGCCCTCTTAGCGGGTCGTGATGGTACTAAGGACCAAATGCTGGAAGGGGCATTGCGTAACTTTGACTACCGCGGAGACGTCTGTTCGGATTCCGTAAGCACTCACCTCTAGTGATTATTTTAGACGGCATAAATATAAGCCTGCATATCAAAGGTCAAGTCACAAAGCCCTAGGGCGGCTTAGAAAATCCTAATAATAGGGGCCTAACTACTTTCCCTGTTGTCATATACCTACCACCATGTTGGGCATAGGTCTTTACTACGGAAACAATTACGCTACAATTGCCGAGTATTGCCTTGAGCTCCACGTATGCTATGTTTGGAAACATCCATCGCGAAGTTTGATTGATTACAAATTAAAACCCCTCGGGCTTTAGAACAAGTGCTATAAACAATCTCACTTTTTTAACTTGATATGTCTCACTGATGAGCAAAGGTCTCTCTCAATATCTTCCAAAGGTTTCCATTTCTTCTATAGGTGTCAGGTTAGGCCAGTCCTCTGCGTGAGATCTCAAATTGTCAATTCACTCTTTTCTGGGCCGTCACCTCCTACGAAATACGTTTGAGAGCGGTTAAATTTAATTTTAGATCATTAACTTGGATTAATTATTTATTTAAACTTATACCCACTCATATCTCACTTATAGCAATAAAAATATATCTATATAGATATAAAAATATATCTATCAAATCCTTATCTTGAGATTGTGGTTGGTAACTATCACAGTTTTGCATAAGAGTATAAAAAAGATAATTGCCAAGTGAGTTAATTGTGCACTACAGATACTTCACCGATTAGCCCCAGCTATCACAGTGGGAGAACTACACAATTTCCCTTTCGTTCAGTCGCTTGCACAACCTGTGGCGAGACCGTTCCGTTCATTCATATATGGACCATATTCTTGACAGCGCAATCTTACGCTCCAAACAGAGACATAATCTTGGCTTTTAGTTCGCTGTGTTGTACTATGCTTGTAGGAAAACATTAAAGTTTGGCTTTTAGAGAAAATGTATTCAGGTTTTGGGCTGATGTTAACTATTAGGAGTCTGCTTTATAAATAATTATAGACAAGCATGAATAAGTATAATTAGATGAATCAAGGAGATATTCCTGAACTACAAAAGATGGCTTCTGGCAATTAGATGTTTGTTAAAAAAAGTGCTCTTTTAACCTTTTTCGGGCCTCTGTTTTGGTATACCTACGCGTACAAGATTAAGTTTAAGGTGCAATTAGTTTTGTACGTACGAAGTTTTTATTAGAGAAATTACTGTAGAATAATAATAACGATAATGAACGATTCTTAATAGTTTTATAAATGCAGAAATACATGTCATGTATGTATTTCTGCTTCAATAAAACTATTAAGATTCATTCATTATCATGTCATCACGACTATCCCAAACGGGATAGCCAGAGGCATGACTGTTGCCGTCATGGTGAACGTAACACTCAGTTCCTTTTCACTAAGCGTGGTGGTGGTGGTGAGCCTGCCGCCATTATCCTGCCTGCTGTTATCAGACACGAATTTAGCAATGAATACAAAGATGGTTCTGGCCAGATTCGAAGTCGGGACCCATTGGGTTGAAGTGTAGATGTGAACATCTTCAATAGTTATGAAAAAGACGGACGTATTTATTTTTTGCATTCTTTTATTCGTGATAGTTTCATTTGCCAAAATTATTTGCTTCTGCTAACCGAGTCAAATAGATGGTCATCAAAGTGAAGCTCAGAATGTATTTGATGATCTTCGATTTAATTTAAGTATGCAAAACAGTTCTGAAGCTGATAGGCTGTCTTATTCCATCCAATTAAAGGAAAAAAGATTCTTCAAGTGTTTGTTTAGCCAAGAGGCTACTACAACGGAATTGCCACAAATGTTTCCCAATCATACTTAACTCTTCGCGCAACAAGTTAAAAGTAAACTCGTGTTAGTTTAAAACAGTTAACTTGTTCGCGGCACCTTCATGGAAACTGATTCTGTTGAAACTTTTATTTTGTTAACGAAGTACGGGTTTTGCAACTTTTCAAATTGCCCACCCTTAGCCTTGCTGAGGAATTTACTGCTATTTTTTGACGACCGACTTGGTGTAATGGTTAAGAAGTTGGCTACTACAGGTCGCGGGTTCGATCCCCGCACAGTACAAACATTTGTGTGCATGAACATGTCTGTTTGTACTGGTCTGGGTGTCCCCTATGTATAATAAGTATGTATTTACAAAAGAAAATGTATTTAAGTATGTTTATCCGTTGTCTAGTATCCCATAACACAAGCTTTAATTAGCTTACTTAGGGGCTAGATGGCGCTGTGTGGAATAATGTCCAGGGATATTTATTTATTTATTTATTTTAATAATGCCCGACAAGATGACCTCACTCCACCTGATGGAAAGCGTTTGTGAGGTCCACATATGAGGCTTACAAGTAGTAATGCAAAGCATTTACTAACCTGGCCATCCTTAACTTGAAGGCATGCAAAAATGCTGTTGCTCTGCATTTTGAGTTCGCTACGCAATTAACTATGATAGCGATTAAATAGGACGTTATTATTATTTATTAAATATGCATCATGTAGGGGGTCAAAAGGTCGTTATATAAATTGTAAGTAGGTACATGTACCCTATTAGGGCGTAATGTTGCATAGATGGCAGTGCTTTTGCGACTTTAACATAATTGTATAATATGAAATTACATTGATATTGACTAAAATGAATTCAATTAAATAACTTCTAAAAACACTTAAAGGTACATAATTATTAAAAAAATGTAGTTTTAGTTTAATAATTAAAACACAATTACAACAACAATGAACATCTATTGGTGTGACAATGTTGATATTAGTTCTTCTGTTTAACAGAAACAATGATAGGATGAATTGAAAACCGCTTATTTCGAACCAAGGGTCCATATAATGTTAGTAACAATTTCCTTACAATCTTTAATATTATTTTTTTAAGAGAAGATAATTAACTAACGAGCTAGATTAGGAGGCTATAACGAGCTTTCTAGTACGTAGTAGTCAACATGTAGCCGGGCTACATTTGTCCTTCTTTTTATATTATCAGTATTACCTATCTTTTTTTATTTATGGAAACATACCAGCAAATGGAAGCGCAATATCGCGTTCAACTCAGTAAACAGTGGTTAAGGCGCAGTCCAGACACGTTGTTTTTTGCCCCCGGTTATCCTCTCATGATTTATGCTGTGCCTGCTCCGAATATGATTACGGTACAGACCTGACCAGACCATCTTTACAAAACCATTGCAAAATGGGTCTTATGTCAGCAGCCTAAAGTGCCCCTACGTAAAGCTTGTGTACGTGGCGGAAGTGCCCTTAATGGATATAAACGTCGTATTTAACTTGCCGGTGAACAGCTAGCTTTTTGTATTGCACTGCTCGATTGCCAGTACATTATTTGAGCTCGTTACCACACCCAATTGGCTGCTTATCGCCCTTTTTATTTGATGATTGATTAACTGGCAGGAATTTATGGTAAGTAATATGATTCAGTTTTTTTGCTTGGAGACATGAAGTTTGTGAAGGTCTCGTTAATGGGTGGTATGTAAGAATGTTGTACTTCCGTCATTTGTAACACGATTGTAGATGGAGATAAAAAGACGTAGAAATGTCGCTTTATTATTGCTACCAGGTATTAATGACAAAATTACGTTATATTCTTGGAAAAACAACATGAACAATAAAGGTACTCAGTGTTTCTGTGTATCTTAAGTAAATAGTGATGTTGAATTTCTGTTTCAATCTTTGCCAGAAGATCTCTTCTATTTATCCATCATCAAATTATGTTACGATAACTCAAAGCTATTGTACAAACGACACTGCGTGAGCTTTCGCGATAGGCAGGAGCTGCTTTCATTCGGCGAACCGGTCGCGATTCCACAAAGGTTGAGGTCGCACGAAGTTGTTTAGGAATTTTAATTGAGTGAGCTATTGAATTAGCTTATGGATGTTGAATCTATTTTAAATAACCTCAAAAACTACTGGACTGATTTTAAAAAAATATTTCACCAATATAAAGCTAAATTATCAGCAACAGGCTTCATTTTGATGCGAAGCCGCTGGCGGACAATATTTCGAACAGAAACTCGATAGTTATTCCATCTGACATTGTTTGTTTGAAATAATAAGTATTCCAGAATTTAGTTTAATAGAATAGAATTTAGAATTTAAAGCACAGAATTTTTAAGCTTTATGATACAAAAAAAAGTATTGAAAAGCTAAGATATGTTGAAGTCTATAGTGACATAATATTATTGCAAATTGTTTCACCTGCGTTTAAGTTTGGTTGGCTTATCGTCTTTATTTAAAAACAGGCTTGAATAGGCCTCTGACAGGCCCTGGGCCAGCATCCAGGATAAAAAGCTTAAAATGGCTTCCGAAGCACATGTTTATATTATAAATAACATGATAACCCAGTTTCATTTGGCAGTTAGTTACGGTAATAAATAAAGAGCCATGATAATTTATAAAGAAGCATTAAAGAGAGAAATATTTATTAGGTACATCGGCCGGTACTAAGCTTACAAAGGGCTATGAATCACGGGAAATCAGAGTATCAAGCTAGTTAATTGCGCGGGAAACTTGCTTTGGGCAAAGGAAGCTCGTGTTTCAGTCGGTATCATTGCGAAGAGCGTTTTTCCTCATTAGTAGAGACTAGTTCCCTCCTAACTAGGGTTGTCATACGTGTGAATGTTTCCGGGTATTTGCAGATGTACGGAGGACAGCAGATCAACCCTTTACAAAACCATTGAAAAATAAGTCTAAGCATATGGGCGGCTTATGATGCAGACATGTTAAGCTTGCATGTACATTGAAGCACATTATTTTAAAATACGAGAATAGTTAAGATCTCAAGATTTATTTAGATGGAAATTACTTCATAAATTATGATTTTATTTCATCAAAGTATTATATTACATATATAAGCTCTGAAATCCGTGCACAAATATATCCCGCAAGTATTTTAAGAGTTGATTTGCCTCTGAGATGATAAAATACGCGTTGTATGTGCTTTCGGAGAACCCTGATCGGGGTAAATCACCAAATCGAGTAAGTATTATTCACCAACAGGCACATCGAATAACCTATCTCATACGATATAGATTTTTCACGCCGAACCCCAGCCACCAAAAGCTATTCATTTCTGTCGATCTGTATAGAAGTTTTGCTCTAAATTATTGAACATAAAATTGCTTTTGCAAATAAGATTTTCCTGCAGAAACCCAAGCCATTTCAGTAATCATAAAAATTTAAAAGCGATAACATGAACCGTGCTTTGAAAGAAATGTCTCTAGTCGTAAACATTTCATTGTTTTACGAGGTTAAAGAGACCTCGCACACGCACCTAGCCGCATCTGTTGACATAAAATTTTGGTGTTTGCCAATTTTCGCGCGCGTCATAAAAACTTAGTGAAGACCAACGAGCCACCTAAGAACACGCCGCGTCAGAAGGGGAGTTTACTTGTGTTTTCGGTCGCGTTAACAAGGGCCCCTACATGACCGGAATATTTTTGTCACCAATTTCCTTAGGCGAACGGCTTAACGCCCCGGAAAAAGTTACTTAGACTTACCTGAGCTCTGCGGGGCTTGTCAAGATATCGTTTATTTTATGGACCTCGCGTTCGTTTGCTATATTTCTTTTTGATGTCGTCTTTGCTGAAATAGCGATTCCCATTATACTAATATAATGGCCTGGCTGACATTAAGCCAGTTGTTATATATTTCTCGCGTTGGCTGGGTTTTCCGATTAGAAATTCACCGAACCGGTAACCGAATTTGAATATATAGCTGTGGCTTAGTGGCTAGCAGCGATAAACAGTTACTTGAGATATTCTTCGGCATCTCGTCGGGACGGGTAGGTTGAGGCGTATATATCACTTAAAACGACAGAGCATAAATCAGTTGGGTCTACTCGTTATTTGTAGTCGCCACGTGAAACGCCGGTTTCGGGTGAATATTAACGATATCGGCAATTTTCCGCAAGCTTAGTCCCGTCGCAATTTTTCGCCAATTGAGCAATCGTATCGTATCGCAGGGGCGTGATGCCGCCAAACAGTATTAACTGCCGTCTCTAAAAATGTTTAGCAGACTTTTGAACTAACCTGTCTGGAGGTGCCCTGTTTGTCGTTGTACGTGATAAAAATAGAGTGTTATTAAAAGCAAGTGGCCATTAACTGTTTAAAAAGCCAGTTTAAAATAATACTTTCTCTCAAAAACTACTTACTTATGTAAACGATAGTTTGACAGTGAAAGTTGTCTTTTCTACCAATATGTTGTAAGAATATTAATGTGCAGGCTGGTCTCTCAATAGAGAAGATAACTGGTGCATAACATAACGATATTGATAAAAATCAAAAACACAACAAGCGCTTGCTCCATGCGCAACAAGCTGTGTAATTGACTAAACATGAGTTATTTTTTTTACATCACATATTGCCATTTTTTATAACATGGAGATAAAACCAAAACAAAGGCGTTATACCATTTTGTTTGCTGGTAAAAGTGAAATTGTATTGAAACGTACGGCACAGCTTGGGGTTCCACACAATGTTGTGCTTTGTTGTCATGGCAATAATAGCTCTGAAGAATTCGCGTAGATTACCGTTACAGGAGCAAACGCACAATGGGCCCCTCCTTCGCTGAGTTTACACAAATACGGCAAAGGTATGGGAAATTGTGGGGAAAAATAAGTTTAACGGCGCGAGTGCCGCGGGCCGGAGACAGGCGTTTACAGTGCCAGCCAATAGTAAATAGTGGTGTTTCAACTACTTTTTAGTTATGTCAGTAAGTAGAGCCTAGGCGCAGAAATAACGTATTAATCGCGTGGTCCCGAGTTCAAATCTAGCCAGAACCGTTTTTGTGTTCATTGTTTTTCCGAATTATTCACCGGTGGTGGAAAACAACGAAAATTTGTTTGGGATCGTCATTTTTTTTTGTTTGAAAATCATAGATCTTGTCACATTTATAAAGAGTGGATTTGAAGTGTCAGTTTTCCACACAAATAGCTCATTCGAAGTTCAGTCGGAAGAGGAGTCACCAGGATTGTGGAAGACGTGTGTTCGGAACCCGCTGGAACCTTAGTATCAGGTCGATTTTTTCTAGTTTCTATCTTTGTTTTATTTAAAGTGGTTGTTTTGTCAAATTTTTTATTAACGTCACATTGACGCTCTAGAATGACCACTGCTTAACTATTTGCTTCAACCTCCAGAAAGACTGGCTGAAGGCGGCTGGAAATCCTGCACCACCGAAATTCTCTCGTCCGTTATATTATAATCGGACGACACGATTGGCGTAGTGCACTGTAGCCCGGTTTTTTCGCCTCGATTTCCTTAGTGTCCCGGGTTCGATTCCCAGTGGAGTCAATTCAGGAAACGATCTTTTCTAAATTGACTCGTGTCTGGATCTGCTGGGAAAAAACCCCGGGCCTGATTCCTCGTCTGGTACCTCGTAATACAGGGATATTTATCCTTACTTCGAGACCATGACAAGTGGTGTGTTGTCTGGATGATTTTTAATTAAGTTTTTAAAGAGTATGTCTAAATAATCCATTTGCTATTAAGTAATTGAGTTTTTTTTAACTTTTCTTCTTGGCGGATGTAAACGAGAGATAAGAAACGTTTTGAGTAGTTTTTTATTAATCCTCACAGTTGAGGTGAGACCTTAGAGCTTTGCTCTAAGGGTGAGACCCGTGCCAATAAGTGGGGCAAATAGGGCTGTATTTGGTAGCAGCTCTTTGAATAATTGGTTCGTATATACACTAGGCTTTGGTATTATTATTTATTTTTACAACAAGCCCGTTCGCCTTAAGGGTGGGCGTCCCACGCTGCGTTTGCGGTCGGGATTTCTTAGCACCCCCGGCCCTTCCGTTGCCATGGCCGCTAAGAAAGCCAGGAATAGCTGAGCCAGCAAAAACTAGAAGCCTGGTTGGAACAGTACATAAATATAAATGTAGCCGAATTTATTTACAAGCTGTAATTTTAAAATGGGCGATTAAAATTATTTTCTATAAAAGAAAACCAAAAATCCTCGGCTACTGTAATTTGCCAAACACTTTCACTGTAAATAATAAAACCTGTTATATGTCGGTAAAAAGACACGTGCGCATGCGAGACGTAATAAAAACTAAACTTATAATCAAGCAGTTTCACGTAGTTTAAATCAATTTTAATTATTCAACTATCGATACAAATGCCAGTTTAACTCGTTCTTAAAATTAAATAACTTAACAAGGTATCTCTTACTTTCTCTTGTATCTAGGTGTTGGTGACTGACAGCTGAACCAAACCCTTTAATACTTTTTACTAAACGGCTCCGTGGCCGAGTGGTTCCAGAGCTTGGCCCAAAACCTTTGTCCAGCAGTGGGACAGTATACAGGCTAACTAATTACTTACTTACTTACATACTAAGAATGATCTTTTCTTACTGTTTTATCAACCGACTTCAAAAATAGGAGGAGGTTCTCAATTCGACTGTATGTTTTTTTTTATATTTGTTACCTCATAACCTCGACTGGGTGAACCGATTTTAATTATTCTTCTTTTATTTGAAAGCTGGTGCTTCCCGAATGGTCCCATTTCAATTTGGTTTTAGTTCTGACAGTGGCATCCATGAGAAAATCATATAAGTCTTAAATCTAGATAGACAAAATGCGCGACAAATGGACGAATAACTCAATATTACGCCAACAGATTTTGATAATTCTTTTTTTATTTGAAAGCTGATGGTGCCCGTGTGGTCCCATTCTAATTTGGTCCAGTTCTGACAGTGGCATCCATGGGAAATCCATATAAGTCTTAAATCTCGGTAAAACAATATGCGCGACAAATGGACGAATAACTCATTATCACGCCAACCGATTTCGATGCTTCTTTTTTTATTGGAAAGGATATACTTCAAGGGTAGTTTGATGAGTGTTTGGCTAACCAAACACTCATCCAAAGCCAATGTTGGTTTGTAACTACCTACATACATCCGTAAACGTGTTATGTAAGAAATAGGTATATTGTAGTGTCTCCTTGGCTGACACCGACTCCAACAATAACAATAATTGTACCTACATTATATTATCGAATAAGTTTTAGAAGAATACGCAATTATTTCTTTACTTTTTAGTGCTTTGTTTTGGAATAGTTTTTTTCGAAGTTGGTTTTTTTTGTTAAAATTTTATTCGATTGTTCTTATTTGATTCTCAAAGTGATCTGTTTTTGGACTCGTGTTGTTGTGAAGCCGTCCAGAGCCCCACACAGCTATACAGTCCTTTTCGTCGTTGATACTAGGTTTTGGATGACACGTTTTATCTAATACCTAAGTTATGAAAAATACACTTATCAGCTTACAAAGTAAATTGATATCGTAACACAAATGTCCTTCTGCGTAGTATTCTAGTAGTCTAAGAGCAGTTGCATATTTTTTGTATCCCTTCATTTATAACCATTATTATTGTTGCATTGTGTTGTGTTTGACGACACTATTGCGCTGTAAAACGTTTTCTCGCCTTGAATTCCGTAGTGTCCCGGGTTCGGTCCCCGGCCAAGTCAATTCAGGAAACGATCTTTTCTAAATTGGCGTGGGGCTGGGTGTGCTGGGAGACGCCCTTGGCTTAATTCCTTGTCTGGTACCTCGTAACACAGGGATATCTATCTCTACTTCGAGACCATGACAAGAGGTGTGTTGTCTGGCGCATATTTATATTTGTTTATTGCCGTTTAACCCGTCGGGAGCCAAAACGGTCCAATTAATTTAGCAGGTGCTACACTCACACGCTCACTCTAGGAACTCCAAGTCTAACTGCGTATGCTCTGATTCTGCTACCATTTTTACCTAGTACCAATTTGATAAATTGTTGAAACACAATCATTTTCTGCATTGTATTCGTAGCATTCTAGTAACAAACGAGCTATTTTCATATTTTTCGTATCCATTCATAGCTCCTGCATTGTCCTGTAACCCGTCGGGGAGCCGCAGTGTCCAATCTTGCGGGTGTCACTCGCACGCACGCCCCGCTGCGTTGATGTGATTCCACCAAACTGCAACAACCAACGGGCAGTAATTAATTTTAGTGAGGGAATTGATTCTGTGTTGGGATTCTATAATATGCATGAAGAAAACTACCTACGGTTTTGTTGGTGGCTACAGAACTTTCAAAACTGTGATTATTTTGTCGTTATATCGTTAGAAGAGGCGACGTGATTAGCTAATTCAATCGCGTAGAGAAATATCAGGCTTGTTGATTAACATCGAGCTTTCTCATGTTTATGGGAAATGAGGAATTCCGTAAAATAACTAAAACGGGCGTAGCCCAGCAGGAATGTTGATATGATATAGAGCTTCAAGTGCTTATCTATACTGCAATATTATAAAGAAGAAAGATTTGACTGTTTGGTTTTTTGTTTGTTTGTATTGAATAGGCTCCGAAACTACTGATCCGATCGTGAAAATTCTTTCACTAACAGAAAGCTAAACTATTAGGGAGTGAAATATTCAGTGAGAAATTATAGTTCATTTAAATCAAGTCGGAGAAAAGCCGGCGAGATTATGATATTAGACACCAGTACGTCACAAATTTACATTATCGTTCGCGTTAAAAAATGCATTGGGATTTGACATTGTCATGTCATGCCATGTGTTATCCCAATACATTTTTTTTACGCGAACGATAATGTAAATTTAAAGTGGCAACTCGTGGTAGACGTACAGCTGTCAAATATTTGACAGAACGAAGTCTGATGGGGCAGCTCTTGATAATAATCTATACGAATCTATAGGTACTAATATTATCAAGAGGAAAGATTTGATTGATTGTTTTTTCGTTTGTTTGTTTGTATTGAATAGGCTCCGAAACTACTGATCCGATCGTGAAAATTCCTTCACTAACAGAAAGCTTATTATTCAGGAGTAATAAAAAGGCTGTATTTTATTATGAACGACCAAAAAAAAACAGTGAAAAATAATAATAGTCTAAGTAAATCAAGTCGGAGAAAAAAATCATCGAGATGTGATGGACATCAGCTGTCAAACATTTGACAGATCGAAGTCTGTTGGGGCAGCTCGTAATTTTCAAAAAGAAGGGATTTGATTGTTTGTTTGTATTAAATAGGCTAACTACTGTACCGATTTTAAAAAATATTTCACCAATATGAAGCTATATTATCAAGGAGTGACATAGACTATATTTTATTATTATTGAACAAATAATTTAGTGAAAAATAATTGTATATGTAAATCAAGTCGGAGAAACGCGGGCGAGATGTACTGCTTCACCGACGCCACGGCGTGCAATTACTTTTGACAGAACGAAGTCTGTCGAGTGTCTGTCGCAGCTAGTGATTAATAAAAGTGTTTAAAAACGAATTTGAAATAGTTTTATAATGTAGTTTAAATTTAAAATCTAACTTATCACTGTCTGATCAAACACTGGTTTATTATTACTATAACTATCAAGTTGAATTACTATCAAGTTGTCAAGATATAGATAAAAATACGACTTTAAAATAATTTAAACCAATTTGCACGTCATAATATACTTCTATACCTTCGCTCGAGCGCTGAATCATTCATTTGTCACCCTCACATGTAGAATTGCTGGTAATGAGATTCAGCATAACTTGTTGTATATCAGTATTTCATAAAAAAAAAATCAAATTGAATTATTTCGGATACAGAACTATAATCTAAAGATGGACATTACTTAACACTCTCTGATCAAAACTTACTATTTTATCACCATTACCATCGAGTTGAATTACTCTGTTGTTTATTAGACGGTTAAAAGTTTAACGTTGAATTTCTGAAACGAATGCCACCAAGTAGCTATATCCTTTGAAAAGCAATAACTTCCGTTCGAGCGCGGGATCATCCATCTGTCACCATCCATATGAGGACCAGGAGGTAATGAGATTCAAAATTACTTATAGTAGTTCAAAAATATCCTTTTATTTCAGATGAGGAACTATAAACCAAAAAAGATGACCATAACTTATCACTCTCCAATCAAAATTACTTTATGATTACCATTACTATCAAAGTAGAAATTACTCTGTTGCTAGACCGAAGTTCAACCGTAAAATAAATTTAAAACAATTCACTCGACGGTAGCTATCCTTCAAAAAGCAATAACTTCGGTCCGAGCACGGGATCATACATCTGTCACCCTCACATGAGGACCAGCTGGTAATGAGATTCACAATTACTCCGGGGAAATCCCCATGATGTAGCGCGTCACGTGACGCGGCTCGGTTTCAATCATTCAGCGGCTCCGATGAAATGGACAACCCAATGCACCTGCGATTGATTGATACCGAATTAGGATTGCGTTAATGCGCTGTTCAGTCTGTACTGTCAAATTGTTTTCAAAGCATTCAGTCGCGTCAGACTCTATCTAAATAATTACTAAAGAACTTAATGCAGTACCTAGTCGTATTACTGCATCCAAAAACCAGCGCGACTATAATTTCTCAGATGAACAAAATAAACTGGCAGAAAATTTATAAACATAAACACCTAATCATTATATGTACCTACAACTTCTAATTCAATCAACATAGACAACACAACATCAATATGATTATGAATTTTAAACACTATCGGGTTTTTGCACGGACTCGAATCCGTTCGTGACCACGATGACATGCAATTGTCGTCGAAACATTCGTCATTTACCATAAAATTAATTTCGTTGCAAAAAACCCGATAGTGTTTAAAATTTGTAGGGAAAAATGAAACAAGAAAGTTTAAAATGTTATATTGATGATTGTTAATGCAAAAGTGCAATCTCTGGCAACAGGATCAAAGCTTTACAGTGGACGCCTGCAC
This sequence comes from Udea olivalis, assembly GCA_947369235.1. Classification (NCBI taxonomy): domain Eukaryota; kingdom Metazoa; phylum Arthropoda; class Insecta; order Lepidoptera; family Crambidae; genus Udea; species Udea olivalis. The sequence goes on from OX376350.1 coordinate 9,534,958, forward strand.
GTTAGAAGTAGATGAGTAACTTTATAACCTGTATTTTTAAAGTGATTCATACGCTGCACCATATAAAATCCTAATCAGAATGACATTCGTACGCAAGCCAAGCCAGATGAATATCAATTGCGTTGCTGACTTTACAAAAACCTATTTGAACCCATTTTCAGAAACAAACCTTTGTATACATAGGTAAAGGAAGCCCCTTAATTTATTTGTCAAAGCTTATATTTATTCAAATTAATTGTTCAAATGTTTGACAAGTGAGTTCAAGAGCTACGAGTAGGCAATTATGATTCAATAGCTCAAAGACTGCCTGATGTAATGACAACAAATAATTACTGTTGATTGCCGAAGTGTGCTTTTCGTTGAGCGCGAGAATGTGATGTTTTACTTACTCTGGTGTAATGGCAACGGGTTAGGCAACACGGAGAATGTTGTGAGGAGTGTTTGGAGTGCTAGTGAGGTAAAATTCCTAGCGTGTTTTTAAGCTGCGCGAGGGTCGCTTTAGCTAGCCGACCATGGCGGAATGTAATTATCATTGTGATTATAACAAGCTCGAGGCGGCTTTTAGAGTCAAGCGTTATGTACTTAAAATTTTAACCAATAAAGATTAGTGGCGAAATTGGAAAGCTTGTTTGGTTTTAAAATGCATGTAGGCAGAATGTAAGCCAGTTACCTATTAATACGATACATTTTTTTAATAAAAATTAACACAAAAAGGTGTAGTTACTTAATTTTAAAAGATATTCACAGATTAAAGTAATGTGATCTTTACTAAATTTCAATTTATTCGATATTCGCTGAAAAGTTGCAAAAGTGATTCTCTTTCATATCTTTAAATTCAGCTTTAGCAATCTTGGTCTGTGTAGATGCAAGACGATGTCTTTTGCATAAAGTTTAAACTATTTGCATAGTATCGCCTAGATACTGAAATAGGATAAGTTTAAGCCGCGTTTTAAATTAGTCATGTAGTTTTTTGCAAACCATAAATAATCATTTCTTGTAAATCGACAAATTTATCAACAAGACTTATAAATAGCAATACGAATTTTTTTTATTCTATGTGGTAATATAATACCGTCATTTTAGCATATTAGGTATGACTTTAAAAAAGTAAAACGATATGATTTTTTCACCATGCGGTAATACAATAACGTCATTATAGCATAAAGCAGCTAACAAAACAGTAAAAATATCTTCATAATTATTCGGTAGTAGCCACAACTATTTGATTATTCAGACTACGGAAACACCATCAGTGTTCTCTTTCCCTTAAAATACAATTTCCTAGAAAGCAAATCTCGTTTCAAAAATTCAAACCCACACGCGTCCAGAAACCAATCTCTGAACGCAAGAGAACTTCTTAGAATAGAATATGATTTTATAAGAGTTAAGAGCTCAATGCATATTCGATTTATACAGCCAGCGCTGCAGTGAGACAAGAATACGAATATGAATATTCAGCTGCAATGTGCAGCTTTTATTCAGTCGCATATTATTCGCGATAACAAGGTTCGTCAGCACAGCGCGGTCTGGCGCCGCTGCGGCCTCTTCAATAAGTTCAACTATTTTGTACAACACTTCAACTTGGCACCGGTGCAGTTTGAGGAAAGCTGATTCAAAGTTGGAAAGAGGATTTCATTATTACCACCATTTAAATAAAATAAACCCATTCAATTGCTCAAGCTTGAACTGATTGGTTGAAACGTTTTTCATACGTTCCAACGTACGTAACGTTCGTACGTTACTTCAACTTGGCACACGATATAGTCTGAGAAAAGCTGATTAAAAGTTGGAAATAAGTCAATGGTTGAAATTGCTGTGATTTAATAACTGATCGGATGGAAATGTTTTTGCGCTACACTTGAGCTTGGCACGATGAACAGCCAAATTGGAATGTTCAGAAATCAAACATCGCTGATTGAAAATTGGAAACATGCAGGACACAATTTCATGCTAGGCTATATTCACTCGTCACTTGGTTTTATTTGAATTTAAGTATAAAGTTGACAAAATGTTGGGATTAAGGTCGCCAAATCTTGTACACTAACCCGTCATTTATTAGCCAAGGTCTTTCATACTTTTTATGTTTAAGTTTATAAATGTTTGCCTTGTGGCTTTACTTTTCAAATTAATATAATAATTTGAAATATTTTTCTTAATTCAAATGGGAATTCAACTGACACTCAAAGATGAAAAGCTCCTATAAGTATAGCCAACAGTCTCAATCCTGCTGACATGTTACGAGGCACCATCAATTTTAAGGATTTTTGGATTTGAATAAAATTTAAAGCTCAGAATAAGTTTAGTATAATTATTTTATTAGTGCAGTACAGATGATTTTTTTTACATTTAGTGCAATATATTTAGTTCAAACCAAAAAAAATGTAGGTTGACTTGGTTTTAATCTATAATATCAATTAGGTTAGGCTATAGTCTAACCGATTTTCTTCATCAAAACAAGTCATTTGCTGTGTATAAATATAATTCGCTAGTAAAGTGGCTGTAGTTGAAGCAATAAATTACATTTGTGGTAAGTGTGCTAAGGAGAGTCGGGCTCTACGCTGCGATATTTAACGATTACTTGCGAATGAGCAAGCTCATAGCGGGAATTAAACAAAGGTGTACCTATATGCCCATAAGTTGTAGAAAGCGATAAAGTTTGAAACCTGACTTAGGAGTAAAAGTGAAATCAGAGAAAACCAGAAACCTACCATCACATTTTAGCTGATTTCCACTCACTAGTCGCTACTTACGAGGCCTCCAACTCCTAAATCCGGATCCAACAACTTCAATCCGAGCTAAACTAGTTCCAACAGAAATAAGCAGCCGTCGCACACTTGTGTCCTTACGCTCCGGGAATACAGGAAAAGAAAGAAAAGTGTCGGGTCCGCTCCTACGGTGCATATGCAAGGGGGGAGGGGTCACGGAAATCTCTCTACTTCAAAATGAAGTTACGGATCCGCACAGAAATTGTGTTTTATATTTTCCCCGGCATGTGACGCACGTAAAAACTTCCAGATAGTTCCAGACCTTTTTTTCTGCAAACGGCGGGTGGTTTCGCAAAATCGGAGAGCGAAATTTCCTTTCCGCGACACCGCAAACATCTGCGAAGATAAACGTTGCCGGTTCGACTTAGGACAACATTTTGGAGAGCGCTTTATAATTACCATTTTTCTTAATGAAGCTATGTTTCAGGTTTTATAGCTGTGTTTAAAACGAAACACCATACTTTAATACTTTATCTCTTACAAATTACGTTTAATTAACATCTATTAAGCTGGCTTGAGCTTGTCGGCGGTGGCGGGCTATGCATACGATTACTTCAACCGAGTGCATAAAGCTCTTGCGTAATTATGCAAATTAACACCGACATCTCTCATTTAGTTAGGCATTTTGACAGTGGCTTTGATGCTGTATCTACATACAAATCATATAAATTTAGAAAGTAAAAGTTTTAGGTGTGACCATCATTGATCTTGTTAAGTTTTGGGTGTCGCTTCAGGGGATTTGAATGCAGACGATGACGATTATGGCGCGTGCCGTGGGCGGTGACGAAAACGAAAGTGCATGCATCTTGTTCGTATTTCGATATCTCCCTATTGTCTAATATCGCGACTGAGTACGTAATACTTGTCACGCAAATTGTATGTAGGTAGCCTAATTCATGTTGTTCGTGCAGACAGCCGAATGCAATCGTGGCATTGAAAATAAATTCGTTTCGCAATCACTAATAATAATTTCCGTAACGAACTGAGATATGCCTTGATTGCGGCCTATGCATTTTTTGCTGTTTCGAAACTGTCTTATATTTCACTAATTATCATGAAAATTGACACATATTTGTAAACACGCAATCTCTGAAACCAAGCAAACCATGCAGATAAGTAGAGTGCGGTTATAAAATATGCTATTTTATTATTATAATACAGTAAAATTTTCATTCGAAATTCAAAATCTTATATAATAACACAAAACGGGATTTGACGAGTTGATACATTAGTTATTTAAAGCATAAAATAACATAATGCCCAAAGTTTTTCCTAGAAGTGCTAGGCAAACTGTCTGTTGTCCTCATAAAAACCGAAACAATAAATATTTCATGTATGAGGTTAAAGATTTCACATTTCACAAATAAGCCTCTAATAATCATAATCTAAACATTCAAAAGAGTCACTGACCCTAAGGTATTTGAAAATGACCACACGAATTCCACCTTGCCCACATATCTATGTTGATATATCTACGTAACAGTAAACAACGTCGAGAGTTTTGAGCATCAGCGGGTCCGTGGAGGCTCAGACCACGTAGGTAATCTTACAATCTCGTTTACTACGTATTTCTAAACATCGACAGTCGTGAGATACTCGTGTCGACTGGAGGTTAGCTGACTCTACTTCCACGCTTCGCTCCGTTCCGAACGCACGCTTCGACATTCAAATCTTAGCACGAAATAAACAGGTGCTTTAAAAAGTTACTTTAAAAAATACTGGCCAGTAATTATAACTTTTTTTGTTTGCTGCGTTTTAATATCGTTTCTCTTTTGTTTCAGATGTGTTCGAAAGTGAATTTGTTTGCTGCTGCTGTGTGTTGAAATGTGAATTTGTGTTGAAGTGATAAATCGAATTCGGTTTGTGTGTAAATATTGTTTTTATCCCGATGAAGTTCCACGTGTAACAGGACGCTACTCGCAATTGGTTTTCTGAAAATCTGTCACCATGGAGACGGAGGAGCTTACGAAACTTGTGGACGGGATATACAAGGTACTTAACGTTTACAATTTTGTTTTTTTGTCTTCAAGTTGAAGGATAATATTAAAAATGAGCTTGTGGATTCAACAAACAAAGTTGAGATTTAAAGTTTTATCGGCAGCATTCCTTGAGGTTATTGTAACTCAACATAAGACCTGTTTTGTAACCTTTGCAGTTTTTGCAGACGTGATGTTTTTATATATTGTTACTAAACAACATTTTGTTCTAATTAGTGTGAGAATTTGCGTGTTCATAATACGTTTATCGTACGGGACTAATTTAATGAGTACAATAAAATTACAAAAATGGCCGCATCAGTAGATATTTAGGCTACTGAAGTAACTCGAACGAAGTAGGTACTAAAGTATTTGACTGGCTCGTTAGCATAGTCGTTAGAAATCGTTCTGTTTGCACCAAACCTCGTGGATTTCATCCCAGCACTGGACCAATTTTTATGAAGTGAACATTTGTTTTGTTTTGTGTTTGGGTATTAGTATTGATAAAAGTACTTTTATTTTTTGTATTTATGTAAATAAATTAGTGTAGATACTAATATATTCATTCTATAATAACCATTATATTGTCTGCTTAATTAGGCGATAGACTGACGACGTTGGTGTCTAATATTTTATTGATATTCCACTTTTCCGCCATTTGGCTCCTCTACTAGTTTTATCTCCAACTTTGGTAACTTTTATTACGTTATGACTTGCGAAGTTATCAGAGTGCATCACCATTTTCTCAACCAGTGCGTTTCATCACATTCACTATTTCTCACTTAAGTTACTTAAAACTAACTGCTTTGAAGTTTAGTTAATGCCTTAGATCTTTGAAAAAATCTGCTTTAATTTTACAACAAGAACCAAAGTATGAAAAACTTTATAAACTCAAGTTTATCATTTTGTTTTATGGCATAATTTTTACAGCTATTCTAGTTTTTCCAGAATTCAACAAGCGTCTAATATTTTTTTAGTATAATATATACTAAACTTTCGTTTTTTTTTTCATTTCTTAATAAGAGATCCAACCCATGACCTAAGTAAGTAAGGATTACATTTACAGTCTTTGCACCAGGCCAATCACAATTTAGTTATCTAAACAAACAAACATTGTTTTACATTGTAAGTACATGGTGTTAATGTTGTACTTGTAAAAGAGGATTTCTTCACAAATTCAGAACCTTAGTACCTACACAATAAATTGTAATTATTAATTCACGTAAACTAACAATATTCAAATCTGATAAAATTATGAAGCTACTTAAAGGTTACGCGTTTCTTCTAAGAGCCTAATGGGTCAATTTATAATGTTAGCTTTGGAATTCATTATTATTCACGGCAAGTTCAATGTGCCCATTAGATTAATACTATTCAGACGGAGAATCCATAACATTACCATAGCGAGGTTTTAGGAATACACCTAATTTAGTTAACTTAACTATTGCCTCATAATATCTTACTCATCGATCTTTACAATACACATACAAGCTTATGTTGTGTACGTTTAGATGTTTTAAGCTACATATACCCAGATACAGAACAATCATAAATGTTTATCATAGGAATGTTTTTCGTTGTCCACTCGTCCAACCGGACTCACGTCCGTGACATTGTAGGCAATATCTTGCCAACTGACTTAACCGCCAAGAGCGAAAGAACGAGCAAGTTCTGCGAGATATCATCGCACAAATCAGTCTCAGTTGAAATCAACAAAAAATGGATTTGAACATAGCTATTATTAGGTTCTTACAAATGACTCACGAGCGTGAGTGCATTAAGTTTAGGTTTCCAATTACTTCCGTTCCGGATAAATGAACCAAGTACCTATTTAGAAAATCACAACCAAAAATAGGGGTCCAATTAAAAACACAATTCTACTTAAATTTCAGTTGTTAGAAGTTTTTTTACTACGAAATCACCAGACTGTAAAGTTACTTTCGTTCTTGAACCTACTTTTAACCAACAGTGTCCATAAATCATATTTTTTTATTTGATAATTTCGCCGTGAGCTGAGTTTGAAGATATTCTAGATTTTTAGGATTCATCAAGCAAGACGTCCGTCCGTCGCTGTATTCTTACGCATTCATAATCTGTATAAGTAATTAAAGTAAATATGGAGTTTTTGAAGTTATCATTTGTGGAAGAGTTGATGGTTAAGTAGTCAACACAGGGCTTATTTTACACAGAGGACAACCTATTTTAGAACTATAATGAAGTAGTTGTTTTTATCAAAGTGAAAATATCAAAAATATTAATAATCACCGAACAGGAACTCCACGCACCTGCAACATAAATGTCAAGGTCAAACGGTCAACCGAAGCTCGAATCGATAACAGCATTCCAACTCGATTTCTCTAACGCGTTAATCGAATAAAATATGGACACTTCTCGCATTCCTTACACGGACCTTAAATTCGTCGAAACGAAACATATTCTACTTTTATTTTAACATTTGAACTTCGGTGATATTTCTTAATAAGTAAATATTTTTTTAATCACAACTTGTAGTAAATTAACAAAAAAATAAGTAACAGATAATTCATAATTTCATACACAAATTAAACAAGTGACACCTAATTTTATTAAAAACTCTTATTTTTCTTGAATATAATGCCAAACAAAGAGTTCATAATTGCAAACAGGTAAAAACCAAAACCTATTTTATTAAAAGCAGTTTTTTTTTCTTCTTAGCGTATATCATATTATGTGAGAATCGAATAATAGGTTCTCTGGTTTGTTTAGGCACTTCGACGAAAATCGCACTGTATTATTAATAATCGACTTAAGTTTATATTTTGTTAACATTTAAATTTTCAGTACACTAAAAGGTTAAACAACAAAGACATTCATCTCACCAAGTGGACATTAAGAATGATTTATTTATTAAAAAAAACATAAAAGCTCTTCCAAATTTCCCTTAGCATTAAAATGCTCATTAATGAAATCTCTATGAAAATGGATGTGTTGAATATTAATAATTACATCATTAAGTCTTCTTTATCAGTGAAAGTTATTTATAGACCAATTCAGTCAGAAAGAAACCAGATGAATGATGTTTGTTAATTACGTAACTTAGAACATATGGCTGTCTACGCCTTATGTAAATTGGTGCCTATCGTATTTTAGGTATTAATTTCGTAAATTAATTAGTAGCCGTGTAAATTAGATACCGTTTTATGAAACAAGACATTCATTATGACGTGCCGAGTCGGTAAATCACTTTTAAATGAATTGTTACCCGCTTTGTTACAATGAGCTTTTGGAAGTTAAGTTATTCAAGTTAGCGATTAAGGTTGGAGGAAAGCCTCTTAACTTGTACGTGTTATTCAAATAAATTGTTTGAAAAATAACATAGCTACTCATAAGTCTTAAATTTGTAAGTGTTATGATATGTTATAGCTTTAAATGTGTCTTTAGACACTCGTATTAATGTGTGAAATGTGAAACAGTGAAAATATTATATTCCTTAGGGCTTAATATTTTCCCTGGTATAATTCAACCAATAACATTAGCTATTGTTGACATGTAGAAGCAAAAAAGTCACATATTCATAAATTAATACTTTAAATGCATAAATATTGATGGAAACATACTTACTGCGTCTTACGCCTAAGTCTGATTCAATTCAATGACCTGTAAGTTTTGTCTCTTTCAATTCAAACGCTGTGAAAAGTTGGGAATAAAAAAAAAGCAAAATTAGCTGAAGCAAACCTAAAATAACAGTCACTATTTCTAGTAGCTAAGAGCTAAGTCAAAAAATGCCGGTACTCGAGAAAAAGTTGTAAAAGATGGAACGGAAAACCTTCAAACATTTGTAGAACAAAATCAATGCAACAGAATTAAAAAAACTGAAAACTCCTCTAACCGTTTTGACGAAACAAAAAGGTTCGAACGTGCTCGACGCATAAAAATATGGAGACGGACCAGAAAATCAAAATACGTTTTAATTAAAAATTACGATAACAGCGTACGTGAGTGTCGTAAATTTTCCAGATTTTACTTCGTTGTCACTTAATGGGACGTGGGGTGGATTAGGTCTCTTCTGACAGCGCAAAATTACACGCTTCGGAATTGACGAAGTTGGCGAAGTGGTTATTTATGGGCCCCAAAACTTGCGACGCGAGAGTCCTTTTTATCGTGATTTTATTTATAAATAACTGAAAGGAACTTATATTTTCTACTTTCCTTTGAGTGCTACATTAAGACACATATTACTGAAAGAAAGTATAACATAACATAAGTATAACATTTGGTTATCCATTTTGATGAATAAACGAATTTAATTATCGCAAATATGAATTATGAGAAAAATAAACTGAGCAGGATCAAATATTTTTTGTTATTTATTCCTAGAGTGGGCATTAGAGTTACTTTGAAATAGAGCATACGGAAACTGATTCAGTTCTATACATACTTTAAAAACGTCGAAAACGGCTCAAAGTCAGTCAACTCAGAACACTGGATCACCAGATCTCAACCTCAGCTTGTGACGCGTGTGATAATAAGCGATGATCGTAAGGCATATTATACTCGTAGGTGACTGGCCTGTAGGCGGAATGGCAGCGATCTTAGATTAAATAAGTTTATGCGCCAATACAATTCTAATGTATTTCGTTTTATAACAAAAATACTAACAAAAGCGCATAATACAAAAAGTATGACATAACTTTTATTCGAAATAGAAAAGACGATCCTGAGTATCACCATCCATCACGTAATGTTTATTTTCACAAATCGACGGTTCAATCACAACCGTGCTAACGAGCTTTTTTCAAGAGTCCCTAGTAACTTTCGTATGTACCGGATACCGGGCGGATGATATTGTATTTATAAATCAGATTTCGAAATAAACTTAGCACGGTGTTAAAGCGTTCATTAGACGACACGATTGGCGTAGCACGGTTTCTCGTCTCGATTTCCGTAGTGTCCCGGGTTCGATTTGAAGGTAATTTTTCGTTTAAATGTAGCTTAGCAATAGGCAATAACAGCTATTAAAAAGCTGATTTAAGGAAAAAACACTCACTAACCCATCTTGTCCTAAAAACTTTCGTTGAGATGCCATCTGTATTTTAACCGACTTCAAAAAAGGAGGTTCTTAATTCGACTGTATGTTTTCGTCTAAATTGTACTCGTTTTATATAAAATATTAGCTGCAAATTATTTATTTTGTTAGTTTGCAATTTGCTTTATCTTTACATTATAAAGGAAATTAAAAAAATTAAGGAAATTTAAAACACAGGCTTTTTTTTGACAAGGACGCCGCTGCTTGGCCTCGACGCAGCACAGTCTGTAACACATAGGCTTGACCATTCTAAGTATATATACCTTTCGAAATGTAAAGTGTTAGTAATATACGTTATTTTAAAAATAACATAAAAAGAAGTCCATTATTAACTAAGGATAAGGTCAAACATTCCTTTACGTCATACATACTACAAATTAACCCATAGCTGCTATAATAATGATAAATACTTTTACTATTTTGCCTTAAATAGTAAGTATTCATGTAAGAGAATAATTATATCTAAAAATTTGAAAAATTAATCTTTTCTTGAACTCTTCTCTAAGCCAGAAGCCCAAAGGCAGATGAAATATGAATGATACTTTGCATAATTCAAATCGTCTCAAAGAAACAATGCGAGACTGAAACCAAAAATAAACTTTACTTGCTACTTGCCAATTCAATTTCCGCTCTAAAAGTATTAGTGGTTTTCCTTTTATCTTTTATTCGATTTGAGGCGGTGAGTTTGCTAGGGATGTTGTGTGAGTTACAGCTAACTAGAAGCTTATCCAAAGCAATTAACTTCTAGGATTTGTTTTGTTTATTCATCTGAATTAGCTTCTAAAGTGTAATAAGTATAATATATGGAACTGACATCATTTATCGGTTGAATTTTGTTTATTTATCACTTTATAAAACAAGCCGTTACGGTATTATCCACACAATCTTGCGCAAAACACTCTAGCAAAACGATAATCCAGATTAAATATATTCTTACACCTGCTCTGGTTACAGCTTCCTGAGAAAATAAAAATGTCAAGGTTAGATATGAGACGGCATTCTCGAGATATGCGGCACATTTGTCTTTGTTGCGATATCAGGCGACGCATCGTAACAAATCTAACGTAACCACCTCTTCGCGAGCTCCGTGTCCTTGCTCCCGGGTTGAAGATCTGCAGATTGTCGGAGATCAACCTATGCCGGCCGAGAGGAACCCTGTTTCCTGCCTAGAATGAGATTGCTTCGCGACATTAAACCGGCCTAATGTAAATTTTGGTCGTTACACTGTGTCTGTTTGTTCGAGCCGCGCTCGCGTGTATGGCGTGATTTCCTACGGTCAATGGGAACAATTCAGCTGAAACATGCTCCCTTCGAGGATAACGCAACGTGAGCCGTAATGAAAGCTCTAATAGATCCATTTGGTTTTATTCAAACAAAATTGCGTACATTATTACTCCTTTCGTTAGAATTTCATTTAGAAGAGAGCTTGTGCGGAAATGAGAAAATGGGAAGACGTTGGCGAGCATTAACTTTTATTTACCTAATACGCTGTGTTTTTGTTTGATATTGTTTACTGATATTAGCAGTGGAGATTAATAATCCGCCATCTACACATCCGTAGATTAAAATAGATGTTAAGTACTTAAATATTTTACTTTATTACTTTGTTTATTTTTTAGCATTTTACAATGCTTGTTTTCATAGATACCAAAATTTGAAAATTTGAATTTCGGACCTTGAAGATTCCGAAGAAGGTTTGAAGACCCTGCCTGATTTCTTCAAGGCCCGAAATGCGATTTTGTATCTTTCGATATTATACTTTTTTTCTTAGCACTTAGTTAAATAGCAACTATAGTTCAAAGCATAAATGTAAAGGTTATTTAGTACCTGTTAGCAAGTCGCCAGTCACTCGTAAAACAAGTAACTCCATTAACGTTGCTGTCGGCATACTTAAGTTTATATGTGTATGTATGTATGATGTGACCGCGTCGCCGCGGCACACGTAATTCATAGCTCGCACTTATGTTGGCAAAACAAAAATACTGAGCTAAGGTAAAGAAAGTAAGAAGGCAAACAAGGCACTTTATATAGTCAAAGCAACATATGCAGACTATCTGAATACACGCTTAGCAGCGAAATAAGAAACTACCAATGTTAAATCTTTTGCAATAAATGTTTCGGCAGCGCTTTCCAGTCAGTACGTTGCAGTGTGATTTGTCCTGAATGCATAAACCAAACGTTTATCTGTGGTAAAAAAAGTCTAGTCTTACACAAATACGCTGGGTCATCTCATCATTGACGGATAGCACCACAATTCACTGCGATCGTGTTTTAGAGTTACCGAAACGACAATCTAGTCGATTTAGGAAAATATTTACTTACATTTAGAGTACACACTAATACAAAACGCAAACATTAAAAAACTATTCTTTAAAAAATGCTCTTTTCTACGGATGATGACTACTTAATTAAGTACAAGTACAAATAAGTACAAATAATTTTATAAAACAGTAAGTTCTTACAATTTGTTACAATTTGCACTAAATACTAAATAACATGAATTTTAAAACATAAACAAACACTGTAACAATGGGTAATTGCTATTTATTGTGGGTCCCACACTAGGATATTCCTGTGTCGTGGGCACCCCATCGATGACAGGTTAAGGCAACAACAGAACCGTTTGCGAGATTAAATAATTGTAGCAGGTGAAACGAAAAAAAAATTATAAACAAAAGGATAGGGTAGAAAAACTAAAAATAAAAACAACTTAAAACAAAACACTTAGGCTTCTTTATCTTTGAGTTATAACTGTACTTTTTTCATCATCATTGAAGAAATACGGTACAAAAGTAAAAGCTATCCCACGATTCACCCGACACGGGCCCGACAATTGCAAGGAGGTGGAACATCACGAAGGCTCCCGAGGGCACACCGGGCTATTCTTATTCAAATAAGTGCGGCCGACGATGCACCCCTGAGGACGACGAACACTCAGCAACAACTAAAATAGTTACGGTCTGCTACTCGTACTGCGGTGCGTAAGGAACAGATACAAGTTACTGTACAAATCGCACCTGCAAGTACCTACATACTTTACGAAGACTTTGATTTTACTAGTTTGCTTTTTTATTGCTAAGGTAAATCTGATTGCAAATATCCTTTTTTTATCGTAGCCATAAAACACCTTCTGTTGATCGTAAGCTTTCTCTATAAATTTCTAACTTTGGAAAACCCGTTATATTTCTTACGTTTTTGCTAGCCGCTGTTAGTTTTGTTAAACAGTATAATTCATATTATTTACGTTTACTCTCAAAAGCCGGCAGCCGGCTGAGTGTGTAGAATGTGACAAAATACTTGAGTATGTTATCACGCCTGAGATATTTTAATAAATAAAATTAGATCATAAAAAAACGCATACTCATTTACTTCCAGTAGATTCACCATCGTCGTTTTATACGACACGAATTTTTATGTGTTCCAGCGAAAAAACTGGCGACATAAAGTCATCAATAAAGGCTTCTCGTAAAACAGGAGTACACCCCAGGATCTATGGCGGAGAGAAAATATAAATAAAATTTGTCTTTTGGGTCGCATATGTATTTAGTTTACGCGCATTCGTCCAAATACAATTTTAGGAAGGAAATTGCCTCCCGGTAGAACCCGTACAAAATGGAAGATCTGATATTAAATCTGGATGACAGTTATTAGGACTCCGTGGAGTGCCACTCGCTGACGCGCTACCAAAAGAATTTGGAACGTAGAAATACTTGCTGACGGTTTTTTTGAAGGAACGTCTTCTGTTTGGTTTAATAGAATACCTACTAGCTTTCCACCCGCGGCTTCGCCCGCGTGAACTTCATTCCTATGACCGAATTACATAAAATCTTTATAAACTGTGGCCTATGTATTATTTTGATGTGAGACCACCATAACCAGAGTGGCCCAAGTGCTTTTTTTTTGGATTTTAAATTAATAATAAAACTTGATGTTAAAAACAACTAAATTTCAATACCAGAGTGGCCCAAAATCCAAAAAAATGCTCTTGAGCCACTCTGGTTTTGGTGGCCTCAGGTATCAGCTGTATTACTGTTAAGTTTCATTTAAATCTGTTAAGTAGTTTTTGCGTGAAAAAGTAACAAACACGCATACATCTACATATTCACGAACTTTCACATTTTATCATTTTTAGTAATAATTTTCAAACCACCATACGAACACATAGTAAAACATACCCTCATATGTCCTAAATGGACAGTCAGAGGTGAGCTGAATGCAACATTTAGAAGTCCACACTTTGTCGAGCTTTCGGTAGAGGGCCAGCCTACCGGGTTGCATGGTTTGAAGGGTTTTTCCATCACTGGAGAGTTAGCAGTGACTTTACTAACTCAGGAGCTTTCGGATACCTACATTTAATGGTCTCGCTGATCAGCCCTTACAAGATTAGCTGTTACTTTTGGTAGTGCTGACGTCACAGTACAGCATCAAATTTGACGGTTATTTCAACTACATTACCCAATATTTTAGTGTTTTGATTAACTGTCATACATGGCGTATTGGGAACTGATAATGAGACATTAAAAAGACACCCTTTAGCTTTAATCTAGAGATCTTGGGTTTCTAGAACAACCATAGGTTTTGAACGCGTTATAAAGTCAATGTGGTCATAGACGCCAAATTGAATGGTACCGAGTAGCAATATGGCCCGAAGCCAGGTGGGTCGATGACATTAAGGAATGCAATTGGCGTCATGCCAGCGCCTGACATGAGAGGAATGATCTGCTAACGAACACTGTGCGACAAACTACTGGATAATGATGTAACTTGAGCAGAGTGTAACTTAATGTTAAAAAAGGGAAAAAATCCCTCAAATGCGGCATATAAGTATTATTTTAAGAACATATATGGAAAATCGAAGCCTTTACTGCATTGAAAACACTGTATTTGTACTTGAATGCTCACAAAGGAACATTCTCCAAGAAAACCGTTTGTCTTGATATAAAAGAGCACGACAAATCCCTAGAACAGAGTTGCTCTTAAACCGATTTCCAGCACTGATCGCCTTGTGAGAAAAGTATTTATTCGAACACTGACACTACATAGTGAAAGCACAAAAGAAAATTAGGTCTCTTTAAACTGAGTCTTTAACATCGTCTGAGCAAAGAGGGAAACGGAGCAGATGTGCGGATCTGATCAGTAGCGATTGTCTGCAAGATTAAACAGGGATAGACAGAAATACGCCCCAGGGCGGGCGAAACAAAATTTGTTTTATAAACGCCGCCTTACTCGCACCCGGCTTTTTCCTTTGTAATATAACAATAAACATTGTTTTTTGCAAAGCCTATTCAGTTTCTATTGAAGAATTTTTAGAAAAGAAAATTCTGTATTGCAGCCATTATAATTTATTTTATATCAACCAAACTGGGTTATAGTGAAAATATTCAGTTGATAAATATCTTGAAATTGAATAAATATCTGAGAAAGCTTACACCAAGATCATTCTGACCCCAAACTATGCTGAGTTTGGACGAAGTATATGGTGACAGACCGTGATTCTAACAACAATTATTGTTGGAACTATGGACAAGACTTAGGGATCTTGAGGGAAGTTTTTGCGGTAATCTCATCATTTGCTCACGGACCAGTAGAAGTCAGCAAAATGAATTATTGTATTATTTTCTTGCTATGATCTTATTCATTAGATTACAGAACAATATAACACCTTGGTAATTTGTTAATGTCACCCTCTGTGGCGGACTAAAAAGAGGCGTAAATTTTCCTGATCCGCTTAACTTTGAACTCAGCACTTTTAAGTCTTTTTAAAATTTGTGTCAACATTATAAATTCTCAAATTGAGGAATTCATTTGAAAGCATTAGTTGTTTTATAACCTACATCTTTAGTATAGCTGTTGTGTTTAATATACAGTGAAACATGTAAATATATACCCAACGTGATGTTGGGTATATTTTTAATTTAACTAAATCAGGTAGGTAATAGAAAAAGGATGTGAATTATTTCCATAATATATTTTTTTGTAATGACTGTAAATTTGAAAAAAGAATGTGTTCCGTAGGTATATTTTGTACAATGAGAGTCATGGCGGAACAATAAGAATAAACATACAACATATCGTACACTGAACATTTTACCTACGTGATCTAGTCAATTTAATTTCAATAATTTTATGATGATGTAAAATTTAACTGATCTTTAAACTTTACAGTGGAAAGTCTAATCGACATCGTTCAACATGTGCCCGGAATTGACACTAAGCAGCGTTTTGATATAATTGGTCCAGGAAATCTCTTTCACGAGCAAACATGGCATTGGAATACAATGTAATTATGCTCTTGCGTGCTTAGGGTGTCACGGCTGCTCTACGCAACTGTGACGCGCAACTAATAAGAGCAAACAGCGTTTTCATATTTGCACAAATTACATAAATTCTTATTGCCTGACTGCCTCTGGGGAGAACTCGTACAGATCGGCGTTCCAAACGCTTATCCGATTAACCATATTCAGTTAGTGAGGCCATAATATTCAGGAATTTCGTATAAGCAAATGCTAGTCAGTAGTCACAACAGTTACCTTACAAACTTCCTCAGAATATTAAGCTGCGATTAGTGTACATTGGCGGCCATCATTAACGCAGATGCTTAAAGCTACAGTAGAACAAGAAATTACAGATGTACAAATACAAATACAATACAAATAAGCTTTATTGTGAATCACAGGTATAACAATAATGTTCAGATGTAGATGTTTATATTCTGCCAGATAGGAGCGGGTTCATTTAGCCCAACGATTGCTAAAACTTGCTGGCATGAACTTGGTTGGCAGTCTGTTGTTGCGGACGCATTAGTATGGCATGATTGCAAACTGAGCGTTCGAGTAAAGTAAAAAAAAAAGTAAAGTAAAGTAAAATAAATATTTATCCATATACATATACTTATAAAAAGTGCTTACGACAATAAAAAAAACAATTACTAGCAATAATACACTAAACAAAAATAAACCTAAACAAAATGGTACTATGATAGTAAATATCATGAATAAACATATTGTGACTCTACTACCACCGGTTCGGAGGTTGTTTCCGATCGAGAAGATCCCGGCAAGAAACTCTTAGGTTAGGTACTCTTTTAATCTTGTTTGTTAACACAAAATTTAATTGACAGAGTAAAGTCATAATAACAAAAAATGTGCAGAGGAGGAGATTATAGCTAAGACGACCATGAATTCTTGTCATTCAAGAATTCCTTTACACTATAATAATCTCGCTTCATTAACTTTGCTTTAATATGTGGCTTTAACTGTTGTGAAGAGGCAGTTCAACAAGAATTTGCGGTATCATATTAAAAAAATTAACACATTGACCAACAAATGATTTCCCTACCTTATGTAGGCTTAGACTGGGAGTTTTTTTTTTTTTTTTTTCTTGCCTGCATGGCCTTAATTTAAGAATTTTTATTGTACCACCCTACTAAAATAGTTTTTAAGTATTTTATTGTTACTAACCCGTATGGACACTGTTGGTCTGAAATAAAAGCTTTTTTTTTTTTTTTTTTTATGTTTATTTCTAGTATTGAGTTTATGAACATCACTGTTTTTCTTGAAGAGATGCAAGTTTTAACGGACATACACTACATTATCATGAATAAATTGAGAGTACACCGTTAAAAGTATATATCTCTCTGAATACTTCCCGAAGCGAGTCGCGTGGTCTAAGGTTGTTAATGGAGTGGATGGCTCTTTTTTGAAAAACAAAGATGGAGTTGAGATCCGCTGCCGAGCCCCACAACTGAGTGGTTGCATCCAAGCTACAAGCTACTTGTGGCCCCGTTTAGTAGCCAACATCGGGCACATACTTGCCCACAGTCGCTGTCTTCTTGCAGCGCCCTGCGTTTAGTAGCGTCTAGTGACCCAACTCAACCACTTGTCGCCGTATCTAGTGGTTTTACTAAACCCAATGACTCAAACCCAAAAATTACAATAGTCAAAAGCGTTTACCCAATAAAACGCAGCACGCAGCGTTTCAAACGCGAAGCCAACGCCGCTGTGACGTCAATAACGCGGCATATCAGTATAATTATATTACTTACGAGACTTTCGCTTCTCGACGTCTTTGTACCGGCAGTGATTGTCGTTTATGTAATTGCCTACATTCGGTACATTCGCCATCCGGGCCTACACCTCGTCTTGAACCGAAGTTAGTCTACGCAGAATATTTTCTTAATTACCCGCGGAGAAACAAAATAGGAACAGGATTTTCAGATTTCAGCATGAACATTTTCACTTTGTTTATATTTTTAACTAACCACCAACCAAAAATTTTAAGTAACCCATTTTTTTACAATGATTATTGAAAATATGTTTTGTTAGTAAACGACTATTTCGAAAAAATATGTTCTTGTGGATAAGATTAACTAAACCTATTCATTAAATTCACTGAGAAATACCGTCGCAGTCAACAAAATGCTCAATCAACAAAATAGTAGTTTTAATACTTGGTATTCCAGAGAGATTGCTATAGGGCCTAAGGAAATGGTTTTTTACGTTAGTCTATGGGTATTGTGTAACAATCAGACCCTACCCATTGTCTCTTTGAACTTTCTAAGTGGAATGACGAGTAACGATTGGCGCAAAATCCAAATTATACAAAACATTTCCGTGTCACATTACTTCGTTTCGTCACGGAGTGATTTTTTCCATTCAAGCGACTCGACGGGCTCCTGTGGTTGGCGTGACAAATGTTTCAATGGTGGGTACCACAGACATAAATCTGAATAAATGTATCGGATATTGTATGCATCTTAAAAGTAATAAGCTTGTCAAAACAGACTGCAGAGCACTTCTATTGACGCAGCTTCATTTGGTACTACCCTAAGGTTATGGCAACGGATGTCAAAATCACGTATTTACACTAACTTAACGTTTTGCCCATTTATTACTAAATTAAAATAAATTGAGAAATGGGAATTTCATATCACTAAAACGCTCTATAATGACGTTAGAATAAGCGTCAAAAAAAAACAAAAGGAGCGCCTTTCGTAATCTACTTCGTTTTATTTCGGTATCGCCGTCCGAATTCGACGCAATTTTTTACCCATCAATAAGTTGGAATGAACGAAAAAAATGGAGAAGTGTTAGTAATCGTGCAATAATAATTCCGTAACGCGTTACTTTTTATGTATTTATTGATGAGAAAAGTTTAAATTGTTGTACAAAACTATAAATACTGCATAAGACCAGTACGTCTACCACGAGTTGCCACTTTAAATTTACGTTATCGTTCGCGTAAAAATGAATTGGGATTTGACATGACATGACATGACAATGTCAAATCCTAATACATTTTTTATGCAAGTAAGTTTTTGTTATTTCATGTGCATCCCTCAAGTTGCCTATGAAATAACAAAAACATCTTTAAATGATTGCTGAGTACTGCTCGCAGGACAGAAGCTCATATTGGGTGTGTATATGCACCACATATTCGAATAGCCAGCGGGTCAATCCGGTCGAGAACAGTGTGGGCTTTGCGGGCGGCACGTAGCGTACCTACCTGTCGCGCAAATATTTATCCGATTCGGACCGTGTTAACCACCTGGATTGTAATCAGGTTTGATTGGGATTCATTGTTGCAGGGTGCTCCTTTAACATATACAATGCGTCCATGTTTGCATTATGCCAGCTTTGTAACTAAAGTTTTGATAACATTTTCCATTTTTTTTAATAATTCACTAGCTGCCTTGACAGACTACGTTCTGTCAGAAGTAATTGCACGTCACGGCGTTGGTAAAGCAGCACATCTCGCCCGGTTTCTCCGACACAGCATATAATATTATTTTTCACTGAATTTTTTGTTCAATCATAATAAAATATAGCCTATGCCACTCCCTGATAATGTAGCTTCATATTGGTGAAATCATTTTTAAAATCGGTCCATTAGTTGCAGAGCCTATTCAATACAAACAAACAAACAAACAATCACATTTTTTCTCTTTATAATATTAGTATAGACTACAAACTAAATACTATTTCAAAAATATATACTAGTAGATATATGAGGTAGCAAGTAGTAGTAATTAGCCTATATACTGTCCCACTGCTGGGCAAAGGCCTCCATCATTGAAATCAAGTCATCGCTACAATTGATGGGTTTTGGCTGAATCACCAATTCACCACGCTTGCCAAATGCGGGGTGGTAATCACATGCGAACCCGGGCCATGTTCCGAAAAATCCGAAAACACACTTTGACCGACCTGTGAATTGAACCCGGAGGAGGTTTCGGGACGAGCTCTGAAACCTCTACGCGGCCACGTAGCCGTAAATTAACCAAAAATATTTCACCACACAAAATCTCTTATGTCAGAACAGAAAAACTATGCTCGCAAAGGCATGAAATTCTGCACTTACATAGCAAATGCTTTAATATGTTTAACCACACAGCTTTTGCGTACCGAGCAAAACCGCATGCGCATTCATATGAATTTAAATCCTCATGGGGGAGAAGAATATTTGAAGAATTTCATTATGGTGAACTCTTCCTACCGTCGGAATTCATTTCATTTCAAACGTACCAACTAAAAACTGACTCAGAATTATATTGGAATCTTTAAAAGAAAACTTCCGTTATTATTTCTCGCTTAGAATGTAAAGTGGAAAGTTGCAGGCTTTATCCAGAGTTGGCAGTTAACGGTAGTAGATTAGTAATTTGTTATTGTTTTGGCTTTTATTTCTTTTCCAAAAATGGACAAATCTATACAGCATACCAACTAGGTAATCTAGGCGTAGGATTAGATTTACACGTACTGAAAAACGCTTCTAATGTGCATAATTTTTGTGCAGAGTTAAAAATGGTTAGTACTAACAGAATTGGTATCTAAACTGCAAAGTTCTTAATATTATGTATTAATCACAAGGTATTAAGATAGTGTAACTCACTCCCCATAGTATGTCGTATGTGCTAGACACAATAGAACAACGATACAATTGTCGCAGGTGCATCGACAGACGACCAGTTAAGTAGTTTAAAATTAAAGATTCGATATACTCGTAATTGCCATTTTACCATGCGGTTAAGTTTGTTATCACCTTTTATTGATAAACCTTTAACTTAAACTTTATATTGTTTAGTTTGTATTGAGTGACTTTATATTTATGTTATCCTTGTTTCTGTTTTCATTTTATCTGTAGTTTTTAAATTAAATTAAATTAAATTAGTTTTGACATTGTTTTTAATCAATTTTATGTATTTCTTTTCAACTAGACACTGTATTTAAGAAAATGTATTTACTAGAGTTTATTGCTATAATTGTATGCATTAAAATTGAGTGATATTTAGTTTTAATGCAAATTTATCTTGTATGCGCATTGGTAATATTAATACTAAGCATGCTTTTGAGTCTAAATAAATAAATAAAAAAATAAGCTGTAGGTATGCAGATGCAAACTAAATAACCAAATAGTTCTGTAGTCTGCATCTAACTAAGCATCTTGTTAAGGCCCGATTTTTCAATTCTAAGTTTATTCCCTAGTTAAGCTAACTGAAGTTTAAAATTATCTGGCTGTTTAGCAAGCGAATATATATTTTTAATTTTTCAATCGCCTTTTATCCAAATAATAGCCATCTATCGTTTGTCTATGTACTTATATCGCTAACTTCACACTGATTATCCACAAGCGAGATGCACTTATACAATCATTGCAATGTTAGAATGAAACAAGACAAAAGTTGATGTTTGACAAATTGACACTGACGTATAAGAAAAACAACCTCAGCTTTTTTTGCTGTCTAAAGTTGTGGTAAAAAGTTTGTGATTATAATAACATTTCAAAACTCCTATCAAAATAAAAATAATCTCAAATGACACCACATAACCTCAAAATGTGAAAGAAAAAGCATATATAAATCTTAATCAGCCCCTCACGTAGCAGATAACTTTATTCTTTAGTTAGCGGCTTTATTGAACAGATACCATCTATCTGACCATTGAAAAATTAAAAATCTTGTTAACCTTCGAATAAACTTTATTCTATAGATAAATTTAATTAACTGAGAGGATTGAAAAATCTGCCCTTAAACGCATTAACGCTATCAGTCAGTAGATATCGGTCCCAGTAGTATTACAAAATAGTATAATAATTCCCGAACAATTGTATAATTAGGTGCTTAGGTCATTTTATTTCGTCAGACCATCAACATAATCATTGATTCGTGCTGAAATAGCCTTCATTGAGTCATTTTTATATTTTTAAACAAAGTAAGTAGGTAAGTACCTCAAGTGTTGCAGCAACTCGCAGTGGCATTCAAGGTATGCGGTAGCAAAACGTTCAATTCGTGACTGCTAGCTTTGTGATTATACTACGTAATGTGCTAGTCGGGCAAAGGAATTGTATATTCGTCCTTAATAAACATTAGTTCATAGGAAGCTTTAGACTACAATTACATTTAAAAAAGGTTCCGCAATACAGTAACGTAGCCCAAGCACACTCTTAAAAGGTTCTTAAGCGTGATTTTGGTTTTAAGAGTCTATTTGTATGTTGGATTCCTGTAATCGTTAAATAGGCACTTATAATTTCATATTGCTTTGTTGTTGCTTTGAAGAGTAAAATAATCTGTAAAATGAGATGTATACATAATATTTCAAAGTAACATTGTTTCTTAGAGCGAAATTTCTCTTAGTAAAGCCGCAAATATGGCAATACTGGTAACACGAGCTACCTTCGTCATGTTTTTCACAGCGTGTCATTAGAGCAAGAGCCTTTACGTATTTCAGAACAAACTGCTAATAAGAAAATTTGGAATGATATCGATGTTGTGAAATATTCGTGAACTCAATTTATGTTGATTTCTCAAAACAAAAAATGTATAACTGCGGGTCAACATGTTAAATTAAACAGCAAAACAACATATGTAACATATATGAATGTTAAATCAGGGAAATGTAAAAAAAAACTTTACCAGACGACATTTTCAAAAGGCAACCAGGATCTCTTTTTGTATCTGCTGTACAATAAAAACCGTAAAATCCGGCCACGAGACCGCAAATCAGAGTAAACCACAGCGAAAATCTGTCGCGGTCGTTTCATTATAAACCACAGGCAATGAGTGCATCTGAATACAAATTAAACTTGATACAGACAACAGCCGAATATCATGAAATACAAACACTCCGATTCACACTTGATCCGCGGTACGGACTTCAATTACAAAATTCGTGAAATTTAATATCATTTCAAAATGTAAATACTTTCCTGTGGTATTGTTGCAAATGTGATTTATTTCATTACGTAGTAACTATCAACTTAATTACTTACTAAAACAACATGTTGCCTAGTAAGTATATATTATATAAAATTTTAAAAATGCTAAAAATACATTTCAATTCATTAAAAATGCAAAAAAAATATGTGATGTTTCTATTCATGCAAATAATTCACGAGCAAAAGTCTACATCGGCCACTAAAAATAGGCAAGTTAGAAACGTAAAGTCTTCAATGGCAATGTGAGAACATATACCTACAGTATGTTTAACGAGTTAACATCAAAATTTCCATTCACGATTTTCTAGTCTACTCCAACGTTTACGATCTCAACATTGCATGGAATGCGGCAGTTTGGAGGCGGCTTTAATGACGACACTGGTGATGAATATCAGCAGATTAAAGATAATCCCCCGATCCACGATTAAGTGCGGCTAAGAACACGGCTGAGTAATAGCGGTTAGTTAAGAGCATTCCTTTAAGCGTGAACTAACCCACGCCACAAGTGCAGAAGTTATTGATAAGCGTTACATGTTTATTGCTGTCTGATAACCAGATGTTAATACCGTCCCTGTCAGCAGTAAACTCTGCTGTAGCACAAGATATGACCGCATAAGCAACGAGCTGGATGCCAAGTTATTTAATGTAACATTAATGCCAATATGAGACTATGTGTAGAAGACCTGTATTTCCTTTCAAAACAACACTGTATCAACAGGGTAATATAACTATACCGATCACCCATTCGCTTTTAATCACAGAAAAATAATTATAAACGACGACATTCGCAAAGCCTTTGCTACGAGTGTCGGAGTCGTCATCACTCTCAACTAAGCTCCTAACTCATCATGCTGTACTCGTATTCTATATTATGTTACTCTTGAGAAGGAGTCAAATCCACTAATAGACAGTATCTCAAAACATTGCTCCCAAGGGCCTGTCCCAAAAATACGGATTAAGTCAGGTTAAGTGGTTCCAGAGCGATACAATAAAACACTACATTTAAGAAAACAGGTCTTGTGGGAAATCAAATGTGTGGGATCTATATGCCTAAAAAATCACTAAATTAGCAATAAACAATGGACACGAAGAAAAACGTACCAAAAACTCATTTATCAACCAAAAAATCGACCAAAAACTCATTTATCAACCAAAAAATCGATATCAAAAAACGTATTAATCCAAGCTTGACATTCCCAAAGGGATCGTTACAGAAAATTTTGTCCTGAACCGCACAATTCAGTTTCTTGATGTCAATATTATTTTAACGATTATTAACGTTATAATTGGTAAAGACATTGTATAAACATTATAACGTTAATAATTCAATTATTACAGCTTTGGTTTAGACGTTTCAAATATTAGTAGGTACTCCTTGTTGACACTTGAACTGCTGACTGCTGCCTTGAAATTCTGAAATTTGATTGAAACACGTGTGGATGGCTTGTTTTCATCAACAAACATGAAGTTTGTAGAGCAATACTAAACAATTAAGCTAAGTGAGCCGCCTTTTCAGATGTTTAACATGTTCTTACATAGGAACATGCTAAAGATCTGAAAAGGCGGCTTGGTTAACTGTCACAAGATAGATTAACCCATTGGTTATTAATCACAAATTAAGAAGAAAGTAAATTGTACGTTCATTTTTAATGAAATTCAAGCTTCCCTTATAAATCAGCAAACTTTTATGTAAAAACGCGAAATGTATGTTGTATGTAATTTGGATTGATAAGCGAAAGTGCTGACGATAAAATATGATTCATGCATTTTAAATAAAATACACAATTTTCGAGCAAACAGCAATAAAGTTTCTTACGGTAGTGAAACTTCTCTCGTCCGCACTTTTGTAAAGATATTTGTGCCGTTACACCGAACAACAAAAACAACCAATGCGAGACCGAAGGCGACCTTGCCGGTTACTCTAATCGTCAAACAAACGACAGTGAATGGCAACAAATATCTACATAATAATAACGACAGACAATAGCTGCTAATGTATATGCCACAGCGTTCTACATACATAAATACCAATTATTGACTCCACTTGCAAGATGTTGGCCTTGTACCGTTACGAGGTACTCGGGGTTTATGAACACCTAGCAGGTAGTAGTTAGTATAGGTTTCCGCTACTAAGATCAACCAATTTGTAATTTATTATACGCACAACGTTCTGGAACAAAGAATCGATTGTTAGTTTCCGCTTTCACGGCTTAAAAGTAGGTATTCCTGCCCCGCCTTTGCTTAAGTCCTGCAAGTGAAACTTTGCAAAAATTTAAGTTTTGAAAGTATAGAATCGAAGCCAGGAGCGGTCGGTGCCCACGTTCATTTGAATTACGCCCGGCTCCGCCTTTTGTAGTCGACTTCATTTAGCGAACTTAAAGGGAAACTCTTTTATTTCGACCGAGCAAAGAACTTAAAAGATGCATTGTTGAATCCGTAACAAATTGCACGCCGTGATTACGTTAAGAACTTCCACGTCGAATAAAGGTGGGGCTTAGATTGGAATTTAACAGGTACCTTTTTTGCCTTTGCAATGAATTTAAAACTAGACTAAGGATTTTCATTAACTTTACAGGGCTAATTTAATGAAATATCTTTTCGGTCTGAAGATGAATTCCAGTTAGTGGCAACAGGAGAAAAACTGGAAGATCACTTATATGAACGATTACATTTATGATTTTACTTTAAGTAAGTAATTAATTCACCCAGAAATTTTTCAATGAAGATCTGGCTGTTAGAATATTCACCATCGCTCAGTAAACAAGACTTCGACAAAAAAGCTCGATCAAACTCAACTTTGTTTACTGTGCATACATTAATATCTTGGTTTTTAAGCGAGGGTAGAGCATTATGCGTCCGAGAATGTGGAAGATTTTTATTTTGTAGATAAAGTTTACCCGCTAGCTCCTTGTGAACACGTAGTCATGTACTGTCCTCAGTCTGGAGTGGCAACAAGTGTTCTTAGGAAACATCTCGCTGCTCGTTTCATACAGCATCCTGCTACAGCGAGTGTTAGATTTTCAAAATGGCCCTTTTCTCCTATTTTTCAAAAGTTTGCATTATACGAGTATCTATTATGGTTACTCACATGTTATGTTTGTCATAAAAGTCTGGAAAAATTGTCGAATTTTGCTCTGAGGTGTACATACAGGATGGTCCAAACATACACGTAATTTTTTTAACTTTCTCATACTCAGGGGTATCCGAAAATACCCCATGTATGTTACCCGATTTTTTGTAGTTTTTGAGTTAAGATTTTGTTTCGAATTTTTGAAAAAAAAAAACAGGCATTTATCTCAACAGATCGCGCTATAGTAACCGAAAAAGTGACTAAACCCAGAAATTTTCACTACCCTGTATTTGTTTTTACTTTATGTTATGCATAATGTTTTGATTGGCTCGTTGACTTGGTTGAGAATACAACTGCTAAGACGCGTGTTTTGGTCCTAAGTCTCCAACAAGGACAAACAATATGACAATATTTGTGTTAGTTTTGGTATACGTGGTTTGTAGTTTTGATATAAGGATTTTTAAAATATGATACTTAGAGTACAACTGTGTAGGTAGCTATATTACATCGTTAACCTAAAAAACCATCACGAAGGGTCATTTGGAACGTGATATGCAAAATAATTCCATAAAGATCGTTAACACGGATTATTTAACCGTTACCGATACTTAAAGATAGGTAAATGAATTTAATTACAAACGAGTTATTACACCGTAGGAGGTTTCATAGATATTTGCAAATCTAATGGATGAAAATAAACGGTCACCTTGCAGGCCGTCTGAATCGAGTCATTGGTCCGACTTAATATAAAAACTGCCCACAAAATAAAAAGCGAACCATCGGACAAGGCATTTGGACGCCAGCTAAAGAGTTCTTGAAAATCAATTTTCAAGAATTCCACTGTAGCCTAAAACGATATTTTAAATTAATTGTAAATTGTTTATTTAATTTATAGTTTGTGTAACATTATTTGACATTGTTTATTTTTCCTTTTGACTTGATATTGACGACATCTTATTCTATATTCTATTTTGTGATTGCCTTGACATTTTTTTTATGGGACTTATTGTATTTAATTTGAATTATTGTGTTATTGTTCCATATTTTGTTATATTTCATTCTAATTTATTTTCTTTGACGATCTCATTGTGAAAATCCTTTGATTGACCATGAACAAATGTAATTTAATGTGTACTTTTGTAATGAGAAATAAATAATATTTCTATCTATCTAATCCTAATTGCATTCAACTCGTATACATTAGTTATTCGGAAAACAGTTATAGAGAGCATGAAAACTCATAATATTACTGACCATTTATGATATTTTAAAAGCTGTGTTAGTAGAAACGCCTACTGCCATAACTTCAAAGTATAATCTACATAATTTCACAACCGCCATTCCAGTAGGTAAATATGCACCAAGAGTGAAAAGAAATGATGTCCCAAAGCTAGGTCTCGATCTACAGAGATCAACAATCAAAAGGTTCCTATGAATTTCAATACGTATCCTCTTGGGCTGAAATATACGGAAAAAATCATACGTGTGCGTAGGACATTAGCCCGAAAGGGTTCGTGTGGGCCCGGCGCGTCACGGAGTCTGCCTGAGGCAATTTAGTACCAAATGTCGTTCCGTACGTGCCCCACAAATAAAGAGGATGGGATAAAGCTGCTGTATTACATTAGGAACAGTTAGAATACAATGTAACTTGCGTTTCTTTACATATGGATGATAAGACGTTATAACGGGAGATTTCCTGGCTTATTTAAGGGTTTTCAAAGGGACGTATTATTACTTGTGAGGAAATTGAACTGTTAGCAAGAGCTGTTATCAGTTTATCACTTGTTAAAATTTTATAAAGCTCTTTATTTTTATAGCTGCTGGCAGATCTACTGTTGGGTTATGAAGTTCAGGCTTTCATACACATAAAAAAACACAGACAGGAGCATTAATTAGTTAAACTTTACTAACTCTGAATTAACAAGTGTATTGTTTTTTAGTGTATTTAGAACCATTATTATTTATTGTATGTCATTGATTAAATTTGGAGACCTTTGACATCAAATGATTCACAAAATGCAATTCAATCAAATTAATTATGTAATCTAATTTAATACGTGATTACTGAGTTTGTAAATGTACCTAATAAACGTCGACCTCGCGCGTTAGTGTCGATTAATCATTATCTACTACAAATATCCCCAAAGGCTGTTTAATTTAATTAATTCGATCTACTCGTATGTGTTGCGACCTCATTCGCAACAACAAATAACCGAACGAAAATCCTAATAATAGTGATGAATGCGGTATTTTCAACTCTGACGGATTGTGAAATGTCCATTTACAAGGTTTTACTTCGATTCCCGGGTATGATAATGGATCTGTGAAGATACCTGAGGCCTCAGCCAAGATCAACCAGCTACTAAGTGTCGACATGCTAACCACTTTTAATGATAATGTGTGTAAACTTTCAAAGACTCTAAGATGTGTAAAACAATTTAATACGACTCGTACGGCTATTCAATACAAAGCTTAATCAAGTCTCCCTGTCCCGTCCAAGTTCCCCATACATAATCGTGTATTCGCATTCAACACTCTCTTTCTCAGCTATTTACAAAGGTAATGCTAGAACCTAAATACGGGACGCTATTACTTCAATATGTTTAAACTAAACAAGGTGGCTGAATAAAAATATCAGTACGTTAGTTGCGAGTTTTTAATTTACGTTATCGTTCGCGTAAAAATTTGTATTGGGATTTGACATGACATGACCATATCAAATCCCAATAGATTTTTTTACGCGAACGATGACGTAAATTTAAAGTGGCAACTCGTGGTAGACGCACAGAGCGTATATGTTCCTTAGCTCGCCATCGTACACGAGGCTCCGATTGCTAACACATGGGAATGACAAATAACAAAAAAATGACTTTTCATCGCCTCATTGAGATACAAGGAATAATTACAATTAATAACACAAAACGAATACGAAAACACTGTTCGTTGTATGTCTTATTCAAAAAGATAAAGAATCTTCGGAGGAGGTGCTTTTTATTGTTGACAATTCAAACGGATTTCTAAGCAAACACAATTATATAAAAACGTTCGTAGTGTCTCTAGGTCATACTCGTAATTCCAAGAAATTCGACAAAGTGTGAGTGATTCATATTCTTCTTTATATTATAACTCTGAAATCGTAAAGCTACATCAGAGTTTGCGAATCAAAAGCTCTAATCCAAAGTTCACGTAGTTAAGAAAGAATGAAATTGTCATCGCCATTACTTTTGTTCTTCCAATATCCCTGTTAGTCCCCCAGTTCCGCTCCTACTTAATTTTTGTAAGTGCGTATCTATTTTTCACCCTTGGCCCTGCGTTCTGTACACCCTCGAAGATTTACGTCCCCGACGCGAGCAATAACCGGCCTACCTACGACACAGCCTGTTCGGTATTTTAAAAAGGTACGTCTGAATCTTGTGAAAAATTGCCTCCTTCCCACCCCTACTGCGAAGCCATATATTTCAGCCATTGAGCGAAGGCGGAGATGGGGACAGATAACTTATTTAAAAGTGTTTATGTTAAACCAGGCGTTGAATAGTAGATTAATGTTTGCGCGGCTTTGACACTGATGTTTTAAAAATGTTCCGTGAAAAATTATCCGCAAAAACCTAACGATGACACAATACAATGGCCAGCAAAAATAGTATGTTTTCTCACTAACCAGAATCGGGTTGCTTTCGACACTACACAATTTGGCTTAAATGTGTTATTTAGGTTTTTACATTATGGATATAAGTAGTTTACCCTAATAAAACAAAATTGGCAATTTCAGTAATAAACTGAACACGTGACTTAAGTTTTACTGACGGTATACAATAAGACGAATTGAACAATTTCAACGATGATACGATGGTTATTAACAAAACAATCTCAATTTCGGAGAAGCACTTCGAATAGGTAAAAATACTGTATTTACTGGCACTTTTACGCTTTAGTTGAGGCCGAATGATCTCATCTTCGATTAAACCCCCTGATAGAATCAGACAATTTATTTTGAGAAACCTGAATTCCGTAGTCACTCTGTTAAATTGGTTCTTTACAGTTAATAACAACATTACCTCGCATAACAACTTTCTGAAGCGGCTTCGTAAAACGAAATTGATAATCAAATTAACCTCAAAGCCGGAGTTGTAAACAATTTACGCGCAATTAATGCGTCGTTTATCGAAGAAGTCCCTCTGACAGCACTCGCGGAGGAATGCCGGCGGGTACTTGCGGCCGCACCTCGGCGAGGCCGATGCAGCATCCTTGAAAGGCCACATTCCACCAGCTACGTCTATTTACGGTCTAAGCCCTCATTTTCTGCAGCTATTGCATACGACCGCATTTATCAACCTCTAAAATCAATCAACGCATTTCGTAATCGCCAACCCACTTCGTCGACTCTTAAAAATGAAAGTATTCATTCGAATAACAATGCCCCCGCTGATTGATTGGCCGCGCCTGTTTGTGAATAACTTAACGAAAACTTTGAAGTTAAAAATTCGTTTCTATTGTTACAGAATATCCTGGATAAATTTAATCCAGGTGCGCGGCAGATGATAACGGCTGGAAAGGCGTATCTCAAAGCTTTACATGGTGAGTAAAAATTAATGAAACCTCTCTTAAAAATACGCAAGAAATTAAGATAATCAAAAATGGAAATGTAGCTGAAGGTCTTCTTTCAATTGGAGCAAACGGAAGCATTATAACGTCGGTGGGTAATAAATTTGGGGAAAGTGAAATCCGTCTCTCAGGCCGTTGCGTCCAAATATTCGTAACGAGTGACGCGTATTCAGTGAAACGTACACAATTAATTTATGTACTGTAAGCCAAATGGGCGCATCTATATGCAAAACCTCAGAGTTCCACGCTTGCTTGGCTACGGAACTGGGGCGTAGTTTGTGCCAAATTGTCTCTGCTGGCTTATCTACAGTATTATGCCCGAAGCTCTAGTAGCAATAAACTTGGGCATTGTGCGCGATGTATGGCCCTTGGAGCTTGTTTCTACTTTATTTTGGGGCTAGTTTGCGGTTAATTTGTTTCATTTTACAACACTTTAATGACCCGAACGATGCTGCAACAGCGGTGACCTACTGGCGCACTTGGTCATTAGCCGGACTAAGACAGACTTTACGGTTCTCCATCTTCGTTTGGGTACCTATGTTTTATTGTTAGCATCATCTACATTGTATAAACAAGATTGCAAAATAAAGTTAGCAAAATAATCTAAAAAGGCTTATTTCTTTTTACATTCGGATTTATTAACGTAGGTGTAACATTAATGTGGAAAATCCCGCCTTTAAACTTTATACTACGTTTTCGGTTACAGATTAAAAGGCATAAAAATTTGTTATTTTAAAAGCCTCTAGAGACTATTAACATATTTTACGAATTATCCACGTTCTCAGAGCCCCGGGATATTTTTAAAGAGCTCTGCCCTAAATGTTTTACATTAATTTGCACAAAAAGTTGGCCTTGTATACTCTGGGCTATTACCGTATTTGACTTTTAATGCTGTTCTAGAATGTTGTTTAGGCTAAATCTGGCTTGCGTATAAACTAGCTTACAGTTTAAGCTAACTATTTGACTGAAATACCTACTAATAAGTTGGCACTAAATATACCCCTCTAAAACCTCAAAGCGTAGACAACCTTGATTGCTGTTCAATTGTAATTGTAAGCAGAGGTGATTGAATTAACTGTTATTAAGTTCGGTTCTTATTACTATCAGTATGGAGGTCATTGGATCCTTTTGATGTCCAAGAAGTACCTACGCTTTGAAAAATTTGAAAGTGCTTTGATTTTGTGATTATAACGAACTGCGCTTTGCCAATGCTGTAAAGCAAAAGTATCAAATAAACTTACTTTCCGCTAGCGGCTTCGTCCGCCCACGTAGACTATTTGTCCCGTTTAGCCTAAAAACAAAGAAAAGTGTTTTTTACTTGCTAATAGTGTAGCTCTATATCGGTAGAATCATTTTTAAATTTGTCCAGTGTTTTTTGAGTTACAGACAAACAAACAACCAAATCTTTCCTCTTTATAATATTATTTTCGCTAGATGAGAACTTTCTGAATATGTTTTTTCCCAAACCTAGGAGCTGCAGCAGCATCGAGATTGTACGTCGACGCAGTGGGCAAGCTGGGCAGGCAGGCGCAGCAGGGCACGTGGGGCGGATGCGCCGACATCGGTACGTAGCACTAAAGATAAATGGAGGTTAAGATAGGGGAGCAAGCGCCAGCCAGGCCACTAACTACACGCCAAAATACTTACACGTTTCCTCGAAGCAAGCGCTTCGTGTTACAGCGGCTGGCTATGAACAATGGGCAAGATTATTGGATCATTTTGAAGGTTCTAAGTTTCAAGGAAAAATAAATGGATGTTGAACTATCTTCATCCAACGCAAAATCCATGTGAGAGTTAATTTTGCATTGTATTGTATCTGAGATTTTAAATATTTTAGCTAAAAATAAATAAATATCGGCGACCTCCACACACAGTCCAGCATTTGTTCCCACGCACAAAAAGATTCGGTGACTCCTTTCTTTGTCGAACCATCGAGACGTTGAACGCTCTCCCAGCGCATGTGTTTCCCGGGGTCTTCAAGCGTGGCGTGTAAAGGCATTTTTGCAGGCCTTTAATATGAGTGTGACCAGCTCAGTGATATCTTTGCATTACTGTGCTTGTCGGCCTCATGTCTGGACCTCACGACCGCTTTTCATCAGGTGGAGTGAGGTCATCTTGAAGAGCACTATAAAAAAAAAATCTTACACCAGCATCATCCGACCCCAAACTGAGCAAAATTTATTCATAAATTGATCGTAACAGCTAGACACAGAAGGAACAAATGTTCATCACAAAATCCCCGTAGTTTGTTCCGAGTGGCTATCGACCTCAGGCCTTCAATGTTATAGGATGAATATTACCATTGCACCAACAGGTCAGACGGTATAGCCAATTAAATCTATGGCAACATGACAGGTGATTTCCACCAAGTTAACCCTAACCGCACCTTGATGGTAACGATCGATATTTGAACTATCAAATGAGCTCACCTGTATGAGCTGTTTGATGTTGTGTGTGTTTCTATTGTTGTCTTGTCTGAGAATGATAGGGACCTATCACCCGCCCGGAACATTGGTCGTGCCAATGAGATATTTGACTTAACAAATAATAACGTTTAGAGAACACATACAAAAGTTTTTTTTTAAAACTAATGACGCTTTTAGGTATCCAGGAAATGCACTACTATTCACTATGTTGTATTTTTAATTTTATTTTTACCCACAAGCGTCGTACTTACTCAAGCTACCTGATCCATATCCATTTATATATTTTTTTTCAAAACTGAAGGTTTGTTTTGGGAGAAATCGATCTCTAGTGCATAAATATAAGATTCTGTTGTTTTTGATTTTTTCGTGCTATGGG
This sequence comes from Udea olivalis, assembly GCA_947369235.1. Lineage (NCBI taxonomy): Eukaryota > Metazoa > Arthropoda > Insecta > Lepidoptera > Crambidae > Udea > Udea olivalis. The sequence goes on from OX376350.1 coordinate 9,568,447, forward strand.
GTATATCTATAGCAGAACTTGCCAGCTAGAAATATTGTTTTCACATAATAAGTAGGTATGAAATTATGTGTAACCTCTAAAACTATTTCTTATTTTCTAACAGGTACCGCTCTCATGAAAGTCGTAGAGGTTTATCGAGAGATACAAGATCAACAAATGAACATTGTAAGTATGGCTCAATTATTAGTCTCCCGACAATAAATTTACATAGATAAGATTCTAGATTATATGAATAGTCTTTAGTGTCGAACTAGGACATCAATTATTTATTGGGCAAACTAATAATTCGCAGCGGATCTCAAACAGTACCTACATTTTGTAATTCTTAATATTTCAATAAAGGATTACAGTTTGATTCGCCTACAGTAAAGCTTTAGGGAGGCAAGTTTGGTCTTCATTGCATGTTTGATTGCACCTGTCTATAAAAAATATGGCTGAAAATAAAGACTAACTAACTGAAAATCCAATTTTATTTTTATTATGACTGAAGGACTTTTAAGATGGTCAATCAGAATTTAGAGCCTCCGTACATTTTTAGCTTGCGATTATCAACTAATTAGCCAAGACCAACACTTCAAAATTCATTTCAAACATACGATTATTGTCATTACCATACATTTTTAATTTGAAATGTAGAAACGATATTAGCGTGTTGCGCTTGCTTGACTGGGACGTCAGGTTATTTTTAAATGCTTGTGCTTGACTTCACTCATCTTAAATGGCGAAAAAGCCTCGAGAATCGCAATATAGTTCGTTGGTTTGTATTTAATAGTTACACTGACTTTCAATGTTATTGTAATCTGCCAATATTGTCAATTCCTTAACAAAGCATAGGCCGATTGCTCCTCCAAGATAATAGGCAATAACCGTAATCTGTTTGTTTATCAGCTGAAGGCGTTCTACGTAGACTTGCTGGTCCCCCTGGAAACTAATCTCGAGAAGGATACAAAAGTAGTACAGGTCAGTCAATAAGATTTTCTCCTTTCATAATCTTTTATGTGAATAGTCCCGTGTTTCTAAGGATTGTTTACTACTAAGAGGAAACAGGGGTCAGAGTTCAAATAAGGTGAGTATCTTGTGAGATAAGAATTTTTATTAAAAAAGTTTTCTTCGAAGTGAATGACCCTTGCGTTGGTATTTTTATGTACAAGATCTACTGTCCCATTGAAGATAAATGGAACACAGGGTACGGAAAAAATTCTAGGTGAGATTTTGTTCTGGCATTTTAGTATTTCGTTCCTTTGTTTTTAAATATATGCGATATCAGTAATATACCAGCTTTTGAAAATAAACGAGTATTAAATAATATTTATTTAAATTAGGCAAACAGATCACAGTCATTACACAACCAAAAAAATATATATCAACTCATCATAACTAGACCTTAATCCTTAACTTCACACACACACTACTAGCATATGTAAAGAAGACAGCAGGTCCTTTACGAAACCAATGCAAAATGGGTCGTGATTCTTATACGTACATTTTAGAACACAACAAAATCATAATTTAATATATTTGAAACAAAATATTTAAAATAGATCTGGGCCCTTTAAACTTTACTGCGCAAGTACCTATTTACTTTACTTGCAATAATTCCTCAATCGGATTTATATTAGGGCACAGATTTTAAAAAAGCAGTACCTACATAATTGTGATGTAGTATAATGTATGAATGTGTACACGGTAATGAATGCAACTGCCCTTGATAACGCTGGTTTAGGTTCACCATAATATTATTTAACAGTTGTTTAATCAAGTGCCGTGTTTTTGTCACTACCTTATTGGTTTATTTTTGTAACCAGTCTGAACAAAAGCGGTTCTTGCAACAACACAAGCTGCGCTCGGAGAGCTACAGCAAAGCCGCGGCCACCATCAAGAAACAGCGCAAGAAGAAAACCAATGTCACCAAGGTGGGGACGGCGATGGACAAAGAAATGAAGGTACTTAAAATATTTTAAGATTACATATATTATAACTTCCTTCTCGATCATTCAATTTACTACGTTAACACTAATTCTGGATTTTATACAACACTATACAATTTTAAAGGTATTTTAGAACTTGCATTTTCTTGACGTTTTTCCCACCATGACCACGGCAACAGGCAATTTGTTGCCGAAACGTCAAACAACGATTTCAAAATTTAATTACTTATTTTTCTTTATTCTACACTAGATAGACATATGAATCAAGTTGAGCCTCTGGCGAGTCATAAAAAACTGATAGTGAATTTCAGTCAATATTGACTCATACCTTTTTTCTTACTTGTCTGATAAATATCATCCCCTTTGTATCTTTTAACGCGTATTTTTTGTTGCAGAACATGCAAATATTGGAGGAGGAAAAGACGAAATTGGACGCATTTTGTGAGCAAAGCTTGAAAAATGTAAGTTGGAGAGGACATATTTTTTTCCAAACACTTAAAAGTCCTTTTGACGTTCATTTGTAGAAATTAGTAAGTTCAAATATTTCCGTTTGCCTTTTTTATTATAATGACTATATATTTTCAACTGGAATAAATTAGATGACAGGAAATGTATTTATTCCTATTTATATGTACTAAATTTTTTTGATCTTCCTGAAAATATTGTAATAGGCAATGACTCAAGAGCGTCGTCGGTACGGCTTTGTCTTGGAACGGCAATGCTCGCTGGCGAAACACTGGCTGGCGTACCACTCCGCCGGCGCGACCGCCTACAACACCGGCCTCGAGGAGTGGCTCGAAGTCTCCAGGACCAGAGAATACCTCCCGCCCAACGTAGAAGCCATGTTTGTCAGTAGGATGAGGGTAAGCTGGTCTGATTTTGTTTATAATTTATGCTATTTTTGATAACGGTGTTTTCTAGCACCCAGAGCCAACCCAAATATCTGTTTTCATCAACAAACTTTTATACCGGGGCGGGAACGAAACCTGCGATTCTGTCTAATGTTCTAAACATCAAACTTCAAAAATATACAAAATTAAGGTCAGCTGACGTTTATCATATTCTCGCATATATATAGCAGCTACCCGAATTTGGGTGAAACATTACCTATTGTCGCTAATGGCCCAAATGGATGTTGTCAATAATGATGTTATCGAAAATTTAGTTGAACTACAGTCGCATTAGCTGACACATGTTAGTATTTATTTTGCTCGAATTTGACAAACAACACTCATATCCTGCTGTGATATGCCATAACAATGTGTTTTCAGTAACGTAAAATTATTTTTACGATGTCTTTTATCGCGTACGGACCATTTAAGTATCATATTGAACGAAAATAAACGGATAAACAGCGCATTGGTTCCACAATTGCATTCCGTAGAGGAGGAAAACAAAATCCTTGAGCAGACGCCACTGTTACGTATTTGATCGTGAAATTGATTTCCGAGTTGCTTACACAATATTTAGGCTTTGCTATTTCGGTAAATAGGTTACCGAAATAGCAAAGCCTAATATTAACCTATATTCTGGTTTATGATGATAACAAATTTTCACTATAATATTCGGAATATTGACTCTATTAACGTTACTTTCTCACTTTCTCTATTACAGTTAAATAGAACAGCTTAACAAAGCTTGTTTTTTTTGCTCTTCGATTGATATTTACTGGTGAATAATTGTAATAGCAATACTTACTTAACCTACTACTTCAATGCTAAATGAGTGATGTTTTTTATGAATAAAATCTATGAGACTTGTCTGTTCTGATAGCTGATAGTACTAGTATTACCTTAGCTGAAGAGCAGTACCTAAAATATTCTGAGCCTGAGTTTTTAGCAACGGTACCTCGACATGCTAACAAGTTGCACAACAGAATTCCGATTGCGAATAGATAGTCTGTATTGTTTTGGAAACGATTGATTAATGGTCTCGTCGTTAACGTTGAACGAGGTCGAAGTATCAGGGCTTCAAAGTCAGTAGCCGGAATTGCATACCAAAGGAAATGTTCCCGAACGCAAAGGGTATTTGTACCGAGATTACGTCGGTGCTGTTCCGAATCTTGGATGGTAGACTCACTTTAATTACATTTAACGTAACATTCGCAGTCAGTTTATTGTTTGACTAAAATATATTTCAATGAAATAAATATACAACAACATAATTTGTCTTTCATAAAGTAAAAATAACTACACAGCACCAATAACTAAATAACGATTAAATGAAAAGGCTCTCTAACCGGGCTAGGCTTTATTAAAATACTGATAAATTGCTCACTGATGTTTTATTGCGTTTCATATGTAACTTGCTAGATACCAGTTACTATATGATTATTTAATAATACTTTTTACCAACAAACATCCGTTAAAATTTTTAGTAAAAATTCTATCAAAATATGAAAAAATAAGATTCTAACACACCTCATCGTCGTCATTAATCAGCCCCAAACTTAGCAGAGCATGTACTAATAAGAGGGCTGATAAAGATTATTTTAAAAAAAACTGATCAGATTATAACCATAGACACATGATATCAGTCTCGGCTATTGAACGTGATGAAACATTGTATTGTCAACAGCAAGTTTCCTTCTGGGCCGACGAAGACATATACGCAAGCCCCCGCGCCGGCGACGAGGACGACCGCGCGTCCGTGGGCTCAGCGCTCCGGAAGACCCGCTCGGTGGACGCCTCATGCCTCGACGTGAGGTCCATAGCCGAGCTGGGCTCGCCTGCGCAGGGCCTTTCGAGAGCCAAATCTGACTTCAACCTGCAGACGAGTCTACACACTGATGAACTTGAAGGTAAGTCGACTGTCTCTGATTTTCAAGACACATGTTAGTCTTATACAACTACCAAAACTCCTGAACTTTATTTCACTCGTTGCCAATGATTCTTATGGAATGTCCCTAGAAGTCTTGAAGATATTAAAGGCTTTAACTTAACGACCCATAATCTTAACGACCCATGAATGAATAATTGAATAAACGCGTAAAAAAAATGTATTGGGATTTGACATGACATGACATGACCAATGTCAAATCCCAATACAATTTTTTACGCGAACGATAATGTGAATTGAAAGTGGCAACTCGCGGTAGACGTACATACAGGATTTAATTAGTACTACTGTCCTGCTGCTGCTGGGCAAAGGTTTTCAACATTGTGATCAAGTCAATGTTATAATTGATGAAGTTTATAAATATAAATAAATAAATATGCACCATACAACACACCTCTTGTTATGGTCTCGAAGTAGGAATGAATATCCCTGTGTTACGAGGTACCACACAGGGAAATAAGCAAGGGTCGTCTTTCAGCACACCCAGACCCGAGTCAATTCAGAAAAGCTCGTTTCCTAAATTGACCCGAACGGGAATCGAACCCGGGACACTACGGAAATCGAGGCAAGAAACCGTGCTACAGCGCACTACGCCAATCGTGTCGTCATATATGTGTTTATATAGGTCGGCTGCTTGTATTTATAATACGCGAATGACTTAATCACTGGCTGAAACTTTCTCCTAAGTTTACAATTGTATTCTACCTTGGCAGATACCGATATCCGCCCAGCCACCCGTCCATCATCACTGGCCCCACCGGCGTGCGCCCCCCGCGACCCTGCCCTCGCCCGCGCGCTGTACGCGTACGCCGCAGCAGGAGACAACCAGCTCAGCTTCCAGCAAGGAGACATGCTCGCTCTTCTAGGAGAGAGGACAAAAGGATGGCAGTACGGGGAGAATCTTCGCTCCCATCAGGCCGGATGGTTCCCTCTTGCGTACACCGAGCCGATACCGAATGATGAAGCTATGTGAGTTACGTTTTATATTCTCTTCATATTATGGCACATGGTTCACGGACGGGCTTAGCAGGCTTTTGGGCACTCTTAGGCTCAGTTAAATAATGAGATGTTAAAAGTTTTAACTCTACTTTATTTGTAGCCGTACAATAGTTAAATAAGCTTTGCACATTTTTTGTTATGACTTTACTCTGTCAATTCAATTAAAGACAAGATTGAAAAGAGTAACCATCGAGTTTCTTGCTGAAGTCTTCTCGATCGGAAACAACCTCCGAACCGGTGGTAGAGTCACATTGTTACTTATGATATTTACTATCATAGTATTATTTTATGTAAGTTTATTTTTATTCAGTATGTTTTTGCTATGTTTTTTTTATAAGTCTATATGAATAAAGATATTTTTTACTTTTACTTTACATTACTTTTACTTTATTATTAAGACTCGTAGCAACTTTCTTGAATCGACATAGATATTAGCATAGATGTACCACACCCAACAAAAAAATTCATACAAACGTAAACGCGCACAGTATGTATCAATCAGGAAAACCACATCATTATTTTCTTTAACTGAATGACCATGATGTTGGACGATGTAAGCCATTCTAAAATCTGCGGTTTTAACCAAAAGTTGCTAAATATAGATGATGCAACTTAACCTAAGCATCATTATCATTTTGTTAAACGTTGCTCACAACGACTTTCATAATTCAGGAGTATCTGACACGCAATGAGAAACGTTAACTACGTTTGTACAAAGTTCATAACTAACATCGTTACCAGGATTATTAATTTTATTCTGATGCATTTAAAAGCTTGAAAACTTAGTGGCATCTTGCTCTTGACACAAACTATGTTCACAAACTAATTCTGGCCTGCTTTTACAGTAGCAGCTCCCCCGGCCGCTGGAGTTGCGCCGCGACGCCGAGCGAGGCGCCGCCGCCCGCGCCGCTCGCGCACGCGCAGACCACGCCCTCCGCGCACGCGCCGCACCACGTGCACCCGCCGCGCATGTTCGGCGACACCGTCACTGCGCACCACGTCAACAAGGTAAACTACACAGTAGCAACTCGTAGCTGCAAGCAAGGCTCATTACGACAGTCTGGACAGCAACTCCTTATCGCGCTGGAACTGGGCCATGACGATGAAAAGGGCATTAGCCTTAGTGCAGATTGCTGGATAGGTGTACGAGTATACCTACGTATCCAGACGTCAATTTCCCGAAGCTATCACTATGGAGTCCGCTTCCGGTATGAAATGAGCCACAAAGGAGGCACTACTAACGCATTAGGTACTTCAACATAAGATTTAATACAGCCTACGACCATGAAAAATCCTAGGTGCTATATTGAATTAATATTGTGTCTCTGAAAAGCAACAACTGCATTAATGCGTTTAGCACAGGCACTAAAGTTTTGGTACATGTACGTCACTTTGTATTGTGTTAAGAATCTCCACAAACCAAATCTTTAATAATTTTTATATTTGACAGGGTCGCTTAGGTAGCGGTTCCCCAGGCTTACCGCCCACCCTGCCAGCTCCCTCCCCAAGCGCTCTGAGCTCCTCAGCCAGCGCCACCTTCCACGCGTCGACGCCGGCCGCCCCCAGCAGCGCCATCAAGAACTCCACGTCAGCTGCCAGTTTTACGACCCACGCCGTCATAGAAACTAGAAGCTTTGGCCCTCAAACATTGCCTATGCGTTCGCAGGTAAGACTGACTCCGATTCTCGTGAACTCTAAGTTGTGAAGTTGTGAGATAAATAATGCATCTTTTGAAGTCACTTATTCTTAGTCCGAGTGTTTTTTTCATATCTTCTACAGTACATGCCTAATATTATTATAATGTGATAAATAAAGATGACAAATAAAGAGCATAATCAGGATAATTGATCTCGAAATATGAGTTTCAGTTCATATTTAATTGACACATTTATCATTTCACTTTTAGGTAACGCAAAATAAAGCAGGACCAGCGAAAACTGTAGTAACAGCAGTAGGTGCCGTCGGGAATGTCTCACTTCACAGCTCCAACGACTCAGGATTCTCCAACGAACCACCACCACAGCCCGACGTCGATTACAGCGATGAAGAAGCGCAACGACTCCGTGTACCTATCAGGTAAAACTTTTTTTTATCTGCACTCATATATTGGCTTGTACCATTTATTTGCTATAGTTTTGTGTTGTTGTAGAGCTACGTTTATTTATTTTTCTCTTTCGTTTTTTTTCTTAGTAAATCCACTCGGCAAACCAACGAACGTAATGCATACATGTTAAAAACTCAAAGCCTAAGACGTGGCCCGAAGCCCAGCAACCAGACCAACGGTTACTTGACCGATGACCAACAGTTGATGCTGCGTAATATGCTGGATATGGATAAAGATTCCCAGCGAGTGAAGAGAACTAAGTCATTCTGGAAGTTTGGCCGAACCACATCTGAGGAGATAATGGAGGGTATGTCACTTTGGCAACATCGCGATATTGTGGATACCGTGCCCGAATATAAGAAAAAACTGTTTGTTAAAATTAAAAAGGACTTGAGACCTGCTCCTGAAGTACCCGAAGTGAGAAAAACGGCCAGCCCTGAGAAATCTCCACTACTTGAAAATATGCCGTCTCGACCCAAAGAAACAATCGACAGGAAAGATATAAAAGTTACCAATGGCATTCGCCAAGCAAGAAGTATGGGATCTATTCAAAATGAAGACCACCCAGAAAAAGGAAGAAAAATGAATGAAAACTACAACCAACAAAATCAAGCTATGAACAAGAAGAGCATGTCAGAAAAATCTATAATGGAAGAAAAACAAGAGGATTTCGTACCTCGTAATGAATCGAGACATTCCGATATGACAAACACGAGTACTATTAAGACCAATTTTGAAAACAGCTTTTACAATGATGAGAGTGGTGACGGATTTGTGATGAAAACGGTAAAACGCAGAGAGATTTTACAAAGATATGATAATGACAGCAGCTCTGATGTCAATTCTGTTGCTTCAAGTACTGACCCATATGATTGCATTATTGTGGATGATCACATGACATCCAGGAAGCAACAAGAACTTGATAGGCGTCGCCAAGCACAGGTGGTAGATGATGAAGTCAAAAAGAGAAAAGAAAATGCTTACATGCCAGAATTTGAAGAGATTGAAGTGACCCCGATTAAACCACACGTTCGTGCAACTTTGTCTTCGGAGAAGGTTAAGAAAACATCTCATGAAAGAAGCCCACTCAAGACCATGGAGTTCAAAACTTTCAAAGACAATTCCAAAGAAATCAAAACATTCTCAGCTTCATCTGAAACACTAAAGTACAAAGACAACGAACAACATACTGATCGCTATGGCATACCAACAGAACGTAACAACAAAGAGACTCGAAATGAAGATACTTACAACGGTCATGACGAAGGAACACTTAAATACAAAAAACGTTCCAGCAAAGAAGAGAAAAATCGCCAGCCGAACAATGGTGAAAGAATGGAACAGAATGGGAAGAATTACAAAAAAGAATACCCACAAGCAGAAGCTAGAACACAAAAAAAGGAGGGCCGACCTTTTGAATCCAGGGAACCGCGAATTGACTATTCTTTGGATCGACGTCAGATGAGAAAAGAATCCACAGATACAAAGACCAGAACTGACCCTCGAAGCAGGAGCAGAGCCAACAGAAGTTACGATGACAGTTCGCTGCCTTACAACGGGCGCAGCAGAGATGAGAGATACTACGATACTAATATTTCGTACTTTAGCGACCAAGAGCGTCGCGTGTCGCGATATGATTATGAGACCGATTCAAAGAAGGCGGAAAAGTCCAAGATACGTCAGGAAGAAGCTAAGCTGGAAGCTAGGCGTTTCATGGATCGTCGAAATGAGGGTCCATACAGCGAGTCAGATGATCAGAAATTCAACGAGGCACTGAAGCAGCAGAGACCGCAACTGCTGCCTCGCACAAAACTCTTGAAAAGACCGGTGGAGGGAAATGAGTTGCCAGAAGATGGTCATACGTTTGGTCCGTGGTATGATCTGTGGGGACGAGAAACTGCGGTCTACAAGTAGTGACAGGTCTGTTAAATGGTATTTTGATTTTGCATATTTTCATAATGGTGTGTGGTTGTTTGGAATACTTTTCATTTCTAGTATGATTTCATGTAAGATCGTTTACTTTTTAGAAATATTTGCACGGTTTTTGCGTAAAGTAGTTTAGAAGTTACATAAACTTAGAATGTACAAAAAAAATACTTAATTTTTTAAGGAATATCTTCATACTTATTCTTATTTCTGATAGTCTGTAGTATACTATTCTAAATATCTACTTCCTACAGAATTATCCTTAAACAAAAAAAATAGAATTATCCTTATCAACATTTTTTTCTAACAATTAGGTACGTTCCTAAATAATTTTGAACCAATATTTTTTATTTTTGAAGTGAATATGTGTCTTTCGCAGGCCACAGCAGTTCGCAACGGTGAAGCTAAGAAAAACACTAACAAATGATAGATCGTCACCTGCCATCGAATAATGTTTTGTATGATTATTATTATATTTTGTTAATTAATATTAATTGTAAATTAGACACACCATGTATTTTGTACAGTTAAATATTCATAGTTTAACAAAGAAATATATCACAATTTTTACAATAATCTAAGTTGTTGTTTTAATTGTCCTCTTTCAATTTTTAGCACTAAATTATTTATCGTCAAAATCAAGAATATGATCAGTAAGACCAGCAACGAAATTCAATGAAGAACTTTATTGAAGTGGTCAGAACTAAGTAAGATCAGCTCCTGTGACAAAGCATAATGTGTTCAGCTACGTACGTATCTGATTGTAGGTACCATCAAAATGGCATCTGATACCTACTTACACAGAGTGTCGACGACTAAACGGCATTATATGAAAAATAAACAATACTAGTCCATACAAGTATTTTTAAACTAATAAAACCTCTAAAATTGAAATAATTAAAAATGAGAGCAACAAATTAAACAGTGTCGTATGATCGATGCCACTTTGTATATTCGCAATATTCAACGATCAAGCCACTATTTAGTTGCATAGTTAAAAAACTAATAAAGTAAATAACCATCAACTGCATTGCACCAAAACCAAACACAATGAATAGTGATGTGTTGGTAAATATCGAATCACTGCACAGAGTAGGTACCTACTACACTAGTTAGTCCGAATGGATGTGTTGATTAGGCGTTTGTTCGAAAGTAAAGCCAGAAATTTAGCGATGTGTTTAAATACTCTTATATTTCAAAAACGCTCTGGATTGACTATTATTCCCTGTCACAATTGTAAAGCATGGATAAGAACAAACACCCAGCACCAAACGGTCAATTTCAAAGTTACAGTTAGTTGAATGGCACTGGTCTAGGTGAACGCCTGAGTATACTTGGTAGCAAAGAATTCGAGCCACTCTCATTAAAGATTATAACGACATCACCTTTAAGCTGGAGTTGCTCGATATTTTGCTCCTTCAAGTGATTTCAATAACTAGGTAGGTAGGTCAATTTCATACTCAAACTCGAAACAATTTATTTGCATAAATTTTAGGTTAAATAAATACATGTGTCAGCTCTATCAGCTCAGCAGCATCAGCTCTATTCAACTGAATATTGTTGATCCATTTTTATTTTAACTTGCCAAGAGCTTCAACGATAATATGGAAGGCGACGAGGGTGATACAGAAATTTGGTCTCCTATTTCTGCAACGCGGGCGAAAAACAATTTCCTTGGTGAAAATATACAAAATGCCCCTGCGGGAATGTCCAGTCCGCTGCCCTCCCTGCCAATGCGAGGCTTCAAGCATTCCTCATAAAAGATTTTTACGTGTAAGTATTATTTTATTCAGTAAATTCTTGAGATTCAGCTCATGAAAGGCTGTATGTAAAACATGATAAAGATATCGAAACCTAACAAAAACAAATTCCGGCCCAAATAGGGGTTGAGCGGGTTCGAACGCATGAATTCCGCGAACTGGGCGACAGCTCTACCACCAGGCTACCGAAACCGTTCATGGATCTTTTTTAAAATGTTTGTTCACGTTGAAAGCCAACGTTGTTTCATCCATCTCATATCTTTCATCTTTTTCTATTATGGAAAACTAGATGTAATGTTATCTAGTTTTTCAAGACTGCCTAAAATTAAAAAAAACACCACTCTCACAAGCGCCTACGACTTTAATACGGCAAAGAGTCTTTGCTTAGAATTTCTTTGTACGCGAGTGGGTAGGGCACGAAAAGAGCCACGATTAAGCCAAGCTACAGGAAGCCCGACCCGAGCTTTACTCTGTCAAAAGGAACGCAGCAACAGCCTAGACAGTGAAATGTCTTTGTCAAATGTACTAGGTAAGTATTCGAAGTACGTTGGCGTTATCAAGGAATGCAATTCTTAGGTACTTATCCTCCTACAAATTGTATCTTTGCTAGTCCGTCCGCAGAGGCGGTTATTGTCAGAGCTTGCTAGATAATCAAGCAGGCACAAACTTCAAAGCTTTGCTAACAAATTGTACACTACGAATACACTTAATATAGTGCCAACTTGGGATTGAGTTAATAGGTACGTACCACTGTGCAAGTATGTTTTTTAACTTTAACTAAAGCGGACACAAAAATATTTTCTTACAGAAAGTGTTGTATATTTGTCAAATCCACGTGATGTTACTGTGATTTTACATGGCGTACCATAAAAAAAAAAATGACGAAAAAGTATACAGGTTAAATACTTATTTTTCCTGTACAATCTATTTTATTTAGGCAAGCAAAACTAAACGCATAAAATAGTCTTTATAGATTTTTTTAAAAGTTATCCGCTTCCAAAAATCTAGCCATACAGACACAACAAACTTCCTATAGATATTAAAAAGGCTGTTCAACTTTTACCACTGAAATTAAAATATTTGGCTATCATAATTTGATAACAAAGTTTTATACTTTTTATCTAAAAAACAAATAAGTAGTAGTATTGTAAGTACACGTCAAGACCAAAATCTCTTGGTTTCAATGACAATAAGAAATTGGAAAACCATTGTGAGAAAGGGTTATATGATGCATTCAGATTCATGCTGATAGCATTCAGGGTATTCCCACTCGTATGCATTTTGATTTTATGGTATGTGATTTAATTTAATGTAACGTTAAACATGCTCATAATAGTGGCGGGCAAGCATTCCAACTTTTGACGAAAATGGTTAAATCAGTTACGTTACTAGTCGACTGCGTTGTGTATTGGTTAATGTTTTATCATACGTGCAGATACACGAAATGTACATGAACATAATAGGTGTTATGGTTAAAATATTGCAAGACCAAATACTGAACGTTTTCATATGGAACATCATTCTGTGCTGCACTTTGTCTGTTTACGATTAACGTAAAAAGGCAGTTTCCATTTTGATTTCCCAGATGACGAATACTATCAGGATACCACCGATCGACATAAAAATCAATTTGCTGTGCAAATCGAGCGGACAGGCCGATGCTTTCCAAGTCATCGGCTCCCTTCAGCGCTGTGGCCTGGAAAAATACACAAATTTGTAAAAAAATATGCAGTGAAAACATTTTAAATGCGTTCTAGCTGGAAATGCACGGCTTCGACATACAAAAGGCGATTTGAAATGGTTATCGGGAAATTGAATATCCGAGCGAAGAGCATAATAAAAGAAGACGATGTGCGTTTGCAATAGATACGTTAACGCTTCGTACAGCTTCGTTTATAGTTTAAAAATGACCTCGGAAACTTTAGTTGCTCATTTGCAACTGCGGCGCACAAAATTGGTAAATAGCATTCATACACCTCTGGCGGTTAATGAGAAAATCGCGGCTTATCATTTTCAACCGACTTCAAAAAAAGGAGTAGGTTCTCAATTCGACTGTATGTTTTTTTTTATGTTTGTTACCTCAACTTTCGACTGGGTGAAACGATTTTGATAAAAAAAAATTATTTGAAAGCTGGTGCTTCCCGAATGGTCCCATTTTAATTTTGTCTAGTTTTACGGTGGCATCCATGAGAAAACCATATATGTCTTAAATCTAGATAGACAAAATGCGCGACAAATGGACGACAAAAGGACGAATAACTTAATATTACGCCAACCGATTTTAATAATTCTTTATTTATTTGAAAGCTGATGGTGCCCGTGTGGTCCCATTTTAATTTGGTCCAGTTCTGACAGTGGCACCCATGGGAAATCCATATAAGTCTTAAATCTAGAAAGACAATATGTGCGACAAATGGACGAATAACTCAATATTACGCCAACCGATTTTGATAATTCTTTTTTATTTGAAAGCTAATGCTGCCTGTGTGGTCCTATTTTCATTTGGTCTAGTTCTGACAGTGGCATCTATGGGAAATCCATATAAGTCTTAAATCTAGATAAACCATATGCGCGAGAAATGAACGAATAACTCATTATCACGCTAAACCGATTTCGATGCTTCTTTTTTTATTGGAAAGGATATACTTCAAGGGTAGTTTGATGAGTGTTCGGTTCTGATTATGGGATCCATGACAAAGTAACGGAACTCTTCAATTCTTAGGAGCAATTGGACGATACTTTTTCGATGTAAAAAATAAACTATTCACTGAAAAGCAAGAAATAAACAAAAATTTTAACAAAAAAAAAAACAACTTCAAAAAAAACTATTCCAAAACAAAGCACTAAAAAGTAAAGAAATAATTGCGTATTCTTCTAAAACTTATACGATAATATAATGTAGGTACAATTATTGTTATTGTTGGAGTCGGTGTCAGCCAATGTAGGTTTGTAACTACCTACATACATACGTAAACGTGATATGTAAGAAATAGGTATATTGTAGTGTTTCCTTGGCTGACACCGACTCCAACAATAACAATAATTGTACCTACATTATATTATCGTATAAGTTTTAGAAGAATACGCAATTATTTCTTTACTTTTTAGTGCTTTGTTTTGGATAAGTTTTTTTTGAAGTTGGTTTTTTTTTTGTTAGAAATTTATTTGTCAGCATGTTAGATTAGGATCTACGGATACGCTTAAAACTAACAAAACATATAATTAAAATAAAAACAGATCAGGGAGTTATAGTGAAAAATATGCCTACGTATATATCGAAGATCTTTATATAAACAACTTCAGGGAGGATAAGAATGATTAAGTCCCATATTTTTATTGTTATTAAACGTTCAAACGTATGTTTGATGCTTTTCGGGTTAATTGCACATGCACTGCGACAAATCGGATCGTTTTTGGGCGATATAGCCTCACAAATGTCTATCGGAAGCGTCGTGTGACGTAGCATATTGTTCCCACCGTAGCCCCCGATATATTAAACAAGTAGGTAAGTCTAGGGTTGCGACTATCTGGTTTAAATAATTCTAGAGCTTTTTGATGCCTCCATGGTATTCAGTTTTCAAATGATGAAATAACTTACTTACTATACTTTTTTTTATAGTGCCTGTCAAGATGACACTCCACCTGATGGAAAGCACTCGTGAGGTCCAGATATGAGGATGACAAGCACAATAATGCAAAGCAATTACTGAGCTGGCCATACTCAGCTTGAAGGCCTGCCCTGGCACCGGTTAGTGCAGTGCTGATCCCGGAACGCGACCTGACCGAGATAGGTCAGAGTCACTTGGCCGGTTTTTTGATTCCAAAGCTGCAAAATCGTGAGTCTTTATTAAAAGCATTTGGTTCCAGCAAGATAGGGCTACAATTCACTCTTCAAATGAGAGTATCATGGTGTTCAGAGACATGTTACCACAAAAAATACTTTCACGCAGGGGTGACATCTCCTGGCCACCAAGAAGCCCCGGTCTCACTCCAGCAGACTTCTTTTTGTGGAATTACCTTAAGAACAGAGTAAACTCTAGTTAGTTATGCAACAACTCTGCCGCAACTGAAACTGAAATTTCGACAAGAAATGGAATCCATTTCGGGAATAACTTTTCCAAAATTTTGATGTCAGATTGGAAGATTGCGGTAACCGTCAAGTATATCACCCGAACGATGTAATTTATAAAATGTAAATTTTAAAATAAATTTAATTAAAATTATCTTGAATGTAATAAATAAAGTTCTACTAATCACATAGTTATTTTTTCCTTGAATTTTCAAAAGTGCATCTCTCTCTGGGCCACCCTGTACTTTCGCACCTGAAGTGATTATTACAGACAACATGGATAGGGAAAAGATACCAGAAAGATTATGAATAAATTACTTTACAAATCCTACACTTCCTACTTTATAGGCAGAATGAACGACAGCCCTATGAGTATTCCCTACCTGCCTATCTATCTATAAAAGGGAATGTGGTAGGACTATGCAACGTGTTCCGCAACAGATACAGGCGTGGCATTGAAACAAGTCGCGAATTTGTTGGTGCCGAAAAGATATTATCTAATACGAATGTTCGACTTACTTTACCTACAGTGTAGGTTTTACGAATTATTTGATTCAGGTAATTAAATGTTGGTTTAGCTCACATAATATTATAGAGCTGTACCTGAGGTTAGCACTCTCGTTAGTTTTGCGGGCTATTGCGCGTATCAGAAATTCCTTAAACTTAGGAAAACCTTACTATCGGGTGGAACGTCTGATGGTAAGGTTTTTTTTGGTTTATTGCTAACCTCAGGAGATTCTACAGAAAATAGCTTCTGTCTTTTCGATCCTGGCAGCCCTGGTGGAACGTAATCCTGATGATAAGCGAACAGGGCAATTTGGCAGCGCGGGCCCCGCTCGCCGCCAACGAACGCGTCCTACATGCGCCACTCGGCGGACGTTTAGTCCATGCCCTATATGTTAACGTACACTAATGATCTATAGACATGTCTTTTAAATAAACATTATGGTCGTTAGCGAGATTTATTCATTGACCACCAAAATTATAGAGCTCTATAAATCGCGTATAGCACAGTAGTGCTAAGGCGGGAATAGACTAGAGCTAGTGACTTGATTGTAATGTTACGTTTTTCAAAAGGCAAAAAGACTGGACTTTGACTTGGACTTTTGAAAAGGCAAAAATGTTGAGCTTAGGAAAGATATTTAAGCATTTTCATTAAGTGATGGTCGGAAAAACCTACGTTTTACATTTTGTTATTAAATTGTGATCATTTAATAATTGTGATTGTGAGAAAGTAAAGCCAACATCATCGAATTCATTAACGTAAGGACGTTAATGTATTCACCTTTCAAAAAAAGTTTTTGGTAATAAGTACTAGAATCATCCAATTAATCACCGAAGCCTTGGAATAATTTTATAAATTTATTCAGCCTTAATTATAATTAACAAACATTATAACACATTTTCAACCATAAGCGGCCTAGGTTGGCTTATTTTCATTATCACGTGCTTTTCCGTTTGCAGCCTTCGTTTGACATTAAACTATAAAATAATATGTTAATTCGCAGCCTTATGACTTACCCTACGCTGTTGACTTTCAATATGTTTGGTTTCGCGCGACCTGCATTTACTGAAACCCAGAGGCCTACTCGTACTATGCGGCTTGAATCTGGCTGCGTTTGCTACTCCAACGATTGCCTTTGCATAACTTTCATACCTCAGAGACCATCAAGTCACACCATATACACGCCCAGTAAGTCGCTACAAAAAATAATTAAATAGTAGATGGTTCAAAATGTATAATTTGAATTGTATCATCAACCACAATCAAACCATTACCCTGGTAACGACAGTCGACACATATTTAAATCTGTCAAATGATGTTACCCAGCCACAAAGGTTTGCGAGCAATCCTCATTGCGTGCCTCTGAGATATGAAACTGCGCCTCTTGGCACCGACCTAAAGTCTCTGTTCCACGATATATCAAGCCATTGACACGTTCCGCGTTCCCGAATAAAGTTTGGCGCGCGGAACGCAATTTGTGACGGCGACACAGCGGTACATTTCATCACAATTTGCTTGACAAGGTAACTGGTAACATGTGGTGGAAGATAGGTATGCTTGAGTACATCGGTACTTCTAATAAAACTTACTTTACCTAACATCAATCTTACTTAAGACGATTATTCAGACGATTTTTTGTCTAACTTTCTTTTTTTCTAGCAGATAGAATGTTAAAATCATTTCTAAGATCCCTAGTACTCTTCCTTTACATTCTTAAGAATAGATACTCTAAAACTTCTTACAAAAAGAAAAGGGAATCTTTTGTTTTAGAGTATCTACTGCACTGTTATTAAACCGAAACAAAAAGTGCATAATGCTATTACTAGCTTTTAAAATACTACTGCAAGCTTAAGCAAATCCAACCATTCTGTCCGAACGATACATTATGAAAATGCAACACAATGGGGTCTTAATGCGTCTAGACTTTTGAAAAAGCGTCTAAGACTTGGAATTGACATTTCACTTTATGGCCTCCCCGTTTATTATTGTTCCACTTGCGTCCGAGCCAAGTACCTCCTCTAGCCAACTTTGCACTCGCTGAGTAGGGAGTCCGAGAGCTGCCCGACTTGTGTTCTCATCCGAACCACTGATTTGCTTAAATCGACCGGAGTGACTCAGCATTTGTAACCAGAGATGCCACGGCTTCGAAATAGCGAGCAATATTTTCGTTAAGTCAAGTAAGAAACCGATTTACGGATTCAATGCACCGAATGTCAATAATCCCGGCTGCCTCTTCTAGAGCCGGAATTGATAGCTGAATAAGATTCCAATAAAATCACAACGAGGTAGTTATTTCAAAAGTTTTTGTAAAAATGGCTGGCTGATCTTCATTCAGTCGCATGTATTGAGCGAATATTTGATGACCCAAATATCTTGAATGTGAACGTCTTATTCAGTTTACAGCCAGTGTATTTAGAAGTTACAAAAATTTGCACTATTTAGGAACCAATAAAAATCAGCAATCCCATGTGATAAGTAGCAAATAAAAAAAAGTTAGTGGTCCTTCATTATGTTGAGTGATTTGCTGACTGATAAAATAATGAAGAAAAGTCTACGAATAGGTATAATTAAATCCAGATAAAGGGTTAAGCCATCAAAAGTAGTGGAAGTAAGATCCTCTATTCCTTGGAGCAGAAAAACGCGAAAGCACTACAAAGACAAGTATTATGCCAGTCAAGCCCCGACAGACAGTCACCGTCGCAATGTTTACCCTCGGAAAGTAAATGTCAATAAACTACAAAAGTGCCCTCTAGGGGAAAAGTGTCCGGGAGATGCGAAACCCAGTGTTTTAGCAGGGGCTAGGGGGTTGGCGTAATGCAAAATACACCGCCGACTTAACCACCTACTTAAAATATTTAAGACTTGACGCTTTTCTAAGTAAGAACTGGGTGGTTATATGAAAATATTACTTGCGAGGCGTGCGGCTCCTTCGAAATCTCTATCCTCTTTCTCAAAATGAATTTATTATTCTATAGCACCTACTTTGAAACTCAGTTTTGTCGCTTTGAGGCTGTAAACTGAACCTAAAAGTTTGTTATTTCAAAATGTGTTTGTTCGTCGAGATTTATAAATTATTGTTTTGATTTTTAATAGTTATGCCACAGATAAGATAAAAGTTAGTTTCTGATATTACTTGAATGTGTTTAACGAATTAGCTTCATACTCGGAGGAGATTAGTTTAATTTGGGTATTTTTTTCCTGGAATAACAGAGATAAGTTTTGTCCTCCACAGGAAAGGCAATGCGCCTAGTGTAGGGGCCAGGTATCTCATAATGTAATGTAATAGTAGATTATACACCAAGGGGATAAAGCACTGTTTTATGTCACGGGCGCTATATTGAATCCTGAACGTAACGAAGGACTCCAAACTTAACTCCCGAGCGCAGCGAGGGTGTTATAAGTTAATTCCCGAGCAAAGCGAGGGAATTAAGATTGAGTCCTGAGTGCAGTGAGGGATTCAAGCGCCCAAGAAAAAAACAGTTTTATCCCGGTGGTGTATACTCTACTTTCCTCACTTTATGCGAGACAATAAAAAACCAGGCTTAGTAGATAGTGTTTATTACAACATATTAAAAGTGCAAATTGATATTGGAGACATTAGTCCAATTATGGAAAGATAACGTTATATTTTTATTTGGTACGTTTATCAAGGTTGAGCTAGAGTTTATTTGAGTTGTGTTCAAGGCTTCGGACACTTGTGTCTGAGGGTTGAGTTGTTCCGTAAAGGTTGGAGAAGGTCGTCTCTGATGCAATGGGCTTGATGTAAATGTGACGTGTTTTGAGGAAGATGACTGTGGTGGCAGAGGCGTCCAGGGATCATCAATTGTAGACGATGTTTTCATATTTATCTTTTCACCAATACGATAGCTCGTTCTTTCTTCATTTTTTATAGAATTTTCAATGTAGCCCTCTGCCACTGCATGGGACTTCCAGCCACCGCGTCGTTTTATTTGGGCCATGTCTGCTCCTGAATCTGCCAACAGACTTGCAGATGTTCGTCTAAAACAATGGCCTGTGTAAAGCTCGGGATTTTCCAATTTCAGGTATTTAGCAATCTCTCTTGGCATGGCACTAATTTTATTTTTGCCAATGACTTGCCTTGTACATTTCCCATTGTTGTAGCCTACAAAAAATCTGTTGGTGTTTATATTAGAAGGGCGTAAGGCTTGGTACTTTTCGACTATTGTGGTATGGTTTTCACGAATTACAAATGACCGTTCTCTATTTGTTTTTGTGTCCGGCAATTTTACTAGTAATAACTCTGAATGTTTTTTGATATCATTGACTTTTATATTCACGAGTTCATTTCCACGACAAGCACCATTCACTCCAAAAATCAACGCCACCTTAAACAAATTTTTTATTTTTATATTATGATTGTATATTTTCAGTTGTTAACGAGTATATATTTATTTATTAATAACAATATTTGCGGTCAAATATTTACATTGAAAACTAAAACATAAATAATTTTTGAACTGTGTGACATAAAATGAGAAATAGATAGTGTATAAACTCAATCAATAAGTAGGTTCATAGGTTGTACTCACTTTTATGGCAAGAAAACTGTGGTCGGGAGCTTCATTCAAAAAAGTTTCCACGTTTTGTGTTGTAAGTATCTTTGACTTCTTTGCTCGATGTCCATCCGATTTCCTTTTTAAAAATGACAATAACTTGGTATACTCGTATGTATTAATTTGGATATCATGTTTGACGCTTATTGTTGCCTTGAGCATCGAATAGATACACCACAGGCTGCTTGACTTCTTTGTAGCTGATAAATATTCAAAATAGACCAGAAGCACTGATTCAGACACAGACTTTGCGCCTTTTGCAGTTTTCCATGTGTCAAAATCTTTATAGGCTTTCAGGTATTTTTCCTTTGACTTTTCTGGGAGTAGATTATTGACAATGCCTATGGCATCTAATTTAATAGCTTCTGGAGTCAAAATACTTTCATCACTCGACATTTTTAATTTTTTCTTTGAAATATTGAGCATGTGGTGTGAAAAATATTTAACATATAAAACATTTTTATTTTCTTTTTCAAGTATCAAAATGTGAAAAATAAACAAGGTAAGTAGATCACAAAGCATATTATTAAGTCTTAGTCAATGGAAATAATGCAAGAATAATTTATCACGAAGTTATTTTTCTGAAATGTATACTTAATTAAGTATCTGAATTCATTCTACCTGTAGATTTTCAATGTAACAAAAGATATATCTTAGATTTAGATCAGTCGACCTGATACACTTTCTAATAATAACTGTAAGCACCACATACATATAAAGCATCGAAAGTTCTACTATGCTAGTAATCCCAAAATATGCAATATTCGGTTCAAAACAAATATTTGGTATCGAAAACTGATAATGTAAGTTAAGAAATAGGATATCTATCGAAAGGGATCTTATTTGAAAGTCTCTTGGGAGCCCGAAGGTGTTTGTTGTTTCTAGTTTTATCCGGTGAGTGCTGATACATACATATTCTAGCAGCTTTGCCGGGAAGGATTGAACTTTCAACTATTTGTATTTCAGGTGGCCGAAGGTTTAAAGTTTTTTCCGCAAATCCCAATGACTATTGTGCCCGAGTATCCTTAAATATTGCATTTAGTTTTCGAAGAGCTTTAGCAAAGTTAAAACTCTATTACGCTACACTGAAGTATCGTAAAAGTTTATACAATTTCAGGAAATAATGTGAGAAACATTTCAAGTTCTTTTGAATTTGCTTATAATGGCACACCTATTATCGTGCCCTACGTGACCTCTACAACGCCACAGACAATGCAGTTCGCGTGACTGAGTACCTACTGATCAAAATATGACCTGCCAAAATCGATTCGATAAGAAAAAGATTACCAGGAACAACTTAGGTTGATTAATATCGTCACTTGTGTGAGAAACTACCTATTATATTTTTAATGTTCTTAGTTAACAAATAGAACGACAAAGTCAAGTGTGGATCTACAAAGTGAAGTAATCGTGCATGTTGCTTTCCATTAAGTGAAAACATCCTACCGGAGATGATCTTAACGTTGTGCTTCATAAAGATATCTACCAACCAATTATTACAGCATCAAAGTAGATTGCAGCGTCCATTAAGGCGGATAGACACATTTAAGGGCTTAGAACACTCGCCAGACAGCTGTAAAACAAAACGATCGGCCCCGACTAACGACGTCCGAAGGTTTTAGCAAACTAAGGGCACTGAACAAATAGCATATGTAGCCCGTTAATAATGTAATAAGTCTCGGAATGAGATAGGAAATGTAATGTCGGCTAATGTAATTAATTAATATTTGTATGCCCTCCTATATAATTCTGTAGCATCAGGTCAGATTATCGCTGTTGGCAACGATAAGTGCACGCGCTCAAAGTGAATAGATAACTTTGCTTAATTTTTACGTTAGGTGTGTTTTTACACTGGTGAAGCCAATGTGTGATATACTATAGAAATAAGGGTACGCACAGCACGTCTAGTTTAATATGTGGGCTTTAAGCTGCAAACATAAACATATTAAATACATACCTAATAAATACCTACATGCATACTAAATTATAATTACATTTTAAAAACACGGTTAAGTTATTTTGTGCAAGTAAACTTACACAAAATTATATGAAATAACTATTACAAATCAATAAAAAAAAAAACTATTTGAAGAAATTATCCTATAATGTTTATATCGTGCTGTGTAATAACACTGAAACCACATTTACCTTGGCAATACCAATGCCACATCCATTTTCGGTGTTCTATATGCTCAATGTTTTTAGATGCCTAGCTAACGCTCGCAGTGAATGATCTCGCGCGGCGACTGTTTTTTAGTTTTAAGACTACCGACTTTTTATTGTTATTTTGGCGCGGCTCGCGCTCATAGATTATGTTACACTGTCTTTATTTTTCAAGTTTCCCAGTAAGTGAATTGTATTCTAATGAGAAATAAAGTATCTTTAACCATAAACATTAAACCCATTTTGCAATGGTTGACCTTCTGCTGTTTTTTTAAGCTCTGCCTTTCTTGCTGTCTCACATGGGGTTTATTTATTTTAAGTTATTTATTATCTTAAGTATCTATTTGATCAATATCAAATGCTTTAAATTATGTTTAATTTTGAATTTTATTTATTTTATAATAATTGGTCAAACAATATCGGTTTTTAGAAGTATCAGAACAGTGCATCAGTGGGTAGTATAACTTAATAACATTCTTATGAATGAGGAGGTTAGTATTTGACTGAACTTTTGGCGCAATGGCAGCGATCCTAACTTTAGCGCCGGAGGTCGTGGGTTCGATCCCCACCCATGACAAATATTTGTGTGACGAACATTTGTATATGTTGTGTGTCTGGGTGTTATTATCTATTTAAGTATATATTTAGAAATATTTAAGTATGTAAATCAGTCTCTGACGCCCATATTACAAGCTCTGCTTAGTTTGGGGTCGGATGATCTTGGTGTGAATGGTCCCAGATATTTATTTTATATATTTTTTTATTTTTATTTATGATTTATGAAATCAGCTGAGTTCATTTTATTTGGGTGGCCTTGGCCTAGTCTACACTAGGCTCTTTTTTTAAGTTGTTTGCCTTTTTTGTATGGGGTATTTTTAGTTTTATAGTTCATATTGCGAATAGGTACCTAATATGAGCA
Source organism: Udea olivalis (assembly GCA_947369235.1). Classification (NCBI taxonomy): domain Eukaryota; kingdom Metazoa; phylum Arthropoda; class Insecta; order Lepidoptera; family Crambidae; genus Udea; species Udea olivalis. The sequence goes on from OX376350.1 coordinate 9,592,232, forward strand.
ATACCATATCGTGTACAAACCGGAACCAAATAAAAACTTGTCGCCGTAGAATAACAATTCTAGACTAGTTTAGAAAGTTATTTAAAGGTACAACATTAAAAAATACAATTTTACTGGATGACACACGCGCTAGCCGAATGAAGATTTCCTTTTAAGACACAGCATATTATTTTACTCATTTTTCTGCTTTGATCCTCGGATGCAAACAAAATTTTATGATGTTTTTTATTTGAATTTAAATAAGTCGATAAGAGTTTCCTATCTTTACTTTTAAATAATTTTCTTCCGATATATTTCCTGCATCGAACTAATTAGTTCCGATAGTACCTCTCTATCATTGGTACTCTCGGGGTCGAATGGCTTATTTATTACGAACGATTTGAATTATCAATATTTTCGAGACCTCAGCCCACCGAACGAATTATTTGACTAATTTATATACAACGCGAACAAAAGTAACCCTACCATGAGTTAACACCGATGACGTCGCTAGCGTCTATGGTAAGTATTTGTATGACATTTCGGGACAGCCACTCAAATATAAATATGCGCCTGACAACACATCTCTGATAATGGTCTCGAAGTAAAAGGATTAATATATTCTGTGTTACGGGGTACCACACAAGGAAACAAGCTAGGGGCGTCTCCCTGCTGGGAGACTCCAGACCCGAGTCAATTCAGAATAGACCGTTTTCTGAATATAACCGACCGGGAATCGAACCCGGGACACTACGGAAATCAAGGCGAGTCTGTTGCTACCGCGTACTAAGCCAATCGTGTCGTCGTGTGTGATATTGTAGTTAATTATCGTAGTTTACACAACTCGTGGTAGGTACAGCAGTGAAATAAGCTCCCAGCACCAGTGTTGATAATCACAATCTAGACCACTATACACCACCTGTGACCACATCATCACTTCGAATCCAGGGAAACATGGCTAATACTTGCCAACCAAGTCTAAACAATGAAGAAATGATTCTGAATTCTACAAGAAACAGTACCCGATTTTCTCTCCTATATTGTATAAGAAAACACTAGATTGCGTAACGTGCAGACACTAGACGTATCAAGTACGGTCATTAAGTCCGACAAGACGTCTTAGTTCTAATTCATTGTGCCCATTCATTCTGACCTCACCTGTCCTCTAATTAATTGAACAAAGAAAAGAAACTGGCAGCTCTTGATAGCCTGGACACCGAGTGAAATGTTGTGGAAAACGGACGAGAGCCCATCCACTGTGCGAACAATCTCGGAGACGAAGCAATTCGGCATAAGTGGAGGATGACGGTGTTGATTTTCCTACACATTTAGCAAATAGCGATGTCACATTACTATTATTAGCAAGCAGGGTCATAAGCTGGAAGTATATTTTTTTTTACAAAAGTGAGTTAACAACGAAGCTTCACTTTCATATAATCTTGAACTGCAACAGCGATTGTGACTTTAGTTTCGTCATTATTATCCTTTGTTAATCTGACCTTAGGGGTGATTTTCTGTCATCTGACACACCCAATTATCAAATGCAATTGTAAAATATAGGCATTTTTTACTGTAGTTGTGTACAATATTGTGCTAAATTATTTTTTATTTTGCAATCACGTATGTTGTATCTATGTCAATGCACTTACATTATCTGCCCGTTAGTTATAGTAAAACCGAGGTATCATAGGCTGCGCAAATGTCTGATGTTGCTGCCACACTGTAGTTTTAAATTGATTTAAAACTTTAGTGAACATTTGTTGGAAAACATTTTAACTTACAGAAAACCTCTTATAATAAGGCAAATTCCTCAATTGTTTTTATGTCAGATAATAACATAAAATGTGTTATAAGCGTAGTGTGGCAGCACCATGAGACTACAGTGCGTCTACCACGAGCTGCCACTTTAAATTAATACTATCGTTCGCGTAAAAAAATGTATTGGGATTTGACATTGTCATGTCATGTCATGTGTCATCCCAATACAATTTTTTTAGGCGAACGAGAACGTAAATTAAAACCAACTCGTGGTAGACGTACAGATCGGATGATCATTTTTAGAATTGCGTTAAAGTTTAACTTTTGTATAATACAACAATTAATCATTACAGTCTGTCAAAAACGAGGAGTAAGTTTGATGCTTTCTATAGTTACAAAAGTACTTAGGGAAGAGCTTATTTATCAAGGTTAGTACGAAGGCCTTCCATAATAGCATCGGTAAAACGCACGCTAGAAAGTTTAAACCTCTTCTGAGCAGGATTTTTCTCAAAGTAATTAGCTATTTTAACTCCTTTATAACCACACGCTTTTCATCTTCTCGAGACAAAAGGACAATTTAAAATTCTATCTGTTTTAATCTAAATCGGGAATGCAACTGCTTTTGCAGCGCCAGCTCGTTAGTTGCTCCCTAAGATCTCGCTGGGATATCTAATTAGTTATTTATGGGGGCACGTCGTTATAGTAGCGAGTATTCTTAACCAATTATAGGGCTAAGCAATTTTTCAGAGAATGGACATTATTTTTATTCATTTTAGTGTTTATTTATCGTATTACCGAAGCAAGATCCAGCATTAATCTACTTAATATTAAATTCATAGTTGCTTATATGTACGAGTATAACTGTTAGCATACTTAAGGGTGACCACATCGTAATTTTTTTAAATGAAATGATAATTAAGAACTACCTACTCTTAATATTTTTTATTACTTACTACTATTCAGTCTTAGTACAATTAAGCCTATAAGTAAACCCAGAATTCGATTCTGTAACGATAATCCAGACTAGGTATTAAGCCATTTTAGAACACTACTCGACAGGACAAAAGGCACTTTGCACAAAAATTCGACATTTAAATTGCCAGCTCCACAAAAAAACATGAACGACAGTTTCAAAAAGACTACCAAAAATGACTGTAGGACCGTACCATAATATGTCTCTATGTTAAGTTCAATAGCTGCTTTACTACTACCACTTATTAAGCACCAACCTGTTAAGAGCCCTAGCCAATATTTGCTTATCACGTCTTATTTGCTTTACACATGCAATCTATACCGTTTCTCGCCACACTGCCAAAGGAAATAGACACATCTGTACATCAACCCAATGAGGAGCCACGTCGGCACCCTCTCTTTATATCCCAAATCAGATGAAAGCGTATTCGATTTCCTTGTTTGTTGTTTCACAGCTCGAGCATTGATCTCACCTTTTTTCTCCAATTTACGACTCCTGCCGAGAATTGTTTTCCATTAGTTTATGGTAACAATGAAACATAAAAACTGGGAGGGAGAGAACCACGGAATTATTAATAAGAAAGAACACACGCTTAAACGGGCGTGAACGGGCGTTTCGTCGCACAGAAGAAACATCAGATGAGTCATGTAGGCCGGTATTTTTAATTTAATAAGTTTTTAATCTTAAATCAGATTTATTATAGAATTATAGTCGGGGTCCCGTCGTCGAAATTGATAAGGAGGACTATATATATTTGTATATGTATGAGATATGTAATTTTGTGTATAAATTATCGAATTGTTCACTAGAGCATGCGATATGATCTCAATATTGAAACGGGATCCTTATAGGCTTGTCCTGAAAGACATTCCTCGGACAGAAAAATTTATTAAAAGTGTCATAATACTGTGATTACTGTGCGTCAAGATGTTTGACAAACGGATTAGTAATAATAATTTTTACGAGATTGATGAAATTTACAAAAAAATTACCTAATTTCCTTTGATTCTATTACCATTTTAGTTTGTTCTGCCGTGAATTCTTTTTAATTAAATTTATGCCCAATTTCATTATTTTTCTTATTATTTGCATGCAATTTATTTAAGCAAAACTTGTGAGCTTTAATGCTTTAATTTATATTTAACATTGTATTTGTAATATTTTATGTTAAATCTGTAACATCTTAACACCATGTTTTAGGCAAATAAATAAATGAATCTGAATCTGTAAAACACACATTACTGACTAGTATTTCGGTTGTTTAGTAACAATGGTTATATTGGCGTAATCGTTAACTTGTTCGTCGAAATTTCTTAGAGATTATAAATGTTTTCCTTGTAGGGGCCAAATTCGATATTCCTATTTAAAAATACCTTAATATGAATAAAAAGTATTTTGACCAAATTTTTTATTGTAAAGAATTGAGTGTACGGTAATAATTTGGTAAATTAGTGACTTCAACCCCCAAAACGTAAATGATTTTTAAAAAATACCAAAAGTTACTCACTATCTAACGTTGAAAAAATAAAAGCTTGGCAATGCTCGTCCTAAATATACTAAGTTTGCCTACTTACTTTATTATGCTACGTTTAATAAATAATAGTTGGCTAAGCCGTTGTTACAGAAACCCGTTTTACTTTTATTAAAAGTCCATAATCTACAAAAACACGGCGCACTATCCGTCAATCCAAATTCTACACGTCGCCCCTAATTCGACGCGATGGTCACGCATATATTTTTTGGTCGAGCCAATATTGGTATAAAAGGAAAACAGGATTAAGTATTGTCTACGAGCTGACGGACATTCTTATTTACGTCAATATCGATTTGTTTGCGTTTTATTTTTAGTCACGAGCCTGAAATAATCCATATAAAACAAATTCGGATCTTGTATCTAATCATAACATATGATTTGTTTGCGCTTCTCATAATCGAACTTTTTTACTTTGTGACCTACGAATGAATGAATGAATAGGCGAAACGTGGGGTCTGAGTCAACTTGCCTTTGGCTGCCCCGTTTGGGATACAGCCGTGAGCGTATGGATGTAGGTGGGTACTCGTATGTTCACTTTGTTGCAATTGTAGGCAAAGGTTGTCAGGCGGACAATGAAATCCAGAAGTATGTCTGGTGACTCCGCCGATCTGTCCTGTGATTTAGAATGTTTGACGACATTCTTCGATTCCTTCGATTAAGTAAGTTTTGATTTAATTTTACTTAACTACTTATATCAGCGCAGCGGCATCATTAAATATTCAGTTTCATACGGCTCAATAACGCTGCCACTACTTAAAATTGGGATTAAAGCAAAGAAAAAATTGTTAAGTGTATTAAACCAGGTTTAATTGTTTATATCTAATTTTGTACATATGACACGCATTTCATGACCCATATTCGAAATATTTACAATCTGCATCATATAAAAAACATTGTAATTTGTATAACACGAGTTCGTATCACCCTGCTCTCATCCAGCAAGTCAACTAAGCGCTTTATCTCCCTTACAAAATAAGGTGCAGTGTGCAACGGTCTAGCCGGGACTGGCCTAATACAAAGTAGAAAGACTTATCCAACCATCAAACTAATTCAGTACTTTAACATGACTTTTACTGACCTGTCAACAGCGCTCCTAAAACACGAATAATAAAAAGAGTAAAGTAAGAATCATTAACTTTTTATGAAAAATATAAATACTTTTCTTCTTATCATTTGCTATCTTTACCGTAACAACAAAATCAGTACGTCTACCACGAGTTGCCACTTTCATTTTACATTAACGTTCGCGTAAAAAATGTATTGGGATTTGACATTGTCATTTCATGTCATGTGTCATCCCAATACAATTTTTTTACGCGAATATAACGTAAATTGAAAGTCGCAACTCGTGATAGACGTACTAATGACTAAACGTGAACGAACATTGATTGTAACATATTTTTCATTCTTTGTTTTTGTTTTAATCTCAACTTTTGATCAAAAACAAAATGGATTACCTGTCAAAACACGGGAGAATAAACTCTCAGTTCTAAGCCTACCCAAAAGATAATTGCAACAAAAAATCTGCTGTGAAATATTAACACGGGGAAAGAAATGAATTTCGCGAAATCAAGCCAAAACTCATTCAATTGTGCCGTTTGAGTGGGCCATGAATCATCGTCAGCCACACCTGGCGTGGCGGTGGAAAACATGGAATAGCTTCATCTGTATTAACAAGTCATTTGCAGGTGGAATTATAGGTTTTAGCAGAACCTACAAAATAATGACAACGCTTTTGGGGGTTACAGTAACAGAGACAACACAACATCTACATTTTATTAAATTGTGGTGACTAGCTTTTTTCGAAACAAGAAATCTTTTTTTTCATGTTGGTCAAGATGACCTCACTTCACCTGATGGAAAGTGGTCGTAAAGTCTAGATATGAGGCTGACTAGCCCAGTCATGCAAACGAACCACTGAGCTGGCCATCCTCATCTTGAAGGCCTGCAGAAATGCCTTTAAGACTATGACGTGATCCTCGATGCTGGCCAGTAATACAGGAGCCGGAGCGCCGGGATTCGTCACACAATATTTAGAAGTAGATGTAGTTGTGGAATAGTTAATAAAAGATCAGTCAATCCAGTGACTTATTTATTATTTAGGGTAAAAGTATAGGTAGGAAAGAAGAACTGTAACAAAATAACAATAAATGAATACACAGAGTCCTAGTTAATAGATTATCTAATAGTAATAGGTAAGTAAATAGGTATGATATGCTTACCCCGATACACGGGTTCCTGTTACTTATAACTGTTTTAACTGTTTACAAAATTGGTTATTTAGAGTATTTAAAAATACACCATCACGTAAGTTATACTAGTTAAACTGGTAATCTGGTAAAATGCTCACAAACTGTTCAGTACGATGGTTTTGGTAGGACTGAATCAAAAAAACTGCGCATGCAATGCGAAACAAAAATCGAATTGAATCAAATTTGAAAACAAGTACAAAATACTTTTAATGGCCAGCAGTTAAACCATGAAGTTTCCAGCGATCGTGGAGGTTGTAACGTCCACGAGACTGAAGGGAAACGGCATCGTTACAATACCGGGGTGGCCTATAAGAGGAAGGAGACACTCCGCTAGAAGAGCATTATATTACGTCTAGAAGGTACGACAGAGGAACGAGTCACCGAACCTTTTAGTGCGGGCCAACAAATGCTGGATCGTGTGTGGATGACTACATACCTAGTCCAGCACACGTGGTGCGGGAGTGGAAGGGTGAGGAAGGGATAAGCTGCAATAACTCTTCAGAGCATTCCTCATTATAACAGCGATAGAGCACACATAACCTGGCTATATCTTTACGGAGTGGGAGAGGCTCAGGAGTGAAAGACGCCTCTGGGATCCGATAAAACGGATACAAGTACCACGCCGCTCCAACTCTATCTCCAACTTTGTCTTAGGTACACGTAGGACTGGGCGCCCGCGACTTGGGAGCGACTGCTTTTTTAAAAGAGCCACCGACTAATATACTAGCATACTATGCTAGCGTGCTGGTATCAGACGTGACATTTTCTTCTTGTGCATTTTTCGTAGAGAGCAAAGTTCTTCGCACCATCAAAATATCAGTATGTTCCCATAATTCATAAAGTTTCCTACTCGCAGAAACTTAGTGGCGAGTTGCTCTTATCCAGGCCCTCAGGGCATAGCTAATCGAGAAAAAAAATCCAGGAAATATGTACTCATTGACTAAGTAAGTACTGAATTATTTTAGTAGTATATATTTGGGCTTATTTATAAGTAGTAAAGTTATGTGAAAAGATAACTTTTTAGATACTTCTAACAATGACAAATGCTGTTTTCCAAGATAACGAAGGTACAGTATTTTTTTGCACCTTATATTTCATCTTCTGTAGTTAACCATGGTTCGATCAGATTTTCGCTTTCGATTCACTGGAAATGGTATGTTATATTCACTTGGTTTTTCTAGTCAGAAGAGGGGTAATTTTCACACTGCACCGCGCTCCGGGGCGGCAGATCACGGTTCTCTTGCGCCCGCCGCGTTGTCAGAGCTTTTTACTATACGAACTAAGATACTTGAATAAAATGTTTTCATTACTCATACACGGCAAGTACGCTTGAAGTTGCCTGAGCATAGGGTTGAAAGCTTCACTTTCAACTGGCTGAAAGTTTTTTTCAGCCCTAGGGCTGAATGTAAATAACTGTCAAATGTCATCTTCTATTTTGACATTCCTTTTGCGGCAAGTCGATGTATTCTATTCAGCCACAGCTGTATTTGAAATTTCTTTATCTTGATTTCGAATGAATACTCGTATTTAAACAATCGAAGCAGGAATATACTCCTTAATGTATGTTTCACTTAATTAGTATTTAATTGAATAAATTTGAGCTAAGCATTTACGATAGAAATGAAAAAAAAAATCTTTAAATAAAATAAGGCGGGGGAATTCCATCATCATTGTCTAAGTATGCTCTTTTACAAATATTTAAAAAAATGGTTGAATTCTACAGACTAAAAAAAAGGCGGGATTGCAACTATTCGAACTTCAATTCATTCAGTTGTTTCGTAAATCGAGTGAAAAGTTTATTTGGTTGGACTTATGTATCTGATTTTTATTTACTTTCCTTATATTCGTAATGAAAAGCAGAGTGTTTACCTCGGAAGAAAGACCTTTTTAATGCCCTCAAACTATTAGTGCTCTCGCTACGCTCGAGCGCCAAACCATCTCGTGCATTGAAAAGGTAACTTTCTCACCTTGTGTAACAATCTACTATATAGTCTTCGGCCCCGCGGTACGCGACGGAGCGCGGTGCAGTGTGCCTTACGCAATTTTTACAAGCTGGACTCCGTGGTCCTCAACTTTCTTTACCGACACCCCTGCACACCACCAATCGCGTCCTGTTTGCTATTAATTTTGCTAGCAAACTTTTATAGGGAATCGGAAAAAGTTTGTCTAACGAGACAACAATTGAGATTGAGTGGTAGAATGGAGCCTTTCACTGCAATTAAACACAGTATAAATAGAGCTAAAATAGGCGCCGCGAGTTTTTTTTTTTAAAGTCTTTATCTTGTGCAATAAAAAATAGTATAAACACTACACCATTAAAAACGTGAGATAATTTTGTCAAAGCCATGTAGGTTACTTTTAAATTACTAAAGAGTGTTTTGGATCCATAGTTAGTTGAATAAGTCTTATTTCATCGTGTATTGTTATGCTTTAGCTGAGAGGTTAAAATACGATTGGCTTACACAATAAGAAATTCTAATTATTATAATGCTTCACTGTTTGTTATACTAGGTAATTCTAAAGTTACTAATATTGCTGCTAAAGAAATAACAGTAATTGCCCTAGTTTGACCTGCTATTCTTACTTATGTTTGTTCAGACGTTCTCGTTTACAATTACACTTGGTAGGTACAGAGGCGTTCACATCAACCTTTACGTAGGGGCACCTTAAGCTGCTAAGAGAAGCCCCATTTGCATTATAAAGGTAATTTTTTGTAAAGGTTGATATGAACGCCTCTGTACATAATATGGTGTTGTCTTACCACCATCTTATAAGAGTCAATATATCGAGGATATCCCGTTATCAGACACCGATACTATGGGAACTAGTATCCGGTAAAAGTTTATCCAAAACTACTATCTGTAGTACGAGTATTTGTCTTGTTCCTTTCATTTGGCACAAATTACTAACTAAAGACGGCCTGGGCAAATCTTAAGTTAAATAAATATTTTAATATTAAATATGCACTAGACAACACACTACTAAATATGATCTCGAAGTAAATATCTCCAGACAAGGAATTAAACCAAATTAGAAAAGATCGTTTCCTGAATTGCATAGCGCTCGGGACACGACGCAAACAAGGCGCGAAACCGTGCCACAGCACACTACGCCAATCGTGTCGTCAGTTGCTTGCCGGCCACCGCAGTAGCAGATGCTAGGCATGAACAGCCTATTTGCTACTAAACACTTGCTAGTAGTAATCTGAATTAATAGCCATAGCCCATAGTCCAGCCCGTCAACAGTTCGCAAACGTGAAATACGTAATCCGCCCAAGACAGACACGTACTACAGCTGCTATTGATGGCGGCTTAGCTCGCTACTTGCTGTCCTAGGGACTCGTTCACATGAAGGTAAAGTAAAGTAAAAGTAAGGTAAATATTTATTTATAAACCCAGTAACAACTATGAACATATCTGGCCCCCAAACTAGGCAGAGCCCGTCCTATGGGGGATGATAACTAAATATAACGGCTTACCTAACAACCGCCTTAAGGCTGCAAAGAAAATAACAAACTATTTTAAATGTAATAAATTGAAGGATTAACAAAAAGTAAGGTGCAAATGCGAATGCGTGTGTGTGTGTGTGTGTGAGAGAGAGAAAGTTTGTAGGAGAATGCGAATGAATGAGAGTGTAATCTATGTGTGAATGACTGAGCTGACATTTGTGCTAATAACACAATCACCTTGTTATTTTAATAAGCCTCTGCTTCCTCATATGTCGAGTTCAAGACATACATGATGATTCTAGACTCTGCCTCTGGGACAGAGTTGTGCTTGAAGTGGCAAGTGGTAACTTTTTATATACATTTCATTGTAAATATAGGTTACTTAACTATGAATATCGAAATGGATTATTGTTTTTACTTCAAATCCACGGTTCGATTCCGGAGTCATAAAATATCCGAGTGAGACATCGTCATCATCGGCCTTTACGTCTGTCACAAACGATTTAAGCAGTGCCACTTGAGGCCTTTATATTATATTATATTATTTACCACTCACGTAGGAGCTTCTACTTCATTTTATTTTTCATTTTATTAAGTTTTCTCTGTTTATCAATTACGTTAATGTGGACGCGTCCTAAGCGTGGTGTGCGGTGCGATCTCTGTAGCCGTGTTCGCGTGACAAATCCCTTGCACGTTCGTCTCGGTTGCGTCTAGACGTAACAACCTTTTATAATCTGTACCTCACCTTAGGGGATTCTATTCCATTATGTATCCTTTTCTTACACGGATATACCACAAGGAACATTGATGTAAAAGCTCTAGATACTACACTAGCTACTCAAAATGTCTTGCGCTTTGATAATTTTATGCTCAGTTGTATTTTGTTGCATGTTTTTAATTTTTGTTATGTATGTGACAATCAAGTTAATGGTTTACTACTGCAACTTCGGATGGTTCCATTTTTCGGACAAGTCTCTGCCGTTCAACATAAAAACTTATTTTTCAATTCGAAGCAATTTTGTTTTTATCTGCTTTATAGAGCTCGCTCTTTGTAGGATCGGTACCCTACCATGAATGACAGTCGCAATCGTCTGTTGCCAAGCTTTTATAAGAGATTTTGGTTCAGCGCCTCCGGTGAACTAAAAATCGCATGCTGTAGTTTACTTGAGGTGATTCATGTAGGGTTACCGATCCTACAAGGAGTGAGCTCTTTATAGCAAACAAAAACAAAATAGCTCCGAATTTAAAAATCACTTATTCAACAATCCTAAGACTAAACAAACATTAATCAGGCCTTAAATGACATCCGACCTTACCTCCGTAATTAAAATACCTAACAACATCGCAATCACAGCTGCAAACATCGCGTGCCGGATCAATTTGCGCTCCCCAAACACCCGGCAAAGGACAGGGAAAACAAGCAGCTGCAGCGCTGACAAGACGTTAATTCGTTATCTAATTAAACGATTCGCCCGGGAGTTCAGCGGTGCAAGCGGCTGCGTCCTGCCCGCCCCGCGCGCGTCTAGCTTCAAGCGCTGCAAGCTCAGGTGCAAATTGCAGTAATGAACCGATAGGTGTCTCAATGTGACATCAGAGATGTACTGCATATTATGCGGCTGGTAACTATCTTATACTAATTAGAGTGGTTTCAGGTACCAGAGTATATCGTGGCGTGGGGAATTGATAGGGTGGAGTAATGAGTTCATCGTCGTGTGAGATTTCATGAAAGATTTTCTCTGGAGCTGTAGGGCAACTACACTTACTTCTTTGAGTTTAACGGTGTGATATTGAGATACGTTAAACATTTCCTCCAGAACACTACGGTAACCACATTAGTGTCCACCATCTGAATAAAATGTGAATAAATGCAACGAGCAGGTTAGTTACTATTTTTTTTCTGAAAAAAAACTTAATTTGGTTACAAATTAAAACACTAATACTGCACGTAACTCCATCTAAAAACCTTGTAGTTGATTGCTGAAGAATTGCCTTCAGCCATAATGTAGGTACTCCGATTGTGCTAAATCTAGTACCTAAGCTTCCAGCTTAGCAGCAGGTACTTTTCTAATATTTGACTGTTGGCTAATAGAGCAGCATGATAACCTGGTGGAAAGCTCAACCGTTTATTATTAGGTTTTCATACAGCCTGTGGACCTTTGTAAATAATAACTTATATTGACAACCCTGCCGGAACCGTTTCAAGAACTCAATGCTGCAGACCGTTATGAATACATCTGCAGTAAATTAACTAGTTCAGTTAATTTACTGCACGGGTATTACTGCCCATAAAACTAAATAACCGATTTAATTTTAAAATCAACACCTGTTCGCCTCAACCCTATTCAACGGTAAAAGACCAAAATAAGTCTTATATTTTAAATCGCGCTCTTTTCAGTCTCCCAAATACACCGTGGGGTAATCCACTCTCTGAATCCTTTGAAAACGCAAACAAAACATTGCTTTAATCCTGATAAACCTAATAGACTGACGTCTGCTTGAACACCTATTCATGGACGTTAGCAGACGTGGCATAGTGAGTTATAAATGTCTATTTTGACTCAATTTATTTATGCCTTGAAATAGGACATAAGTTGTATTTTTGATAAGACGGAGTAATCTGACGTTTAGTGGGTTGTCAGGTTTTGGTAAAACAAAAAAACAGTCAAGGCAAAGTGATGATTGATGAAGCAATCGCATTGTATTTATTTATCATTAAAAACTCTAAAAATACCTATGGATAATACTTATAGTACTTTCAGTAGCCTAGTGAGTGGCTAGAACACCGGTTTGCCGATATCGCGGGTACCGGATTTTGGCAACATTATTTCACAAAGTGACATTAGCAACTGCCAGTTTACTCCGTCTAATTAAAAATACCACTTTAGAAAATCTTTGAGTGCTATAATCACGTTAAATGGTTGAAACGCCGAAATATTGAATGAACCAAAATTAGTTCTAAACTTATGTACTCTCTTTCTCATTCTTTAAGCTTAGCTCAATTAGGCACTAACTTACTTAGCCTTTTAATAGAACAAGTCTATTGAATTATTTATGATTCTACACTTCATCGATGGATATTTTCAGTTCCCAGTCTTTTTCACAAACAAAATTGGGGATAATGTTACCTCGCCAAACTTCTCTAAATTACTGTCAGTGTAATGAAATTCTAGTAAAATATTTTAGACACACGGACGTCGGACAACACAAAAACACAAAATAAAATATTCAACAGGTAGCCACACAAATTACCGTCACTCAATCCCCTTATAGCCTCGTCGTTAGCCACAGAACACGAGCTTTGCAGAACATTTTGTCATGCCACAGACTATTATTTAAGACTTAACGAAGTCACAAAATCGGCTTATCTTAGAGGTATAGCGGGCGTGTTTGAAGTTATCTGTGGCCGATATTTACATTCTGTCGCAGAGGAAATGATGTCACGAAAGGCGCGCCGCTAGGTGCTAAAGGAAATGATATTCTAAACAGATTATGACGCTAATTTCCCGGCAACAACAACTTGCTATTTCCTTGGTAACCGTGGAATCGATTTTGGGGTTCAATAATTGATGACTTCAGGTCTGGTTCCTTTAAGATGGAAAAAAAGTGTCAGAAAAAAACAAACATGCCATAGGAAACCTAATAATATAATCTATGGGGTTACTAAACATTAAACTATCAAATAAGGGTGTCCTTAACCCTTCGATCAACAATAACACGGTCAGAGTGCCAAATACGGCCGAGCAAATAACGTCTCACTCCAAAAGTGGGAACTTATTTATATTTAGTTTACTTTTGACTGCGCCAACGTGCTGACATACTCGTACCTTGGTGTGTCTTCAGAGAATATAGAAATAACAATAAGAAAAAAAAATGTATCGGATGGAATATCATACTTCCGGTAAGAAAATGGTGTTTTACATTACTTAAGATTGAATATCGAAATGAAAATCAAAAAAATTAAAGCCAACATCTGGCTAATGTTTGGCCAACATATGGAAGCTTGCTAGATGCTAGAACAATGAATCTATGGAGTACTTTATTACCTAATACTTTATGAATTTTTAACGTATTTTAAAATGTTATTTTCTTTTTTATTTATTTTAAAACAATTTTGACTGGTCCGTTGGAGCAATGGTAGTCTTCTTGCCTTCAGCGCCAGAGGTCGCAGGTTCGTTGCCCACCCATGACAAAAATTTAGGTAACGTACATTAATTTGTGCTCGTTATGTGTCTGGGCATTATTATCTATTCACCTATGGATTCAGAAAAAAGTTTTCATTAACTTTTGAGTATTTTTTTTGTTAAATTAAAAAGTATGTTTTTATTTAATGTTAATATCAAATCTGCGTTTTATTTCTTACGTATGTACAGGGCCTAATTAGGTTTAAAATATTTGCAACTTAAAATATTTTTTGTCATCTTTTGACTCATTCATAGTACAATAAGTCGGTGCCATTTTTGAGCTATGTTTTACTTTCTGAGGCGTTATCTACTTTTTGTTTTATGCATCGTTCATTATCATTTATTTTCCGTAAATAATAATAAAGGGTAAAATTAACTCTAAAAATTTCAACAAATACTCGTACTTGTAGGTATTAGCCTATATGTTGTCCCACTGTTGGGCAAAGGTCTCCATCGTTAAAATCTAGTTATTGCTACAACAGATGCGTATTGGCTTGGTCACTAAGCTTGCCAAAATGCGAGTTGGTGTTCACAAACACCATTTGCCTGCGCTGGGATTTGAATCCTGGACCTCCTGATTTCAGGCAACCTGTTACAACTCGGCTAATAACTAGTAAAAAAAATAATTAAAAGGCAAGCTGAGAGACAAGAAACTGCTAAAATATCAAGCCCGCACTGTGTAAGCATAAATATTTCCTAAAGAATAGCATAGCAGTACGTCTACCACGAGTTACCACTTTAAATTCACATTATCTTTCGCGTAAAAAAAATGTATTGGGATTTGACATTGTCATGTCATGTTTTATCCCAATACATTTTTTTTACGCGAACGATAACGTAAATTCAAAGTGGCTACTCGTGGTAGACGTACAGATAACAGACATGTTTTTTTATGGCAACATGGCATGACAGTAGGGTGGAAGGTTCAGAATTTCTTGATAGAATTCGGAGTGATAGTTTTAGCAACAGTTGGCGTTTTGCGACGTCAGAGAGATTCCTCGGGATCGCTGGAAAATTCGAACCCTCCTTATACTTGGGGATAAATTGCTGAATAACTCTTTGATATTGGATCCTTCGCGTGTTTACTAATATTCAGAATTTAGGCATCTTTAGCAAGATCCTTTAAAGCACATATTAAAGAGAAATTCCCGGCACAACAATATTTTAGAGCATTTGCCGTATAGCGTATAATTATTATTATACATACTCGTCAAAGGAAATGTTTGGTTGCTGCTTTACTTCATTTTAGTTTGATCATTAAATATGGTGTAAAATTTTCCTGGAAAATCGTGTCTGTTAGTAGTATTTTATCGCATTATTCAGTACTAGCTGCCTCGACAGACTTCGTCCTGCCAAAACTAATTGCATGTCGCGGCGTCGGTAAAGCAGCACATCTCGCCCGCGTTTCTCCGACTTGATTTACATTAAATACATAGTACTTTTATTTTTTACTGAATGGCTAATTCAATCATAATATAATATAGCCTATGTCACTACCTGATAATTAAGCTTTATATTGGTGAAATATTTTTTAAAATAGTTCCAGTAGTTTCGGAGCCTATTCAATACAAACAAACAAACTAACAATCAAATCTTTCCTCTTTATAATTTTAGGATAGTATAATAAAATCCCTTAAAAACGGCGCGGTTTTATACCACAGGGTAATTAGACTTATCAATCAACCTTCGTTTACCCAAGTTCTTAGGTACACAAATTTAACATACTCCTATAGTTTTCGAAATCCTCATTTTAATGAATCTTGACATCGTACTTTCATCGTCATCGACATCGTCTAATTACCCTATGGTTTTATACCACAGGGTAATTAGACTTATCAATCAACCTTCGTTCACCCAAGTTCATGGGTACACAACATAAATATGCTCCTATCGTTTTCTGAATCCTCATTTAAAGTTTCTTTGCAAGATATCAAAGTAGGACCCATCAAAATAATTGCAAAAATAAATCTAATGACATAAGCGTACGGAACGTGGCGAAGCAAAAGGTGCTTGAAAAAAGCGCCTCAAATCGTCTCCCACTTTACATTGAATGGCCGATAACGATGTCCGAATCGCGGGGAGAATTACTCGCACAAGCCGGTTGAATACAGCTGCGCTCGGTAGGCGGGTAATAAAATTCGACGGTAAATATTTACGCGAACGAACTTGGTGGACCAACGATCGTATGTTTTTGTAGACTAAATAAACCTATCAAGTGGTTCGATGATCATAACCTTTATAACAATAAGACACCTTTTTTTAATTCCTGGAAGAAGTTTTACTGGCCTGTTGGCGCAATAGTAGTGCCAAAGGTCGCGGGTTCGATTAGTGGGCCTGTTCATTCATGTGACGACCATTTTGGGTGTTGTTTTCCATTTAGGTGTGAATTTAGAAATATTTCAGTATGTTTATCAGTCTCAGGTATTTATTGTTATTTTCCTATGAGTAAGAGTTACAGTTTTATTCACGGACGCATCATCGCAGGGACCGGAAACAAGCCAACAGTTTAGTCTCTCTCTTCACGGTACCTTTGTAAATGTTACAAATTCAAAAAACTTAAGCTTGTAGAGAAGTCAATCTGCTAATATTATTTTGCCATACTAATCGATATGTACAGAGAAGGAAGTCCTACGCACAAAATATCCCTTATCACCGATAAGGGACTGATATTTGGAGAAATAATACCAAATTTTGGGGTGTGATTAATTTGGCTTTCAGTAGTACTTTTTCTCGAATTTTGAGAGTAATGAAGAGTAAAGAAATATGGTGTAGGGTAAAATATTTTGCACTGTTACGCTCTGAAAAATTTAACTGCAAACACGGTTACATTTTCCGCGAGTACCTATGTGACAATTTTTATGTAAACTGCTCATTTTCATAAATAAGTTTTATGAATTTGTTTCATCTACCAGCTCCTTGTTTCTCAGAACCTTATTGTCGACCAATAATGTCCGTTTAAGAAATCTGATCTGATCTATATTCCTAAGGTTTTATAATTTCATAAAAACACTCTCATTAAAATTATTGCAAAACAAGTTAGAATTTAGTCCTGTCAATGAATGCTCAGAAAGGGGTGTAGATGGAAAAGTCGAAAGCAGAAAATTTGACTTCGGAACTTTGTTTGGACTAGGTAGGAGGTAAACGTACTAAAAGTCCTTACCCCACCGAGGTAGCTCGAGGGGTCAGGGGTGGGGGGGTTGTTTTTTTTTTGGTTTCTTTTTTTTATTCACACGCAAACCTTCGTACAACGCACCGTTTTCTAGATGTAAGCAAAAAACCAAAAAACGGGACCTTCTTTGCCCCAAAAGGGTAAGGACTTTTAGTATGTTTATGTCTTAACTAGTCCAAACAAAGTACCAAAGTCAAATTTTCTGCTTTCGACTTTTCCATCTAGAATCATTTATTGCCTAGGCTAATTAGATACACTATAGACAAGAAAAAACCTATTGGTTTCCAATCCATAATAACAACTAAAATGAGCGTGCTAAATCCAATTCTAGACGAAAACCGAAACTATCTACGTCTAACACACATGGATGATTTATTACATCGCACGCTGTTTTTTTCAATTCCGTGCCCAAAGCGATGTACCCAGACGGAGTTGCATTGGCTGGGCGTTTCCCCTGGAGATTAAGCGGGCGGAAGTCGCGAGTCAATCTGCTCGTTACGCGCTGCATTTGTGCGACTTGCGAGCGATCCAGTAATAGCTCTGTACCCACTTATACACTGTGAGTGCTTGCAATTTTCAGCTTCGAAGTAGCGTCGTTTTTTAGGCCAGGCACGTGGCTAAGTTGGAAGCGCCTGCCTACCTTGTGTAACCCTTAAAAATGTAAGTATCTGACGTATGTTTGATTCGAAACTGTTATTTTTAAAGTAATATTCATTTATAAAACCTTAATCAAGATGAGTTTAGTTATTATTTTAATTCTTCGCGCAAAGTGATGTAACCAGTCGGACTACTTCACGCCGCATTTTTCCTGAAGATTAGGCGGGCGGAAGTCGTGAGTCAATCTGCTCGTTAGGTGCTATTTTTCTGCGACTTGTAAGCGATCCAGTATATAATAGCTCTGTACTGTGAGTGCCTGCCCTTTTCAACTTCAAAGTTACGTGGGTAACTCATTTTTTTACGCTAGTCCCGTAGTAGGTATAGTGCGTGTGACATTTTAAAAATGATTGCTTCCTGAAAAAAAGAGATAAAGGTTTTCAACATCCAAACACAAAAAACTCAACACCCCTGTCAGTAAGCAGGACTAACCATTGCTTCCACTCCTATGGTAGATAAACGCACTTGCTAGGAAAGTTTTTTTCTGAACTGACGATGTCAAGTCTTCTAGAAGCATAGAATATATGACTTGAGCAGCATCTCCCGGACTTCAGCAGAATACGGACCCGTAATCTAGGTTGAGCTTAAATCTAGCCAGCAAGAATAAAGTTAGATTTCAGCTGTAACGCAAAAATAGAATATTGCCTTTGTCCCTTTTATGCACAACTTAAAATGTGCTTCTAATGTTCTAATAATCCTGATTAACAAAGTGAGTTTTATGGCGACTTGCAACATCTTAAATGTTAATGCTAAAGTTTTGTTACCTTTTCTTGCAGGCCACAACGTCATTCCCCTGGAAATACCAACGCTGTGAGATCGTACCATATACTAATAAGCTATTGACGGCACGTTTGGCGTAGTGCGCAGTAGCACGGTTTCTCGCCTTGAATCCCGCAGTGCCCCGGGTTCGATTCCCGGTCGGGTCAATTCAGGAAACGATCCTTTCTAAATTGCCTCGGGTCTGGGTGTGCTGGGAGACGCCCCTGGCTTAATTCCTTGTCTGGTACCTCGTAATACAGGGATATTTATCCCTCCTTCGAGACCATGACAAGAGGTGTGTTGTCTGGCGCATATTTATTTATTTATTCTTATAATTTTTATCGACAAGAGCGTCGTGGCCTAGAGATTGAGCTCCAGCTTGAAACTCTTGTGGTCTAGACTTCAAATTTGGGCAGAACCATCTTTTGGAAAACACCGATTAAAAACTAAGGCAACCCGTTGTGGGTAAGTTGGGTTCTAATACGCCTCTTGTGCTAGCGGTACGCTCCGAAATTCAGTCAAAACCTGCAAATGATGCTAAAATTATAAAAAAACACTAAATGTATATATTTTCAAAAATCCTAATCTAGGGTTAAATATGAGGATATAACGTACCATTTAAAGTATGTTTTACAGAAAATTATACAACTGTATCGTATCTGGAGGAGCCAAAACTTGTTATGTTTTGAAAATGATTTTTATTCTAATTAAATACCTACAATTGGCTAAAATGTAATGATGTGATATATTTTTGGAATTGGCTCAGTATGTCCTTTCATTTGATACCACGCACAATAGGTTTCAGAGCAAACATTTTTTTTCCCATACAAAAAAAAGATGTCACCATAACTCCTCCCCAATTATTTTTTTCCGTGCTACGGGTCAAATTGATTCGTATGGCATAAAGATTAATCGTTACGATTTTCATGCCTATAACACCATTTGCAGGTTAATTTAGCGTACCGGGTGGCACTATTGGAAAAAGTGAGCTTCTGAGTGATCCGTTCACCTTGACGACAACAGTCAACTTGCCGTTTGGGACAAAAGTCGTGATGATATGATGATATTTTTTTCCGAATTTAATTTAAACACATAATTTATTATACAACCGGCGTAATGCACCATTAGATAAATCACCAGTGGCGGCCTCACCCGCTGTTGCGGCTAGAGGTAGGCATTACGGATACTGTTGAAAATATTATCCCCCGGGACAAATAACTTTAGAACGAGCTACGCGCGGAAAATTAACTAGTTTCGAGTGTGTTTAAATTAATCGTCGGTTGCGTTGCGTTTATCCCGCGCTTTTACTGTCGGCCATTGTGTCACGTTAGCGGGATGACGACTTACTACGTTTCGTTGGTACATTTTGTACGAACAAAAGATTTCTCGAACATCGGAAAATATGAAGAAAATAACTATCATAATAATATGACTAGGCTTAGGGCCTTGATAACGTTTGACTAAGGTTTATCGCTAGCCTACAGGCAACTCTCTCCCATTTGGTACTTTGGTCACGTGACATGGGCCCCGCGATCCTGCCGGTCCCCTCCTCTTAATCACTCAACAAAATATTTAACACTTAAAGTCAAAAAGGCCCTATTATATGACTAAGCTTAGGGCCTTGAGCCCTTAGAGAGTTTCGATAACATTTGACTAAGGTGTATCGCTAGCCTACAGGCAACTCTCCCATTTCCCATAACACCACATATCACGCTACACTCACCACTTCACCAACCACCTCACACCGTGCACCTAACACCACACATCAAACTGCACATAACTTACCACACATTGCACATCACGCACACACTGCAGAGCATGCAAGTGTCCACACTCGTCGATCGAGACGGTGAGACCTGGAGTCCTGAAATACAGGGCCACCCTAGTTTAGGCTACAGTTCACACGTAAAATATTGTAACTCTCTAGAACTAGATCCTAGAGGTACTCTGTATGTTATGATTTTATGTGTGGAAAATAAATCTTATTCTATTTTATTTAATATTTTTATTTGGCACTTTGGTCACGTGACAAGGACCCCGCGATCCTGAGGACTCCCTCCCCTTATTGACTCAACAAAATATTTGACACTTAAAGTCAAAAAGGCCCTATTATCTTAAGTTAAAGAAGTAAAGTAAAAGTGAGTAAGTATTCTTTATTGCACAATAGGCAATAACAATAACTGGCAGAGCATCAACACATTGTACAATTTGGGTGGCTTTATCACTACAAAGCGATCTCTACCAAGCAACCCACGGGAAATAGAAAACGGACAAGTAAGGGCAAGTAAGTGCTTGAAAGAAAAGTTAAAGCGTAAGATAAGATAAGATTAGATGAATAAACTTTATTGCACAAACGAATAAGGAAAAAAATATAAAGAAAGAAACACAATAACGTACAATTTACAGAGCGATCTCTTCTAGACAACCTTCGGTAAAGAGATGTATAGGGCTTGAGTAAGGCTGTGCAATAGTGCAAAGATGAATATTTTAAAAATTATATAAATATACATAAAATATACATAAGCGTAGTCTAGAAAGCTGTCTGCAGTGGGACATATCAGGCTGAAATATTATCTTTATTTAATAAAGTTACATCACAATACAAGAGAAAGCTTCTTGTTGAAAAACACACAGACAAGAAGGTACAAAACGTACTTATAAAACTCCCATACTCACAAAAAAAAGAAAAAAGTTATGCTGAACATTATTTGCGTGAAAAAACTTTGATACAATTTATTTGTCACAGCAGTTCGACGCACATTATCCATGCAAAAAAACTTTTGTTCTTCAACACCTATCGATCAATTATAAAGAGCACTTACGAATTCCCCGAGGACCTAACATGCGGCGTAATACAGCGCACTTAAACTGCTAGTTTATAAAGAAACCATCGTCAATCAATCACCATGAGCTAGGCTGGAAGTTCCGAACTCCCAACTATGTAGTAAGAAACTTAATATGTAATTGATTCCAGTTCGGCCGAAATGTATTAAATTAATGCTCGCTATGCAAGCGGCTGTTACATGAAGTACAGGGAATAATACAACTATTCTGACCTTGCATCGGTGAATAGTTAAGGATGAAACTGATGGATGCGTGAGCTAACTTCACCTCACTTTAAAGTGTGACCAAGTGGTCACACCAATAAAGCCATCACTGAAAAGTTTCAGTGATGGCTTTATTGGCGTGTTTAGACTGCCTTAAATTTAGAACATCGTTTTACAAAATCGTATCGTTATATTCCAATATTAATTAGCGCACAATGCTTTAGAAAGAAAGAAAGAAGTATGTTTATTTTGTGACAAAACATAAAAAAACAATAAATAACATAAAAGTGTGCATTTAAGATGGAGTGACACGTTTTGGCACCAACAAGGCATGTACTCAGCATATGCCGGAGCATTTTAAAGACACTGGTCTTCCGTAAATGCCTTAGAGGAGAAACCATACGCACAAAAATAACAGCAATCATCCCAGTTCACAACATATAAACAGAAAGTTTCTCATTTTACAACAGCTGCTGATTTTGTAACTTCATCACCAAATAAAAGATGTGGCTTCTAGAACTCATTGCACATATCTTGCCACTAGTCTAGGTAATTGATTCAAGTTCAGCCGAAATTTATTAATCTCTGCTATGCATGCGGCTGTTGCACGAAGGTATCATGAATAATACAACTATTCCGTCCTTACATCGCTGAATAGTTTAGGTTCAGCTGATGGAGCAGATGGAGGCTGAAGCTAACTTTGCGTCTCGGCGGCGACAACTTTGCAGCTGGTTAAATGACGCGAATTCAATTCAACAATATTACAACGCTTTATTCATAAAGGAGAAACCTGAACCAAACTCTGTCAATTTTTATGTTTTGTCAGATTTCAAGTGTGCGGATTTTTTAGATTTACTAATCACAGTTTCAAGAAAACTCTGGGTACCTAAACTTGTATTTCACCAGTACATCTACCATGAGTTGCCACTTTAGGGTACAGTACTTTGATGCTATTATTACGTTCTGGTACCGCTTTTAGTTCCATTTCGTATCAACAGGGGTGCTGTACGAAATCCCAATACAAATATTTTACGCAAACGATAACGTAAATTAAAAGTGGCAACGTATGGTGGACGTACAGTCCTCTCAGTGAGATCAATAAAAGAACAACGCTAAGCAGATGTCTGGTGATTTCAAACATTCCTTCAAATTATACATTGATAATTTTGGACCGCTTGTATTTTGCACAGAAACAATTACGTTACCAAGTATAATGCCGTTTCTTACAATGCTCTATTGGTTTGGTTTCGATTTGGGTACAGCAATAGCTGCGTTGTGGATGGTCAGTCAGAGGCAAAACTCATTATAAACTTAATGTTATAGAATTGAATGTTTTCATAGTACCTATAACTATTTTTTATTTAGTCAAGTTACTAAGCATTGATTGCGTGCGCTAGTTTGATTGATTGAATTAATTAAAGCATTTATTGACTCTTTAGTTTAAAGAAAAGATCTTAAATAGTAATGTCTGCGGCGGAAGCTGGTTCAGCATGATTTTTTCAGATCATTATTTAATATGTTCTGTTTTATTTCTAGCAGACCCGACAGACGTTGTTCTGTACAATAACTATCGATTTTTTTTCTGCAAATTTTACATTGCCGTAAACTAAACAAAAACGCTTATCCACCATTCGAATCCGGAGACATGATTATAAGTTCATACAACAATTCATAGCAAAAATTGTTCCTGGAACATCCGCTCACCACTATATCCCAAACTGGTGAGTCAGAGGCAAGTTGACCGTTGCGTTCTTAATGAACGGAACACTCTGAAGCCAAATCCGTATTAGAATGTGGCAAGTCCGAGAAATATTTTCCAAAAAATCTAACTCAGACTAAACAAAAACGACGAACAAGCATCGTAAGTCAATGATCCGATAGCCAGCAGCAGTCTTCTCTTTTACCGAATCATAGGTACAGTGTAACAGCAGTGTCCATTATTTGCAACTAAACATCCACATGAATACTTAGCGAAGGAACTGATGGCTCAGACGGAGGCACGGAACTAATTCGCGACTGCGAGGACTTCGCCCGATAGCTGGTTTAATGGCCCGTTCAGACTGCCCGCCTGAGCTCGAGCATTTGAGTGTTAAACGAGATATAATTTAACTGGGGAGGGAAGATTTGAGTAAATTTTAGACTAATTTTCAGGAAATGAATTAGAATGTTTGAGTTACTGCAATTTATTGTTCCTATTCAGACTGTTCGATGCAATAAATTAATTCAGTCAACATCAAGGCATCAGGGCATTACCCTGATCATTGCGGATTTATTGGTGCTATTGAAAAAAAACGCTTTTTTACGGAATTGAGAGTTGGGTATGGCAAAAGAAGGATGAAAGTAGGATAAATGCAGTAGAAATGAGAGCATTGCGAAGTATGGCAGGAGTGACATTGAGTGTTAAAGTGGGGAATAGCATAATTAGAGAGCGTTGTGGTGTGAAAGAGGATGTTGTCACAAAAAATGAGATGGTAATGCTAAGATGGTTTGGGCATATGGAAAGGATGGATGAAAGGCGATTAACGAAACAAATTTACAAGGCGAGGGTGGATGGAGCTGTTGGAAGGGGAAGGCCTAGACGGACGTGCTTAGGACAAGTCCAAGACGTGTTCAGAAAAGGTCAGGTCAGGAGTACCCATAATCGACGAGCATGTATGAAAGGATTATTGAGAGTGAAAGAAGCGCAAGAGGTGTGTCAGGACCGTAGCAAGTGGAAAGATGTGGTCTCTGCCTACCATGTTGGGAAAAAGGCGTGATGGTATGTATGTATGTTTTAAAAAAAAACAACAATTAAGGTACCAATAACAACTGAATCAAGACCAAACTCGTAACTGGGGGCCTATGCATGCACTAACACAATGTCCGTAGTTACGGTCAAACTAATGTGTCAAAAAAGTCAACAAAAAAACTGATATTCTTAAATATTTATTTGTAAGTGGTGACTGTTATATTAAAGAGAACAAAAATATGTAACGGTTACTTAAATTTTCTCCGTTTTTATACTAAGGGCATTTGTTTCAGTAAACGGATCGTCAATTTATTATTAGGCAAATGAAACTGACTAAACCATATAACGTTTTTGAAATCATATTAACACTCCTGTTTGATCTCAAATAATTTGGGAAGATTCAATTCTATGTATTTAAATTTTACCTCAATTATGTTTTTTTCTGTATCCGAAACTATTGATATACCGCAAGTTTTTCTAAAAGGGGTTAAATAAAATCCGCTATGCAGTTTATACCTGACTTGAGTTAGACAGCAAAAATATTCAAAATGTCGGCAAACCCTCGCGAGATTCGAAAACAAATGTTAGTTGCCTGTCACGTGTAACTTTCAGCATGCCGGTATTTGAAAATGTATGTGCGAAAAATGTTTTCCGCGTTTCGAGTAAGCGCCACTAACGGTCCTGGAAACTAGAGACATATTGCTATATTTACAATTTCGCATAACATTGGAACAGCCAGTGACTGAAGCGTCACAGCAGTTTAGATAGCTAATGGACACGATCTACAGGATGTAACATAGGGAATAAATAAGAGTCTGTCTTTAAACTTTAGCAGTATTCTTTATGCAAGCGTCTCACCTTAATGAGGGGAAAATGAGTAGTAGTAGTAGTTACGAGAGGTCGCCTTAATACTTTACAGTTGTCTCTGATCAGAATTTGTCAGTTCTGATCAGAGACAGCTGTAAAGTATTAAGGCGACTTTAGCCGCTAACTAGCGCCACCAATTGTTTTATTTTTATAACTTCCTAATTAGACATTGTTATTAAAAATTGAACAATGAATATCTCAAAAAATACTTCTTTTAAATATTGGATGTCTGTCCACGACTATTCATTCTGTTTTAGGGTTCCGTACCTCGAAAGGATAAAACGGAACCCGTGATCTTTGTTGTCCGTCCGTCCGTCTGTCTGTGTGTCAAGAACCTTTGTCTCAGGAATGCGTGGAGGTATCAAGCTGGAATTTATATTAAATACTTAAGTCTACTGTCCCTTGGAGCTGTGAAAAAATCAAACTTCTAAGCTAACGCAATCAAAAGATATAGCTGTTTATGCCGCAAATTTCCGCAAATTTTCGACACTCGCAGGGGAATCAAAACCTACAGGGTACTTCCCGTAAACTCAGAACCTTGAAATTTGGTACGAAGCCACGTCTTATAGCACATATAAAGGAAAATTGGCGAAAACCATAAGTTTTTAGTTACTTCAGATAATAAAAATATTATTAATAAATATTCCTACAGATTTGTACGGAACCCTCGGTGCGCGAGTCCGACTCGCACTAGGCCGGTTTTTTAGTTTTAAACGCGATCTAAAACTCTAAAAGTCCACGATACTAGATCCCGCTCGATATCTCTCGCCGCGATATCTGAGCTTCTCGCCGAGTCTTCTCAGTATGAGATCAACTTCCGATGCGGTGGTAGAGTCACATTATGTTTGTATACAGTGTATTTATGTATTCATATTATTATAGTATTTAAGTCTATTACTACGATTTTTTTCTTGTAATGACGATTTTAAAGTACTTGACCTGTAGGTCTATTTAAATAAAGATATTTTTTTGTTTTGTTTGTTTATCTTCAATTTCTGATATTCGCTATTTCCTAGTTTTCTATCCAGACTAATATGATTTGTTTGATTGTAATGAATAGGCTTTGAAACTACGCGACCAATTTTAAAAATTCGATCTCCAATTTCAAGCTACATCAACAGAGAGTGACGACACGGATAGTTTTTTAAGTTAAGTTTCTGGTTCATATACTGCTCAGGCATTAATATAGGGCTTATTTTTTAATGCACAGCAAACAACTTATCATCCATCTATTTATATTCATTAATTAAATTATTTTCTTATCAAATATATCTTTTGACTGCAAGGAAACCATTTGTATAGCAAAATTGGCAATACAAACATTTCGAATAAAATACATCAATAGTATATCATATTTTTTCCTCAGACGCGCGACAATAAACTTTTTTACAATACAAAAAGACGATTTTCATATCAAATAGGCTGATAAATAAAATAAAATATAATTTATTTGTGATGCATTAGGTCTAGAAGGTCTTAAAATTATAATTATTATGTAGAGTCTGTGATCCGTTCTTTGATGAACATACAAATATTACAATTAATGAATAAAAATATTACATTAAACAATAACAGAATAGAATTAAGATTAAAAAATAAAGATAATTAAAAAAAACAAATGTCAAAACTATTAAGTCAAATACAGATATAAGATTAAATTAAGTATTATGATGTCAGCATTAACATTCCAAATTATTACATTAATAAATAAATACATTTGAGAGATGCCAACCAAGACTAACATTCGCCAAGTCGTCTGGTTAAGAAATCGCTTCAATGCATTATCAACAAGAAATTGTAGTAGTTTATGTCTGAAAATCCGAGTATCTACACTATTAGAAATATCTTTTGGAATGTTCGCATAAATTTTTGGTGCCATAGCAAACGCACCTTTCGAAAATAAGGCAATTTTGTGTTGCCGGATTACCTTGGTGCTTATTTGAATTCTATTGCGAGAGCCAAACGTAATTGTGAATAATTTTGGATTTTGTCTCACAAACATGGCAATTTCAAATATGAATAACGAGGGAAGAGTAAGTATTCTCAGGTCACTAAAATGGGTCCTACAGGTGTCAGTCCTTTTCAGGCCTAACATAGCACAGATGCATGTTTTCTGACACCTAAACACTCGATCCCAATTTGTGGCAATTCCCCAGAAAATTATCACATATCTCAATCTAGAAGCCACACAGCCATGATATGCCGTCAGCAAAGTGGAGAGATTAACTTTTTAACATCATGTTGTATGTTCGTACGGATTACGTGGTTGTTTCTTTGTTTAAACTGCATCACTTTGGTTTTTTCTACATTAATAACTAAAGTGTTCACCCGCAGCCACTCAACAACAGATTTTAGACTATTATTAATCAAATCTTTATCTTGGTATTCAATTGTACAGTCGTCTGCAAAAAGCACAATTTGTTGGTCAGTTGATTTAGGCATGTCATTAATATAGATTATGAAAAGCAACGGTCCCAAAATGCTGCCCTGTGGAACCCCGAATGTAACAGCTCTAGTAGTGGATTCCACAGCAAATCAACCTGTGCGCACATACATAATATTTACAGCCATAACAAAATAACTATCCTTACGACTAGTTTCATATGGGTAGTATTTAACTGCAAATCAAAAAATCTTCCGTTTGTTTGAAATAAAAATCCCAATACCAATCAAATATACAGATTGCACAGCAAATTGTTGATCTCATTGTGTCCTAATTAATAAATAATTAGCTTATTATTTGAAATAAAAAGATGTTTTATTCATATAAACTGCAGTATACGATAAGAAAATAGACACTCTGTTTAATAAAAAAAGATGTAAATAGTTTACTGTACGTTAGTAATTTATTAGGTATACGTTAATTAAAATGCTTTACATTTAAATAAATAGTAATGAGTCAGGAACATAAGTTAATGCCTAAATATTAATATTTTGAGGTAGCTATTTTGCTGTGCAATCAGTATATTTGATTGGTATTGGGATTTTTATTTCATACAAAAAGAAGATTTTTTGATTTGCAGTTAAATACTACCCTTAATATAGCTCTCAAGGATGACTTAAATAATTACAGTCGGGTAGAGATGTTATTTATATTTTCTAGTTTTAAAAAAACATTCAATTACCTTATCTTAAATATTACTTTCTTATTATTCAAATGTGACAGCTATTTCAATGAAGAAATGGCCAATGGTCAACTTGTAGAGAATACTCCATCAGCTTTATGTGTGTTTTTTGGGACATTATATTTTAAACAAATACAAATATTTCATTTGGATATACAAATGTAAGGTTATTTTCGCCTTTAACTATGTGATTAAAAACCTTTTCCGCTCCCGACGACTACATCGCCATCACTCACCATCACTGCCTAATTACAACGAATTGCAAGTGGCATCACGAAAACTTCACAATCTGCACCGGGACTAAGCTTTTTAATGGCTGCCAAGTAATATAAAAGTCATTCGTAATGTTTAGTCTAACAGCTTGTGCTTGTTTAACAAGCGCAATAAAAAGCTGACCCCAATGACTTTCCATAACTGGATAAGTCTACAGTCTAGTAACAGAAAAGCTTGAACATGGCACTCGTGTGACAGTGTCATCTTGCCTTCTGTCTCTTTCTGACATAAATTAGTGAAAGGAGTAGGAATGCATCGTAACTAAGGAAATAGCGTCCGCTGAGCACACTTTTTCTGTGCCTTAGACTGAGCGCTGATGCAAAGTCCTTGTGATTCAAATGTCATTGACCGAGCTATAAAAAATAGAAGCAGCCACGCCCGCGGGCAGGGCGATTGCATTAAGAAGCACTAATTACGCAGCGCGGTTACGAGCCGCGGTGGACCGCAATCAAAATGTTTCTACAGATGATCACACGGAACTAACATACTGGAAGTTGACGTTACTGCGACCGAAAGTACAGTACGTCTACCATGAGTTGCCACTTTGAATTTACATTATCTTTCGCGTAAATGTACGCGTGTATGTGTATTTTTTACGCGAACGATAATGTAAATTCAAAGTGTCAACTCGTGGTAGACGTACAGAACATGGTTTTGAAGTAAGGATAAATATCCTTGTGTTACGAGGTACCAGGCAAGGAATTAATAGGTCTCCCAGACCCCACACTCCAGACCTTAGTCAATTTACAAAAGATCGCTTCCTAAATTGACCCGACCGGGAATCGAACCCGGGACACTACGCAAGCCAAGGCCAGAAACCGTGCTTCAGCGCACTACACCAATCGTTTCGTCGCAGCAGTGCAGAAGTGAACAATTTACGGCCAGAAAGCTAGTACATGTACATTTACAAGTCGAACCACAAAGGCAAAGTAGATCATTAGTATGAGCAGTTAACCTGAATCCTCAGGAGGTGAACCTTGCATCCGTGTTTTGTCACGCACGTCTTCGGCTTTGTCGAGCGTTCGGGGTGTTTGTTTACTTTAGAAGTTAGTTTCCACAGGCCCTAATACAACCAAATTCTGTCTAGATGGGTTCTCCCTTGGTTTTACTAAAAAAGTTTCATATACTTTTACTTAGATACTGGACAAAGTACTTTGTTTGTAGAAGAACCTGCTTCTTAGACAGAGACCTGCTGGCCTAAACTGCACTCAACTGCGGATAAATCAAAAACTAGTCACAAGAATCCCGAGCAAAAGATCTTCACGCATGAAATTAAGATATCCCCGCAAAACTGTTTTCAGAACATTATTTTCTTTAATAAATCAAGTGGGCCTTTTCAATTACAAATGAGTAGTCAATCCAAAATGTTTAGGTTTTCAATCCACAGATGTGCATTATTGGATTGCATCTACATGTAGTAATAATTTGAATGCAATTGAGTATTTTGTGACTTTACATGGCTTTAAAATTCATGGCGCAGTTAGATCGAGCTAGACGAACAAGCATAGATTTTCTTTTAGCTGACAACGATGGTTCACTTCTAGCTTCAGAAGGTCTTTGGCATTAGAAACGTTTTCACTAGTAAGTTTACAGAGATGGATGGATCCATTCCGAAGTGCTGCCTAATTGTAAGTTTAGGAAACTCCTGACGGGCGGAAGGGCGCCGTATGTTATTGAAACTTGCAACAAACTAAATTGCATTAATTTGTTTCTGTGTGTGAGTGTATTGTTGAGGTTTCAATTTGTTATGGAAACAGATTCAAAGTCACCTGTTTAATTGTAAGTTGTACTTAAGTATTTAGCGTTATAACACGCAGATAATTTCGCCTTTTGCCAAACCTTCGTTAATAATTAAGATAAACCTTATTTACCAGCGAGATGATTTGATTTGATTACTTATAGTTGATTTGCTAGTAATTACCCAACAAACTGATGCCGGAAGTCCAGCATCATTAATTAAAGAATTTCCAGGTTTAGGACGAGATCAAAAAAAAACGGATGAACAAAACGGTCTGTGAGACGTGGCTTCGTTTCAAGCAAATCTTATGCCTCTAAACGCCTTCACACGCTTGAGATTTATGCCAACCGGACCGCACAACTCTCCACCGCCCCTTGTGCTCCATAAACAAATAATAAAGAGTAAAAATTGTACAGTTAACCATTGCTAGAGCATACCAGTACCAGCATAATCTGATCCCTCATTGCTAAAAACCCGCATACTGCGCGCGGATCCTACTCAAATCCACAGTGAACCCATAAACGGTTCTAGACTGTACCTACTAAATTCTGCGGTTAGTTATAGATAGAGACATGTAAATCCGAACTAAAGGTCACTATACCCTACATTTGTCTTCATAGAGGGCTGTTTTAGAAATATGTTCAAGGGTCCACGCTCCGTCGTCAGAGCCGTGGTCTCCTCAAGATTTATACCCTTCACCCGCCGTTAGGCACCGCCTCCGACCTCCGTATCTCAGTCAGCCCTTGAAGGGACTTAGCCGTGATTGTTCCGCAACTTGATAATTATTACAGCCATTATAATTTAACTGTTTTCTGCTAAAGCGATCGTTACATACTATTTGTTATACTAAAATACAGAATCGCTAGTCTAACCCAATCTGTAAACAAATAGGTTATTTCATAAATTGATAAAATTATAAACAGTTGATAAAATGAAAATTTTGCTTGCATGCATTTTATATTAAACACTTTATGATAAAATTTATTTTAGAAAAACCTTGAAAGAACTGACTGCACGCCAATAAACGAGTAGAGTGATAAATTATAAAATAAATATATCTTAGGACTTAGAATAATTACAAAGAAACTAAGTCCGCGCGACCATTTTAAGGAGCCAAATAAGGTGGCTCCAAACGGACCGCTTTGCAGTGTTCATTACAGCTCCGCAATGTTCAATGTCAAAGCGCGCCGCACGTAAGCAAGCAATAGTCACGCATGTGTGGATCGGTAAGTGCTTCATTTTTGACGGTGCGGTTGTATGAAGACTATCTTAATATACGTTATTATTCTAAGGCTTAGGATTATAGATGCTGCCAAGCGAATGCTGTTGAATAAATGACTTTTAGGAGGATCTTCTACTGTGATGAGAATTGCATTTCATACTGAGGAGCCGTAGCTATAATGTAGGTAGATATTTACCCGTTTATTTTTATACGAAGCCGAACAAATATTGTCCCATATTCATCTGGAAGTGAGTTTTATAGACCTAAACACAAAGAACATTCCCTATGAGTGCTAACTATAGATGCGAAGCCGGTAATTAACATTTCAAGGCTAGCGGGTAGAAACGGCTTATTTGGCTTTTCATCATTTCTAGCGATAACTAGCAGCTGGAAACTTGCTTGCTTACATTTTATTGATATTTCACATGATTTAGATTTAGTTTTTTGTTTTTGTTGTTAGTGTTCTGATTTATTAACTATTGGAAACATTTAACCTAGATAGACATAAAAAAATACATTTGCATCTGTTTTAGGAGTTAATAACTTGCGTCTTTGATTTAGGTAAGTTATTAGTTACAAACGGTTTATTCCGGGTTTATTTAGAAAAAACAAACATAGCAGAACTTAAGTGCTACTGTACCTATAGTAAAAATAAGAGTTTTACAAAAAGTATGTAAAAATCAATTGTTTTTCACGGGTATCAATTGTTTGCTGTCGGGTATCTACGGTAGCAAGCGGCTCGTTATTCGTTTCTAGCCGCTCGTTTCGGTAACTACCGGGTTACAAGACGCTGGTTTACAACTATATTAAGTACTAACTGCTAATTAAAACCAGCTAAGGTCAACGAATTAATTCCCTTAAATGTCGCGATAGCCATCATGGTAAAATTAAAGAGAAAAGTTATTAGTGAAAAAAACATTTATAAAACACTTATTGAACGCCACCACTGCCTTCCCAATAATGATGAGGAATAAAATTGGTAGGTAAAGCTGGTAATTTTGTATTTTCTACAATCATTAAAAATGTATAGGTAAGTAACTCGTATTATTTAAGCTTCAATAAACCGCATATTTTTTCATTTTGGGAGTATTTTAAACCTTATAGTTAATTATTTAACAATACTTCGGTAGTCTACCCACTCGTGAACATTGGTCGGCGTACAAAAGTACAACACTAATTCCCAATTTATAAGCATGTGGAAAACATCCCCAAATATTGTTAGTACTTGGCAAAGAAACTGAGAAACCCAGATAGCGATGTTCCATGTCATCCCCTGCCTCAAAGAGTATATAAACACTACGTTTCCCCGCCTATAGCGCATTTATTATTAAAGATTTGCAAATTTCATGACCAAGAGGGAGATACGGTTGATTGTAGAGACTCGTGCACACTGTTGATAGTTTTAATCAACGCACATCAATTAATATCTACTCTTTCCAAGAATCCTGGTCACGTGGTATAGGGAGGGCTTGATCACAATGTAAGTGATTTAAATATAATGGATGCTTAGCTTCGCAGTGTATTACTTTTAACCACGATGTCGCCATCAAAAAGGAGGAGACAGAATTTTATGAAATAAGTAAAGAAAAAGTTAAAGTTCATGTCGTTTAAGATATTGAAGGTGCAGACAGTTTCGCGAGAGAAATTGCATTCTTTTGTCTGTTTAATATGAAATAGTTATACTTTCATGCGTCTTTTCGCAAAGTAAAACGTATAACTACGAGTCAATTTGCTGGTGAGGCTTGCTTGCCACTCAAATTCATTTTGTAGATGAACATGCAAAAGTGTATGGAGCAGAATAATAGTATGAAAAATTGCACTGGCATAGTAGTAACATTGCATTTAACGGGGTATCAAACCGCCAGCTGCAGTTGAGGTGCAATAGCTCGTTGACCGCGCGCGTAAAACATTAACCACATCGTAATTTCTAAACAAGGTTAAAGACGATTCTAAGACAGAGAGATAATCTTAATACAAAGATAAACAGGAGGTTACTGCCACTGTTTATTTTATACAAAATCACAATGATAGAAAATTAAGGTAATTATAACACACACATAGAATATCTACAGTGGGTGAAAAAGCAAGTATTGTTACACAGCTTTATTTTAAAATGACTTATTTTTGAAGTCCGGTTCTTTAAGGCTTGCGTAGGAAATACTTTTCATAGGTAAATTTGCCGGGTATATTTTTTATTCAACATTCGAAATTGATCTAAATCATTAGGCTATCGCTTGAAACAACGGAATCTGCCATGCAAAATGTTTCATTTCAATTACACTGGAACTAAATCATAGTGGTTTTTGATAAAATAAGGTATATTACCCCGTTATTGCTGCTCCAGTGTACCCCAGCCTTAATGCCCTACACCCCTGCTGAAGTGCAGTCACAAATAACGCAGGGATGTAATGTTTTATTGCTCTTGTTTTATAACCGCGAAAAGAAAGTAATCTCCCTTATTTACTGAAGAGCGCGAAAGTAAAACGGATTGCTGAGGGAAAACAAAAATATTAATACAGGATTTTGGCCGTAAATCTAATGAGGGGTTGGTGAGACTGATTCATTGGGTATTAATGCTGATGATTAAAAATTATGAGCTTTTGTAAGTATTTTTTTAATGTTGAGTATTCTGAATAATCGCTATACCAACCAAATGAAGCCAAGAGAGGTAAATTACACCGCCTAGCTGTGTGCGTAGATATATCTTTTCTGCTCTGCTAATGAAAATACCCTCTTTGCACAGCGTGAGCCAGATCACCTAGAAAAGTTGCACGTAGTTAGCAAGTTGGAGGGTAAGAGACCGTTAGGGCAACGCCCGAAAAGATGAAGAGACCAAGTTACGAGTACCAACACGCTGGAGGTCCCCATAAGCGCTCTATCAGGTAGAAGACCAAAGCAATCGGAAAGAACATATTGCAAGCATATTTTGCAAGGCTCACGATCCCAAATAATGAAGGTCCAACTGAGTAGGAATAAATATAGACGGCAGTCGTCTTCATTTGTTAAATTCTCAGAATTTGCTTGATGACGAAGTAAGTAAAAATGTGCACATGATCCAGAACTGTATTTTCGCAGCGTTATTCACTTTCAGCATTTTTATTCAAACTCCGACTCCGCCATGGCCCGACGTGTAATTTCGCGCTTCGCTTTAGAGCGACCCTCGTGAGCGCATAGTTTCAAGTTGTCACCTACCGGTGCCAGTCAAAAGATCATTGTTCAGAGCGACGATTGTCGCGAATGCCCTGCGAATGGAAAATAGAACAGTATGCAGGCATCGAATTGTTCCGTAGACCTAAGATAGGTCCTCCGTTTAGTGATCAGATTTAAAGGATCATTATTCGCAGTCATACATTCACAGTTCAGCATAGGCCTTATTAAAGGTGCCCTGAACCTCTGAAATCCTGGAGCAAAAGAAAACTTGCAAGTGAGGTGTTCGTCCACTTTGCGCGCTGGTATCCAAGGCTCCCTTGTTATCGAGTTGCCTCCATTCCAGAAATTTTCTGTTCCAATGACCAGCAATTGTTTGCACTAAGTCTAGCACACTTGCTAACTTTATAAATGACTCACAACCCATGAAATATTGGTGGCAAAATTGTTTGGAACAGCCCTACATTATTGGGACGTCACAGTGCCGTAGCCCGAACAAATTACATCGTCAAGCTCTTGAAGCGCTAAAGCTATAGAGAGATAATAATATTCTTCTACATCACCGCTATCAAAATTATAAATCATAAAATAATTATTGACTCCGATCCTGCTTACGCACATCTTTTTATATTCGAATCATAAAATGTCTACTGATTGATTAAATCAGCTTGTGAGGTTCATAGTCTAACCAACGACTGTCTCCTAAAGAATAAGTAGCATGCAGGCATTTGAAATGTTTTCAACGATGATTTCCTTTTTTAAGAACGAGCGGAGTTATCCGTGTTGCAGCAAGCATGCAACATTATCCGTTATTGCCACCAGAGCGAGTCTCGGCAAGGGCTCATTTTGCAAGGACGCAGTTGAATGCTTACTTTGTACAACATTTTCTGCAAGTATGCCGTATAAAAAGTCAGTTTCCGCTTTGCATCTGTGCGGAACTCTAAACGTGCGAGACGGCGCAAAAATGGCACGCCACGGAGCTGCCATTGAGAACTAGCTCAATAGTGCTGTTTCAAATTACACGTTCAGGTAGCTGAAAGGTTCGCTTATTAAATTTTGAGACGTCACACGCTCCCTCCGACATTTCCATGCGGCTGCAGGTTTCAAAACAACACAGTTACTACGTCTTTGCTATTATCGAGAATTGTCATTTCAAAATTGTCCACAATAATGTATCTTTCATGGGTCGTGTGTAAATCATGGCGCGAGGAATTCCTCGTTAAAGCAGAAAAGGTGGATCAATAGCTGATAATTGCAGGATTCTAGTGAATGACGGCCACCAACAACCAACTGCTTTGGAAATTGATGGTAGAGGCTCTGACCAGTGAACGTGTCTAAGAATGATGATGATTATTATTATCTTTCAAATTGTATGAAAAGTAATCATTCTCAAATATTTACTCCTTAGCAGAGTGACAGTCGGTCAGCCACTAGTGTCTACGAAAGAAGCGTTATGACACATCTATACTAAAATTATAAAGAGGGAAGATTTGTTTGTTTGTATTAAATATGCTCCGAAACTACTGAACCGATTTCAAAATTCTTTCACCAACATAAAGTTTCATTATCAGGTTGTGAAATAGGCTATATTATTTTTTAATTCAGGCTATATTTTGAAGGGAAAGATGATCTACCCGGGCGAAGCCGCTGACGGACAGCTAGTCTTTGATAAAGTGAAAAAAACTACTCAAAATAAACATAATTTAATAACTTATCATCTAAAGTCTCTAACTTATAACAGGTGCTCATCAAAATAACACTTTCAAGCGTTATGTAAATAAAATTAGTCCTGATAGGGTCAAATTATTACCAGTAGTAAACCGTACGCGTGAAGGCTTTCTGAAATTATGCTAATATCCACATTCCACCTCATTGCCTGTATTCAACCTTACAAAACAGTAATTCTATTCACCATACCTAACGTATTTGTATCGTAACACTGTAAGCGCTTGTAAACTTAATAGTTCACTACTTTTTAGTTTAAATTTTGCTACGAATAACAGAAATGCAAACTGGCGTCCTCTACAGTTCATTAAAACGAGCATAAATGCAAGGCTAATGATGAACTTTCCGTTTTTCTGTCAACAGCGTACTTTCCACCAAACCAGGCAAAAATGCGAGGGTAAAAGTTAACGTTTTAAAATAGGTCCTATATTTTTTGCCCGCCATCCGCGACGCAATATGTGCCTGACACGCAGCCCGACTGGAAGTACGTTTATATTTTTAAATTCACTACCCATAAATATGCGCATAAAGGGATCCGATTTGATTCCATTAAAGCACCGTCCCAATTCGCCTCCGACTTCAGCTGATCACATAAATTAGCCTAAGGCTATTTATCATGCAGAATAAATTACATTCCAATGTTTTTAAAATTCGATTTGTCTCTTTTCTGATCAATACATTGTGTCTTTTCTTTAAAGATTGAAATAAGTTCCTTTCAATTTAAATATGATAACCGTGGCAGGGTAATTTTGGAATGGTTTTGTTTAAAAGTAAAGTTATGATATCCAATAAGCTAGCTAATATCGCCGCATCAACATTTGTTGAGGAAAGTAAACGAGTCATCGCTCAAATTTAGAGAGAAAACGGAGTTAACCACGGAAATGAATATTGGGCTGGTTCCGAATTGAGACAAATTGGTTTAGTCTGCGGCCGCGGGCACGGAGGTGTTAGGAGGCGATTAACTTTTAGGCGCCAGCGGATACTCATGCAAAGTTTCCATCGTTATGTCGAGTTAAATAATTACACATTGCATCGTCCTTATATTATGAATATTGATATGAAGATAAGCACATAGCTAAAAAAACTATTAAACTAGTAAAATACTAATTTATTAATACCCATACAAAAACGATCAGTAATAGTGCGTTTAAGTCTGTATATTCGGATGCGTAACCATCATCATAAAGGTTTACTGATATTACCTATAGAGCGTTGCGTTCAGATTAGTAAGTAGAACTGTCACTTGAATTTTGAGCTAATTTTCGTTTACAAAATTTTCCAGTAGAACAAAAAGTGCCAGTGAAATAAAATCATAAGTTAGTTAGTCAGTTAATCATAGTTGTTGAAGGCGTGCTCGCTCGAACCGGAAGTGGTGTGTCACTATCATTAAAACGCTCTATTTATAAGCTAAGCGCGTCAACACTCGTAGGTTGGAGTTATGGATGTAGCAAAGGGCTACTTCCATGACCCCAACCTAAGAATTGTACGCGTTTACATGCGCTTCTAGAACGATCTTATACGCGCGTATAAAACGCTAGTCTGAGTCAGCTCTAATGTGTCCGCAGGCTGTGTAGCTCGTCTCGTCACCACCACGCTAACTACAGCCCTTAGGTGCCGGAGGGAGCCTTTGGAGCGACTTACAACCTTCTATAACATGTTTTTATAAGCAGTGTTACTGAAGAAAAATATTTTAATCTGAGCTTCAAAGGGTCTCGTAGTTTTCAAGTGCAGACCTGGGGCCGTATTTCAATCTTTTGCCACTGTCACGACGTGGCCGTTTACGATACTAAGACGCTCACTTTGTATAGACTAAAGCGTGAAGTGAGCATTTTAGTATGTACCGTGAACGCTCGCGCTGCCAGGGTGGCGGGCGATTGTAATACAGCCCCTAAGCAGAAAATGGTTAAAGAACTAAAAATAAACTTGAGGTTGTTTGCTGTTAACATATTTACGTTTTTTATTTTAATCACCCTAGCTTACAGGTGAGGTTTTTGAAGGAACTAATTAAAAATAATTAATTGGCATGGGTCTATTGTAACAAATTACTCGGAAAATCAGGAAGCCTTATGGAAACGAGTTCAAATCAACTGAAAGCTATATTTACTTAGCCTAAGTTTTTAAAAGTACTAGGCAAGCGCTAAGTGAAAAAAAACTTTAAATTTCAAAAGATTTATTCATATCTAACTTTTGTAAGAAGAGGAAAAAATAGTCAACTTGAAGCTGACAAAATAATGTTTCCGACGTGAACAAAATATCGCGGTTGGACGCTTCTCGTCTGACTTCGCGAATTCTGCAGAATTCCCTTAATTTTCCTCCCGAAATTTACTGTTTGAGTCTTTTAGGGCTCAGCATTGGGTGACTTTTATTTAAAATCTTAAATGCACGTTTCACTGAACGCACCGAAGAGTAAGCATTTTATTAACTACTCAGCTCTTTAAACGCTTTGATTTCATTAATTCGTCAGAACATAATTCAGAGATAGGGAAAATATTTTGAATAGTATTTTGATAGGTACTTACTAGACAACAAAATAGAGAAATTCATAAGACAGCAAACGTGTTATCACACATTAAACTTTGGCTTAAATGATGTTCCACTTGAAAGGGTGGATCAATTTAAATACTTGGGCCACATACTCACAACAGACCTCAGAGATCATGCTGACATGGAGCGGGAACCGAGGCGCTGTCAAAACGCGCGAACATGTTGGCCCGCAGGTTTGCTCGATGTTCAGACAGGGTCAAAATTGCACTTTTCCGAGCTTACTGTACATCGCTATACACCTGTAGCCTGTGGGCGGACTACACACGCCAGTTATAGCGCCCTTCGTGTCCAGTACAATAACGCGTTTAGGGCAGTGCTGGGGCTGCCCCGTTTTTGCAGTGCCTCGGGTATGTTTGCGGTAGCGAGAACAGATTGTTTTCATGCCACCATGCGGAAGAGAGGTGCATCCCTGGTGCGAAGAGTGCGGGCCAGCTCCAACACCATTATGTCAATGATTGCTGACAGACTGGACTGTAGTTATGTGAGGCATTGCTCGAGCAGACACACATCAAGCTGTGGAGGTGTGAGGAATTTTTAATTTTATGTTTAAATTGTTAATTGTGAATTTTGTGTTTTAAATTATTTTATTATTATTTTATTTCAATGCATTGTAATTCTAATTTTAATGTTTAATATTTGATTGGCATAAGTAAATGTGTAAGCTTTTATGGACCCTGTTGTCTGAAATAAACTTTATTTAATTTTAATACAAATACAAGCGTAAATGTCTTGAACCATTAATAGTTATACTAATCTCCCAAGTTTACCAGCTGAATAAATAAGCAAACTTCATAGACATTTCCCTGGGAATGATATTTTGTAAACTTATAAATTGAGGAATAACAATTCCTAGCAAAAAAATCGGACTGACTGCTTATATAAAAAATATACTCCTATGCGAATAGACTTTTCCAGCGTTATACTAATTTGTCACGCACTCGCTTTCCGCTTCAATCGTCAACACCCCTGCGACTTCGGTTTGATCGATGTGACAGAAGTAAACGGCATCTAGCTATGTAAGTAAAGAATCGAAGGTGTAATACTCATAGGTATGGTCTGTCTATTTTTTGAAGACCGTTTACCTATGCTTATAGTAGTTACATGAACTGACATACCAGGGGCCGTATTACCATCTCTTATAGCCAGCCGAATTAATTCCCTAAACTGTGCGTAGCGAGCGATTTCCTAATATGATCTTTCATTTTCTGCCAGTCAGCGGCAATTGCTCGCTACTCTCAGTTTAAGAATGGCTTTTTAACATACCATCACGACTTAATCCCAAACGGGATAGTCTGAGGCAAGTGACTGTGTCGTCATGGTGAACGAAACACTCAAAAGCCCACTTTTCACCAATGGTATTAGAACCCAACGTGGTAGGTGGTGAGCCTTTCACCATTATCAGGTTTGATTCGGTTTCTTATCGATGTTTTCCATCACCGGAGAGTAAGTCGTATATTTAACAATGAACACAAAGATTTTGGTTCTGGCCAGATTTGAACTCGGGAAGTCGGGACCACACGATCCACGATCTGAGTTCGGGTGCTGAACCACTAGGCCACAACGCTCTGGCATTATGAGATGGTAATACGGCCCCCGTATGACTTACGCGAGTGTTCGTGCTCTCAGCGGGAATAAATTGACACTAGTAAAACTAAGACAGTGTGTATGTAAACTATTGTACATGTCACTACTACAAGCATAGTAAAAAGATCTTCCTGAGATAGAACGTCTTTACGAGTACTGTCGGCTTATAACGAGCCCTTGCTTTGAGCTAGCTTTACGACGCGCAGACACGGGTCGAAGTCAATAGTGTTTACCACGAACCTGTGGTTGACTGTACTTAAACTCAACATTGTTCACGATTGGTTCGATTAGGGTTAGTCATTGTTGGTACACTTAATTCAAAAAGATTATCATATCCGCTTAATCTTGCTAACTAAAACAAAAAGCGGATTCGCTTCTTTTGAATAAAAAAAAATATATACGCTAGACACCACACCTCTTGTAATGGTCTCGAAATAAGGATTAATATCCCTGTGTTACGTACCATACAAGATAATAAGCCAGCGGCGTCATTTGTAGCCCCCTATTTTGACTGGGTCGTTTCGCTGTCTTACCACCGCAAAGCTCTAAGACCACACCAAACCACGCAACATGCGTTGAGACTGCCTTGCCTTCATTCATTGCCGAATAAAAAAACACATAAAAACTTTTTAAGAATCTTGCGTCATGACATTTGTAAGTAGTATGTAAGTAGACCGTTAGAGTCTCCTAATAAATCCACCAAATAGGCCATTTTTAAATCGGAAAAGTCCGTCAAAAGGCGAATGACGAATTCGAAATTTTTACCTTTTCTGTAGAAAATCGATAAGACTGTGCAGTTTTATTAACACAAGGGCCCCGTGCTCACCAACGCTCCCCTTGAGTTTGAGCTATGATCGATGTGTCGACATGTGCACTGGGGTTTGTTCACATCATTTATTAACTTTTGCCGCCGAGAAATTGTATTTCGGTGTACACGCATATACAGATATCACAATGGGAAGTCATTAATAACGTCTTACAGCGAGGCAATCATTTTTATTATTCGGTTGGCGTCAACAGTCGCTTTTTTCGAAATTTATAATTAAGTTTAGAGTGGAAAAGATGCTTTTATTGCTTAACATTCTGAGATCAACGCCAATACATCACAATGATATTTACAAAAAGCCAATGAAACAGTGGCTTCTTAGTGTAAGCTTTATTTTGAGTATATTTTTTCAGTGGCCTTTTTTGACTCTCGCCGAGACATTACAATAAAATCGCCTTTTCTCACTTACCACGGTATTCTTTTCAAAGATTAATATGTATTTTAGGATTCGCAATTTACATGGGCATCATAAATAAAGAAAAATTAAGAAAAATATGTTACTTAAGATCCCATTCGAGTAAGTGAACATTCAAAAAACACAGCAGTACTTAATTAAATTGTTAATTACAATCTCAAATACAACCCATCGTCTGCTACTGTCTGAAATAAAACACATCCCTTTTCCCTCTACTCAAGACTTCCCAAAGCACACAGCCCGCCAAGGAACCCATTAGAACTAAGTGCCACTTGTCGATTGGATGCAACCTGAACTTAATTGAGACTAAATTGAAACCAGATACTTGGAGAGCCGTCAAACTTCGCAAAAACTACAGAGGATTGTTGTTGCAACTTTTGTATCTGTACGGTTGTCAGTTTGTTAACTCGGAACTGTACTTAGTGCCGAGTGCGAGTTGTAGTGAGAGAAGTGAATAACTTCACCATCGCGTTTGCGAGAAATAAAACGCGGATTTGTATGGCATCGAGTCAACGCCATCTAGCGGCCTCAATGTTGCCCGAATTCGCCGCTAGATGGCGCTGACTCGATTCAATACTAATTGACATTTACGTGCTCGTAAAACGCGATGGTGAAGTCATTCGCTTCTCTCACTGCAACTCGCACTCGGCACTCTTGTTACTTTCAGCTTTCAAATTCTAGAGAAGTAGGATACAACTTGATAACACCACGCCACTTGAATCATCTTCGATAAATAATTTCGCCAATGTTTATAACATTAACAAAATGTGTCGTCTAAGTAATTTTATGAATATATCTCACATTACATTAATTTATCCTATGAATTAGGTTAAAGTTGTCTGAAATAGATAGCCTCCTAGCGATTACGCCACTGCAATGCGCTAAGTTTTCAATAAGTTTTCAATGTCTAAATAATGCTGTCATTGTTTATCCCATCTTCAACTCTCTGTAACAAGTATGAAAATTAAGTCCATAAGTAGCTCGTTTTTTTGTTAGATTACAATGATATAAATTAATATTTATTAACGTCATAGATGTCAAAATCTGTTAAAAGGCTCGGCTACTGCAGCACTAGGCTGAGGCACAGCACAGACAGATTTCGTAATATATTATGTGTAAAATAATGTAAAATAGTGTGTAATGTAATTAAATTAGGAATCTTTATAAATTATATTAGAGTCGATTTACGATTTCATGGCTTATTATGTAAACAAAGATCACACCGTAACAAAATCACGAATTTTTCGCATTGATCACACATTAATAAAGGTCGCACATAAACGTATTGCGTTGTAAAAAAGAAACATAGAACATGAAATTCATGCAAAACTGTTAAAATTAAGCATTCTCATATAATATTCATTCAAAAAATAAATAATGAAATAATTGTGAAAGGACATGGCCAAAAACTCATACATAAAATACCCAAAAATCGCCAGCGACGAAATGTATAAGAACGGGTTCACTATATTCAACCCATTACGTTTTCATAAAAATCAGCCTCCAAAACGATGTAGTATAGAAGTTATCAGACTGTATACTTACATTGGTTTTTATTGAGTGCTATTTTTATCAATAACATTTTAATATCCTATAATATTTATTTTGTGTTTATGTGTGTGTTTATTTGTGTGTGTGATAGTGTTTGTGCTCGTGTGTGACTATGCAACGCTAAGTTGTGCTTGTGTGTTGTCGTTATTGTTCATTATTGTTTAATTTGGTAGCTATCATAGAAAAAAAAAGATTTTGATATATTTAATACCTACTGTTCAACATCCAAACATACATGATCTAAAAATCCTGCAGGCTGGAGCAAATTGCCCTCATGTCCGGCCCAAGCAAGGAAATAAACAACGCTAATTATGTGATGTGGGCAGAACTGCCTAACGTTCGGGGACCATGAATACAGCTACAATAGTACTCCTTGATACATTGGCCATTGTAAAATATGTAGCAGTAATAGGTTTTCGTCACTGTATGACTGGACCTGTTTCGTATACGAATTAATGTGTTCTCTTCTTCCTCGTCGTTATTTAAGGTTATCATTTCGGGTTGCCTATACACTCCAATGGTGTATACGCCGGTTTCTCTTGTATGCTCAAAACAATAAAATTTCGCCAGTTTAATGTGGTATGTTCCAATCGCAAAAATCTGCAGTTGATCAAAAGTCATCCGTGGAAAATCTGCTAAGTCACATTGGGTCGCTTATGTTTTTTTCGTAAAATATTAAATAGTACTTCGTAATAATAACTTTTTTATGTTACGGACTCCAAAGATTTCATAGATCACAGCAAGAATCAATTTTTCATAATTTTAAAAATATTTATTATTTTATTATTAATCATCAATTATCCAGTATACCACATCATTTCTACAGTAAATTATTATATAAATTTGATGTACATATTATGCCTATAAAAACTATATACAGGGTGTCCCAAAAAGAAGTGTCAAGCGGAAGCCCACAGAAAGAGCACCCCTTGGGGTACCCGAATCACCCCCATGTATGTTACGCGATTGTTCATAGTTTTCGAGTTATGATTTTTTTTCTGAATTTCTGAGAATTTCGGACCTATGAGTTTAAATTGTTTATTTTTTTAACAGTAGAAGACTTTTCAAATTTTTTCTTTGCTCAACTGAATCATCCTTAATTGTACTTTGATGCATAAAATAATCAGTTTCATAGCTTTGACCAAAATGATGAAAATGTTGGTATAAAACCAAAAATGTACGGTTGATGAATAAAGACTTAAATTTTCAACTTAGAATTAAAAAATCTAAGCGGGTGACTGTATGGTTTCTAAGTAAAGTTTAAAAATGCTCCAGAATC
The DNA here is from genome assembly GCA_947369235.1 of Udea olivalis. Taxonomy (NCBI): domain Eukaryota; kingdom Metazoa; phylum Arthropoda; class Insecta; order Lepidoptera; family Crambidae; genus Udea; species Udea olivalis. Next base: position 9,637,010 of record OX376350.1, read on the forward strand.
TCAGCTTTCTTAATCATTACAAAACAGAAGTACTTAATGGGCTACTTTGGCTAAAATCAGCCTTCAAAGACAGCGAGGTGGAAAATTCTTGAAATTAGCCATCAGATTAATAACTGTTTTTGGCTATTTTATCATTCCTGAAGTTCATGAATTTGTTATCTAACCAAAAATTACTGCAGGAAGGCTAAGTAAATAATAGAAAGAATAAACATTTGAAAGTTTAATCAATAGAACAAAAAGAAATAGTTATTAATTATTTATTATTTATTTACAAGAAATGCTCAAAATGTCTACCTTCGTTCTCGATACAAATTCTACATCGTCTAAAAAAGTTGTCTTTTAGTTTTATAAACGCAATTCTGTTGTTTTTTATCGTCTCTTCTGCTTGCCTCAATTTTATTCGTAATTCGGCTACGTTGCTGATGTCCTTGGCGTAAACCAATAGGCTACTTGACTCATGTCTAATTTCATACAATAAATGAGAATTTCCTGCAGTATTTGGCTTAGGAAAACAAAACATATCGATTAAAGTAATTTAAAAGAGCATAATTAATTTTAAATCCAATTTCAAAAATCCTTTTTTTGGTTTCAACTTGAAACGCCAAAAACGCTGTCGGCCATGATGTGACGTCATACAAATTGTAAACAACTAAACATCATCCGTATTTCACTCGTGACTTTTATCGTGGTTTAAAAATTCTAAATCTTTGACGATTCTTCTATTAACGAAAAACAACAACATTAATAATCATGGACGTTGAAGTCTTAGCCATTTATTGCGCATATTTGTTTCAATAGGCAGTTTAAACCACAACTTTCCTGGGGTCTTTATCGATGTGTTCTTGCATTCTCGGACGATGCAATAACGATAATTACTATATTTCTCATGTAAACTAGTAGAAATCATGTTTTTATGTTAAACTTTTTGTGGTTATGCTAACCGCGTCTTGTCAAATGTATGTTTACAATGGGTATGACGTCAGAGCACAGATAATCTATAGGCTAACATGGCGGACAGCGTTTTCGCTCGTTTTAGAAAACCATTATTTTTAATTATAGTTTTGCGGTTTCACAGGCGTTAAAAAAATTAAGTAATATTTTTTCTGGCTTAGTAGAACAAATATCAACCATCTTAGACCTACTTTGAAAAAGAGTCAACTAGCCTATTCCTTGTAATATCCCCAGACGAAGAAATCAATTGGGTTCAAGTCGGGGGACAGTGGCGGCCACGCAACGGGCCCTCCACGGCCGATCCACCTGTCTGGAAATCTTTCAGACAAATATTGTCTGACGATTCTCGCAAAATGGCATGGGGCGCCGTAGTTTTGAAAAATCATATTCCTATAAAGCGTTAACACGTCAACATCTCCTAACAAGTCGGTGAGATTATGTTGTAGAAAATGCAAATAGGCCTCGCCGTTTAGTCGGTCAGGTAGTTCGAACGGACCAATCAGCTGTCCGTTTAAGATGCCTGACCATAGATTGACACTGAATTGTTCTTGGAATTTAGATTCCCGGGTCAAGTGCGGATTTACAAAGTTCCAAGAATGATAGTTGTGTATGTTGAAAATTCCACATCTCTTAAAATGTGACTCATCGGTCCATAAAAATTTCGTTTGCAGCTTGACGCCGCAACATTTCCTGACAAAACGCTACTCTTCTCGGATAGTCTGCGAGCTTAAGCTGCTAAACTTTTTGAATATGATATGGGTGAAAACCCTCTTGTTGGAGTATGCGATGTGCCAGTGATTTTGGAATTACGGTTCGACGTTGTATTGTTCTCACACTTACTGATGAATCTCTTGTCACTTCTTCGAGCACTGATTCGACACTATCTGGGTCATGCATTTGAGATACACGAACTGGTCTTCTACCTGGTGGATGTCCTCCCATGTAAGAGTTATGCACTCTTAAAATCATGCGATGATCAGGCAAAGTTTCGGGTTGAGGTCCACCTCAATTTTGTACTTGCTCCCTGTACAATCTGGCTGCTGCAGAAGCGTTTCCTCTTGCAAAGCCATAAAAGTAATGCATAAGAGCATAATCACGTGATGTGAAAGGCATCTCACCAAACGAATGGGCTCGAAAGTTCGTTGAGAAAGCCAAATTAGTCGAAGTCCAGTATCCACACAAAACTAAATCGTAATCGCACTCAAAGTCTATAACCCCTTACCAGGCGCCGCTGTCAAAATTTATCAAGACGGAATCTGATTGGGGTTCTGACACCTTGCTTCAAAATGACAGTGATTATCTGCGAGAAAAGGTTTTAATCAACTTTCCTGCAGTAATTTTTGGTTATTTAACAAATTAATGAACTTCAGGAATGTTAACATGGCCAAAAAACATTTATTAATCTGATGGCTAATTTCAAGAATTCTCGCTCGCTCGCTGTCTTTGAAGGGTGATTTTAGCCAAAGTAGCCCATTAAGTACTTCTGTTTTGTAATGATTAAAAAAGCTGAGATTCTGGAGCATTTTTGAGCTTTACTTAAAAACCATACAGTCACCTGCTTAGATTTTTAATTTAAAGTTGAAAATGTAAGTATTTATTCATCAACCGTACATTTTTGGTTTTATACCAACATTTTCATCATTTTGGTCAAAGTGATGAAACTGATTATTTTATGCATCAAAGTACAATTAAGGATGATTCAGTTGGGCATAGAAAAAATTTGAAAAGTCTTCTACTTTTAAAAAATAAAAAATTTAAACTTTTAGGTCCGAAATTCTCAGAAATTCAGAAAAAAAATCATAAACTATGAACAATCGCGGAACATACATGGGGGTGATTCGGGTACCCCAAAGGGTGCTCTTTCTGTGGGCTTCCGCTTTACACTTATTTTTGGGACACCCTGTATATATGACATTTCTGGCGAGTTCTAGGTATTTTTTTGGCCATGTCTTTTGCTTGACAGCAATTTTACAAATATTTCCTCTTAAATAAAATAGGTTGTCTTTGGACCATATTTAAGGATGTTGAAGTCACATAGACTCGACTGCGTGAGAGCACTGGTGACCTGTAACACAGGTTCTTTGAATCTACATCAGGCACCAGTCTCTCACAATGTAGCGGAGGTTTGACCTCAGCAATAGCTGTACCTAGCACATGTTATGCATTGTGAAAGAAAAATAAATGATTTATTATTATTATCATAGTGATAGGAACGTCGCGCGTCGCATGATAATTTCGATTGAAAGTGGTACAAATACAATGGCTGTCGATTTACGGTTAAAAAGTGTTTAAATAATGTTTTTAAATAATTAGTTTTCAGCCAGATCAATTAACACTTATAAAGTAATCCGGGAAAAAACTACTATCGAAAATCTTTTCGTGCGTGCGCTGGCCCCACTGTTGATTACGTGCATACAATGTATTACAAAAAATATAGTTTTTTAGTAGATCCATAAAAAAGTCCGCGACACACTTCATCTATTTTTTATAAATAAGTAGCTATAAGGTATGTAATGAGTTGAAAAATAATGCACATTAAGAGGTAGATTTTATGCATTATTACTACAAAAGCATATCAATCCTTATGATTACAAAATATTTCATCACCAAGAAAATGTTACGGAGATAAACTTTGTCCTTTACAGCACATTAATTGGATAAATAGATTCTGATATATCGTAAAATTAAAAAATACGCTGCCAAATTTTTTTAAATATATAAAAGCGTAAGTTCACTCATCACGAAATTTCAGCAACTACAAATGCTAGGAGTTTAAAAAATTTCATGGGGGGTTTTTTTTAGGACGTAGGTAAATAAGTGCTAACTAAGACGGGATTCTGTGAATAACAAGTATCGTAAGTCGGAAAAAATCCCGTATGTCATAAAAATGAAGTTCACGCGGGCGAAGCCGCGGACGGAAAGCTAGTCAAGTATAAAAGAATAAAAATTTAATTCTGAGTTATTTTGTTATTTAAAGAATATGTGTTATTATATTATATTAAATTTATTGCTTTAAACGATATGTGACAAATATATCCATGAGGGTGTCATTTTATTATCGAGATTAGGTCTATTTATGTTATAATTTGAGTTAAATATAGGAAAAAATATATCCTATTTAAAAAATGACACATCCAAAGTCGCCACATGGGATATCGTATTTAAACCCATCGTCGGGATCGTGAACGTGCAATACAAGTGATTGATTTGAGGGGAATACCCTACTCAAAGCGGCAGCGGCCGGCGAAACGCCCAAAAGCATGCTTGTTTCTAATAAATTTATGCCTGATCAATATTGTCTTTTGACTATTGTCCTTCAGACCTTGTGCATTTTTATAGTTATTTTGCTTTTTGAGGTAATGCGTTTTAATAGATACCTATGCCAAACAAATTTAGGCTACTTATCGAAAGTATGCCACTTAATATGAAACTCGTGGCGATTAGAAAATCAGAAATATGGAACATGATATTATGACAATTATCATTATGCTAAGGATTAGTTAGCCTTTATGAAGACTTAGTAAAAATCGGTAGATTGTAGTTCAAAAGCAGTATTTCAGTAAACTTCGAGAGATCTACTGAATTGAATCAACAACTTTAAAGTTATTAGTTTCCATACTCGTAAAGTTACAGGGCAAAGTCGTTCGCCACACACGTACAGTTCTGTCCGTCTGACACCCGGCGTGACAACCTTTTCGTGTATGGTAGGCTAATGACTCTGTATGATTAATTCGATGATTTCCCATCACCACAAATCGCTATGGTTGTCAATGCGCTATGTTCGTTACTTAATAAGACGTAAAAATGAACAGACCATAGATATCTAGCTCCCGAGACAGTCTTCGTTCTGTCAAAAGTAATAATGGCTTAAGAAAAAAAAAGTATTAAAAAATTGACGTCAAAGTTTGATAGGTGGTTTGTATAGGAAAAAACTGTTGTTTTTTTATTTTCCTCATAATTTTACGTTTTTTTATCCGAAACTCCTTTGTGCCTTGACAAAACATGAAAAAAAAAGACCAATAGGTTCAGACCCGTTCTCGAGTTTTGCTCTTAGCAACACATTTGGCGATTCATTTTTATTTAAAGAGTAGATACAGAGGTACGCTCACGCTTCCAGACAGACATTAAACAAACAATAAAGGAGAACTTTTGTAACGAAAGTTTAGCAGCTCCTATAGTCTCGTCTCTAACTAATATCTAACGAGTTTTTAATTTCAAAATGGTTTCATGTGCTGTAAAAGCGGTAAAAGTTGTGAGAAATCCGTTTGGGAGTAGCGCCAAGCGCGTCGAATGATTCAGTTGCAAAACAGATTTTCAGCCGCAAAGTTGTGAAACCACTAGCGCTTTAAAAGCAAACTTTTAATACAGCTTTTTACTTAATCATTCGTGAAATGGTTAGCATTAGGTAATATGAAATTAAAGCCACGATCACTCTGACCTACAGCCTTCTCTGCCATAAATGTGATATGTCATGCTATTCTGCGCCTAAAAAACTTGATTTCAATAAGATTATCAATTCAAAATTTATTGTACAAAAATTACCAATAATAATGATGGAATACTTCATAAAATTTTTTTACCTTGCAGATATTCCACATCTTGGAGCATTCCAGGTCGGTGATATGGAAGCTGATAGGAATCTTACGACAGTATTCAGTATTTTCAAATTCAAGCGCCAAATAAAGCAGTTTTTTTCAATGTGCTATATTATAAATCATCCAAAAAGGCAAAATTAGCAGTCGTTTCCTTCCAAGAGACAGACAATACTTAGCACTTTTTAATTAGTTTACGTTTCATAATACAAGTGTATCTGGAGCATCGCCAAGCGTTTAAAAAGTAAATTAAATTGGCTGCCGGTCCTGCAGGAACAATGGGCTGGAGCCCTGCAGTACGAATTTATAAGCTGCCTGCAGTGTCGTGCAACCGCGCCCTGATCGATGTTAACACCAGGGAAATTAACTACGAGTATTGTTGTCTAGCAGTTGAGGATGGAGCTTCGGACATTTGAAATTTCGGAGGAGAAGTACCCGTTAAGAAATTATTTACAAATGCAATGAATACATACATATGAGTACATACGCTCACGACTATATACTAAACGGGGTAATTAGAGGCAAGTTGACTGTTGTTGTCATAGTGAACGGAACACTCAGAAGCCAACCTTCAAGCGTATAACCCAAAGTGGAAGGTGGTCCGCCGTTATCTGGGTTGCTTGCAAATGAACAAGAAGATGATCTCGCGACCACAGGGGTGGCTTGGACCAGGAGTCCCTAACCCCTTAGCCATGACACTTATGTCACTTATGTCAAAAAGAAAACAGACAAATGGTCACCATTATTCGCAGCCATAGACGTCCACTGCTTTCCCTCTTAGATTTCCAAACAAGCTTGCGACTTGCAAAAATATTTTGTCACGCGTTTACTCTTAGAATTTGTATAAACAGGTGCGAGAAAAAGTGAGATAATTTAGCGGTGCTCGTCTTGCTTTCAAAAGTCTCTTCAAAATGGAGAATTTACAAAAAAAACAAATATGTATATAGGGAATAAAATTATATTTACCGCGTCAATTATTGTAAGCATGTAGGTAAGTATACAAATGTACTACACCAAAACATTTCTGGTCTACTTAATAAGGCTGAATTGCTATCGGTATGCATCAAAGAACTATACTCAGATAGATGCGAAATGGACGTGATTTGTCTCACGGAGCACTTTATGACTGACGAAGACAAACTTCATCTTTCAATAAACAACTTCAAAATCACATCAAATTACTCAAGAGACTGCCGAAGAGGAGGCTCATGTATTCTCCTGCGTCATGGATATGAATATAAAACTGTAGACATATCAAGATTCTGTATCAAATGTGTATTTGAATGTTGCTCAACAGAACTTACTTTTTATAACATAATCATTGTCTGTATCTATAGACCGCCTAACTCTGACTTTGACTTATTCCTTGAAAAACTAGATCAATTATTAGATTATCTTAACAATCGCAAAAGAAAAATAATATTATGTGGTGATTTTAACATTAATATACTTAACAGAAGTAGAATGAGTATGGATTTTGAAAACCTACTACATAATTATAACCTCAAGCTGCAAATTCATCAGCCTACGCGACTAAGTAGTAAAACATGCATAGACAATATTGCCACTAACATCTATCGTTGTAAACCCGATGTACTGGAGTTAAGCTTGTCAGACCACACGGCTCAGTTACTTAAATGCCCTGTCAGTAAAAAATGTATAGTGAACTCATGGCGTATCCGGAAACGAGACATGAACCAAAATAACCAAAAAAAGTTTTGTGACGCATTAGGAAACTTAAGCTTTTCTGAAAAACATAACGGACACTAATGAAGCATACAACTCGTTTTATAATACAATACGCTTGTTTTACGATCTATGTTTCCCATACAAAACTATTACCCTCAATAATAGAAAAAGACAGAAGTGGATTTCACGAGGAATAAAACTATGTAGCAAAAATAAAAGAAATCTGCTGTGGCACTATAGAAAATCACCTACATCAGCAAATAAAATGATTTTTAAAAATTACTCGAAACGTCTTAAGAAAATAATTTACAAGACCAAAAAATGCCAAAATAACTACTCTATTAGCTCAGCAGGTAATAAATCGAAAGCTACATGGGCTGTCATCAACCAGAATAAAAATAATTATCCGCGAGAAACCATAAAGGGCATCATTCAAAATGACAAAATTATTTCGAAACCCACTGACATCGCAAATTCTCTTAATAACTACTTCATTGACCAAATTAATAATACATCTAAATTGACATCTACTAGTAATAAAATTGACATAAAAACGCAATTCAATACCCATTCTATTTTCATGGCTCCAACTACTTGTTTCGAGGTTTTTGGAATCATATTGTCGTTGAAGAACACCAAGAGCGTCGGCTATGATGACATAAATACTGCAACGATAAAAAGCTGTGCTCAATATCTAGCATCACCTTTATCACATATTATAAATCTATCTTTAAGCCAGGGAGAGTTCCCAGACGCCTTTAAACTATCTATAATAAAACCTGTATTTAAAAAAGGCTGTCCTACTGACATGAAAAACTATAGGCCTATCGCTTTGGTACCTGTGCTGTCCAAGGTTTTCGAAAGGGTGATATACACAAGAATCTACTCTTTTCTTGAAAAATTCAATATGTTCACCCCTGAACAATATGGGTTTCGAAAAAACAGGTCCACAAACCTAGCTATTTTTGATTTGTTAAAGTTGGCCACAGACTCTATGGACAAAAAAGAAAAAATATGCGCTATATTTATGGACATGTCCAAAGCGTTCGAATATGTTAACCATAATCTACTCTTACTTAAACTCTACCATTATGGCATACGTGGGATTTCTCTAAAACTGATAGAGTCCTATCTTAACAATAGAAGGCAACAAACTGCGGTCAGAAGTGTCTCTAAGCAAGATACATTAAAAAGGGATTATATCTCAGATTATAAAGAAGTAGAGCACGGCATTCCTCAAGGAACAATACTTGGCCCCCTCTTGTTTATAATCTATATTAATGACCTTCCAACTGTGACAGAATATCCCATGACACTATTCGCTGATGACAGCACAGTAATAATCAGACACAATAATGATTTGACATATGAAAATGAAATTACAATGACTTTGACTAATATTATAAAATGGCTTGACATAAACAATTTAAACATAAATATCGATAAGACAAAAATAATTCATTTCCGCCAATACACTCAAAGTCCTAACTTGACCGTAAGATACGAAAACCAAACAATAGAATCAGTAAATTCAACAAAATTCCTAGGTTTATGCATAGATTATCAAACAAATTGGAAAATACATACAGACGATCTATGTAAACGTGTAAATCAATTTGTTTTTGCATTAAAAAGCATAACTAGAGTGGCTAATTTGGAGGCTCTTTTGACTGCATATAACGGATATGTTGCCTCCATACTCCGTTACGGAATAATTTTCTGGGGAAATTCTACTAACAAATTACAAGTATTTAGAGCCCAAAAAAAATGCATTAGAGCCATAGTGAGTTTAAAAACAAGAGATAGCTGCAAACCACACTTTGCGAAATTAGAGATACTTACGTTAGTATCTCTCTACATTTACGAAACAGCGGTATTTGTAAAAAAAAATGCACACTTGTTTCCCACCATATGCCAGGGCCAACAGAGGAGTAGACGCCACAAGCATATGCTAAGAGCCCCAAGCAGAAAAACTGCTTTAAAAGGCAAAAGTTTTTTCTGTATGGCTCCCAAAATATTCAATAAATTACCGAAAGATATAAGAAATGCAGACATTCACATATTTGTTAAAAAATTAACAACTCTTTTAGTTTCAAAAGCTTATTATACACTGACAGAGTTTTTGAGTGACAAGCTGTAAAATTAGTAAAGATAGACTGCTAAATTGTATATTATTAATCATTTCTGACATTATTTTATTGACTATATTTTTTTTAATTTTTATTTTTTATTAATGGATTGAATTTTTATTTTATTTTGATTGTAAGTATTAGCTTGAATGTATTTGTAGAATTATTTTTATTTAAACTGAACATTTGTATGCCAACTAATGGCTTAGCATAGTGATTCTGTACCTGTCTAACTATAACACCATGTATTTTTACACCTATGTTTAAACAAATAAATTTATTTGATTGATTGATTGATTGATATACCATCAACACCCATCAACACAACAAATACAATTATTATTAGTTTTTAACAGAACATCACGAGTATTCACCAGAAGTAGACGACACGAATGGCGTAGTGCGCTGTAGCACGGTTTCTCGCCTCGATTTCCGTAGTGTCCCGGGTTCGATTCCCGGTAGGGTCAATTTAAGAAACGATCTTTTCTGAATTTACTCGGGTCTGGGTGTGCTGGGAGACGCCCCTGGCTTATTTCCTTGTGTGGTACCTCGTAACACAGGGATATTAATCTGTACTTCGAGACCATTAAAAGAGGTGTGTTATCTGGCACATATATATTTAAAAAAAAAGTCATATCTACCTATTAGCTTTAAGTACTAATATAACATTTTACGATTATACGTTAGTAACGAAACCTTGTAAACAAATTAAAATCCAATCTGTTGTCGATTAAAACATATAATTAATTTTTACCACCGTATTTTTGATTCAAGTTAATAGGTACTAAACTTCAATCGGTACATTATATAGCCTGATACTATTTAATATCCTTTCAAGCAGAACTGTTAACTTCTTCTTGTTCACATCACCTGACCCTAAGTGATCTTAATTTTCTTCTTTGTTTTTTCATTGTTAAGTAAATATTAGATTAGATACTTAATATGGACATAAACATGTACGAGTAAGTGCCTAATCTATTTATTTATTTTATTACTGCCACATGATATATATTAATATAATCTTATAATAAGCATGCACATGTAAAGAACACATATCTGATATTGATTGTTAGTGCAGATAGCTCCCATGGTGGTAAGGACCATTCACTAGCGGTCTATTTGCCAGTATTTGTTTCAGAAACGTGTAAATAAAGTAAGAACTTTAGCTGTTTTAAGATTCAAAGTTTTCATCCGTAAATGATTCGTACTGTTTGCACAGTCGTTCAGAAAGCGTAACATAAAATTCGGCACGACATTTCGACGATAAAATGCATTCATGTGGACAGACATTTGACATTCCCACCAGTTTCACCACATATACCTACCACATCTCGCATTCATGCACAGAATTTATGGTCTCAATATGATAGGGGCTGTCTTTTCGTTACTTTGCATAGGTCTTTTTGATTGCTTTGCAAGCGGATGTAGATTAGATCCTTTCAGCGGAGTTTATTCTGTAGTCAAACAGGAAACTCATATGTGGTTTGATGGGTTTAGTTTTCTATGATTTCTCAGTTGTATTGTGGGGATCTTGTTGCTCCTTAGTTACTTTTTAGATTTTATATTTTGGGGGCACTATGAGAAACTGCCGGATACAAGGTAAAAATTAACACCCCCCCCCCCCCCCCCCCCGCCCCCTTATTCATACAAGATAAAAAAAATATGATTATTAATATAAATAATATAATTATATTGGCCTAAAGATAAAATTTCGAATATCGATGGTAAAACAAACACTGTAAAATGCTAAAATATCTAAGTAATTATTTTGATTGGTATCTCTTCGTAGCACACTAACTCCATTTGGTTCATTGTGATAGAAGCAGAAGGAACAGAGATAAAGAACTCCTTTGAAAAGCTAAACTAGCCTAAACTAACCTAACACGTTTGTGAATGTTGTGATTTCTGCCACCTTACATATTTAATTTAAACATGGACTTAAGATTCATTGTTAGAAAACAGATAGATGAACAAAAAAAACCTATGCATGCAATTTAGTTTTCCCTTCAGGCTGCAGCAGAATCAGTTCAACACAACGCAATCGTTTTAGAGGTTGGTCTCACTATTGCTATAACCAACTCCTAGATAGTATGAAAGTACTCGGTAGTTTCGTTTTCGCGTCCGACTGGCCAATTACCGCTGCTAATCAATTCACTTTGCCAGTCCGAATGCCATAGCTCAAACGTTCCGTGTTTGCGTCCGTTTTTGTGACTGCAGAATTAAATGGGCAGCTACGTGGAGGTCTGTCGGAAGTTGAACACTTCAAGGTCAATCATTTGATGTAGTCAAGTCAAGTGAAACTTTTATTGTGACCGACGGCTGCACATATTGTATAAATCGCGTAAATTAACAAAAAAAACCATTGGCTGACACCGACTCCTACAATAACAATAATTGTGCCTACATTATATTATCGTAAAGTTTTAGAAGAATACGCAATTAGGTATTTCTTTACTTTTTAGTGTTTTGTTTTGGAATAGTTTTTTTTGAAGTTGTTTTTTTTTGTTGAAGTTTTTGTGTTGATAATTCTTGAATTTCAGTGAATAGTTCTTATTTATTTCATACATCGAAAAAGTATCGTCCAATTGCTCCTAAGAATTGACGAGTTCCGTTACTTTGTCATGGATCCCATAATCACAACCTGACCAAACTCTTATCAAACTACCCTTGAAGTATATCCTTTTAAAAAGAAGCATCGAAATCGTTTGGCGTGATATTGAGTTATTCGTCCATTTGTCGCGCATATAGTTTGTCTAAGTTTAAGACATATGTGGTTTTCCCATGGATGCCACCGTCAGAACTGGAAAAAATTAAAATGTGACTAAACTGGCAGCATCAGCTTTAAAATAAAAAAATATTATCAAAATCCGTTGGCGTAATATTGAGTTATTCGTCCATATGTCGCGCATTTTGTCTATCTAGATTTAAGACTTATACGGTTTTATCATGGATGCTACTGTCAGAACTAGACCAACTTAAAATGGGACCACACGAAAAGGACCAGCTACAAATAAAAAAAGAATGATCAAAATCGGTTCACCCAGTCGAAAGTACATAAAACATAAAAACGGTACGGTAACAAACATTAAAAAAAACATACAATAGAATTTGAGAACCTCCTCCTTTTTTTAAAGGGAGGGAGTTCATTAATCAATTTTCAATACATGTAATCTTTTTTGTTCAACGTAATAATAATTATACCGGACTTATTTGTCAATATGACTAGTCATAACGAAAATAATAACGTGCAATAATTAACCTATTGCTTACACAGGTAAGGTGCATGAATCGCATATTTAATTTAATGACTTAGATGCATGCACTTTGACGATATGGCTTTAAACAGGTTTAGCTAATTACTTTCTGGAAATCGGGGTATTTCTATTTTAAATAACAACCCGTCCCGTGTTTCTATTGTTCAGGTTTTTGCATTGTGAGTCATGTTTTTGCCATGTTTTTCTTAGGGTTTTCTTACGAACACCCGTGTGTTCGGCTGAAACTCAAGGAGTTAAAGTTTGGTTTTTTTTAAATTTATTTACCATTACATTTAAATTTATAGGTATACAACACAATTAGAAATAATTTAGCATTCGAAAAACCACGAAGGTTTGTGATAATGCTGCAATGTAATTTACATAATCTTGTCAACGAGAGACAATGACGGTCCGCGAAGAACCGTGGCAACAATAAAGAAAAGAAAAAAAACACAATGACTAAGAAAGATACTTAATAAAAAAAATTAAGTATGTACTTATAAAAAAAACAATAAAATCAAGACTTTTTGCGAAGCATTTAAACGCAAAATGAGCTCGAAAAGCACACGCTCCATCTTACTTTTTTATCAAATGTATTATATTTCTACAACACACTTGTATTTATGAAACACTGACGAGAAAAAGCGGCAAATTATACAAACCTCTTTTCTCTATACATACATTTTATTTCGAGAAGCTATCTTCAGTAGTTTCGGTAATTTTCCTTATTTTAATAGATGTCTTAACTGAAATACATTAAATATAATCACTCGTTCTGAATTTACGGACAAAAGTTTGATTAATCATTATTTATTTAATGTTCAATTTGCTGCATTATCTATTCTCATTATTTTTACTCTAGCCTGTTTTTTGTTAACTTTGCAACTCAAACGATTTAAAATGAGCTTACGTTTTCGTTATAAAAATATTCGTATCATCTAAATACTCTTAATCTTACTGCACAGTTTGGGGCGAAAGCATGAAATGATAACATGACAAAAATATGAAGCGGTGCGTTCCCCTCTCACAAACTTGGAAAATAGACACGAAACTCATTTAACTTGTGAACAGAGTGAAGATGCAAATCACCCTTACACCTTACCTCACTCATCTTCGTTCAAATATGAATTTAGAAAACCTGTCATGTTCACAGAGTTTGTTGTTGGGAATTTGAGTTCGAAGAAAATATTAATCTCCAAAGATCTGATTTGAACATACGCAAAAACGTTCATGAACTGACTGCTAATTCTAGTGAAATTCATACCCAGAAAATCAATATCTTTTAACCCATTTACTGCCGAAAGAAAAACAAAACAGAGAAACGATTGTTAAAACGCACCGGTGTTGCGTGGTGTGGCATTGAAAGTGTTAAACTCTAAGGGTATATTCATACCAAGACGCGACGCGTCGCTACGCGCACTTTTTAATACAACTACTCAAAATTTAACTTATTAACTAGCCGAAAAGATACAAAATTAACTGTGAGAATTCAGAATACGTTGCAACACGCAGCGCTACGCCGCGAGGCATCTCGTAAATAAAGTTAAATTTTGAGTAAGTAGTTCTATGAAAAAGTGCGCGCAGCGTCGCGTAGCGTCGGGTGTGAATTGACCCTAACTAACGCAACTGACTGCCAACGCAAACACGAAACTTCTAGTCGAAAGCTGAAACTTGGCATGTAGGTTCCTTTCTAAGAAAGGATTTCCCGTAATTCCTAAGGGTAAGGGAGCTAACGGGATTTTTCCGGTTATGAGCTTATGAAATCGCCCGCAAAAGCTAGTCAATATTATTAAGTCGTTGGTTCGATTTCCTTCAATAACATTGTTGTGTCAATATTTTAGAGTTTTAAAGTGTATTCATCAGTCTTTCAGACCCACACAGGGGGGGGGGGGGGGTTTGATTCGTCCTAATTTAAAAAAAGGGTAGAAGCAAAATATGCGTGTTGAAGTACTACCCAAGTGACAAGATTATGGTTACACAAGAGTTTCCTAAATAATTACTAAACTATTTTTTAATTGAATCGATTTGCTTCACATAAACAATGTAGCTCAAATGTCATTGTTCTCATTGACTCATGACGCCGCATTTTCTTTTTCCTCGAACAGTTCGATGTCTAATTGCACCTCATCTAAACTATTAGTTCAATCAACAGGTAATTAGTGGCAAATACCCACAACCAGGTTCTCGTCTTGACAATTAGGCGAGCATTACAATAACGGACTAATTAATGTCATTGACAAGTTGACAGTTCAATCGGAAGCTAGCCATGTATAAGTGCGGTTTTCATGTTTGTTTTATTGTTTCTGTGATTGTGTGCTCTGTGGACTGTGCTAAAGGTATTTTTTGTTAAATAAACCTCTTTGTAACCATAACGTCGCGATTAGTTGTTAATGCTGTTAGGGAATAAACCGTTACCAAACCATAGTAGATATAAAAATTTATACCTAAACTTCTTCAAAGCCGTGTTAAATTTCTTCCGTAGATTACAAGGAATTCTTCATATCAAAAAAAAAAACATTCAAGTACCTGTATTATGAACAAACATAAATCTTAAAATTTTGCTCAGTACCTACCTACCTTTAAAGGAAAACTTAAATAAAGACTTCAATCACTTCATGAATTTAGTATCTAGGTAGTTTATGTTTGAATATTTTGAACTAACTGTTGCCAGCGACTTCGTACACATGGACGATTGGACAATTATTTTCTCAAAACATTTATAAAAATCGAAAGTGGCTCATAATTTCAATTCATATTTTTATGATAAAATTTTCATTAAAATCCATTCATTTGTTTTCACGTGACAGACAATCGAAAAAGCAATGCAAGTTTGTATTTAGTATCGTTTTTTACCTAGAACCTTGAGTTTATCTACGAATAATTATTGTTCCAAACATTAGAAAAATTAGCATGTACAAATTAAGTACTGTCAAATGAAAGGATGCACCGATAACTATTTCACAAAATGTCTTGTGTTGTGATATAAATATTATTCCAATTTGAGTTAACACCAGTTTATGTAGAAAAGTCACTCAAATCTTGAATTAAGGGGGCCTACTCCCGTTCGTTGAACACGTAGTGACCTGAATGTTCAGTATCTCGTTAAAAAAACATACTCACATAACATTTGAAATTGATGTTGATTTTTTGGCATTCTTAAAACAGTGTTTTATTGTACAAAATACAAAACCTAGTCAATACATAACAGGCTACGTTTTGTGTCCTTTGCACCCTTTCAAACACAAAAACAATCACACTATACAACCGGCACGGTATCACTTATCTATTCATTACTGTATTACACTTCTTCACACTACACTTACTTATCTCAAATATTTATTTTACTTATTTATAAGGCACATACGTGTGTCCACCGCAATTAGTGTCCGTGAGTCTACTCATTTGGGGCCCACTGAAAATCAGCGCCTGAGCCCTCAAAGCCCAGGCTGAATGCTGAGTGAGGTCCTTTTATTTTTTGGGCATCGGGACGTCGCTGTCTGATGGTATTGTTTTGTCCTGTTGTTTTATGCCACCACCTACATGTCCCAAAAATTAATAAATATTTTCTATTTCTATTTCAAAGTTTTACGAAACTTGAGAGCGATGTTTCTGTATGAAATAACCATGTAAGTACCTAACCTACGCACTTAACTCGGATTTGCTTGAAACGCGGTCCCCATTATCTGTTATCTACTGGACTATTTGTAATATACTCACCCACATTTTAATTTCTCATGTAAGTGACTGTATGAATGGTTTTAATGACAAATAAATATTCTTTCTAAACCTAACTTCGTGTACCGTAGTAGGCCCCCTGATCACTGCTGGCATGTTCTGTTTACGGCCTAACATAAAAACATACCTACCTTGGTTATTGTAAATTAATGTATTCTTTCCTTGTGAATGGAATGCAGCAAGATTATTGTTAATAGTGAAGTTATTTTTTGCCTTACCGCTTATGTTGTAAGTTTTCTAAGGTAGGTACTTAAGTTGATTATTAATTACACAGGTTTGAATGTCTTATGTTTATGCGATATTTTATCACGAATTAATTAATTACAGAACGATGTGACGGCAGTTGTATTCGAGCTGAAAGCTGTCGGTTTTTTGGGAACTTACAGAAAGAAGAACAGACAGTATGGTTGAACAGGTTTGTTTGTGAAGAATCATCAAATAAACCTCCTGGAGCTGTATTTGGCTTCTCTTCGTCAGCTAAAGGGGATATTGTGAGTATGCTCTAAATAAATTTTCGTACACCTTTTTTAAAAAATTTAGTTCCAATTTTATTGTTTACCGGCGTTTGATTCAGATTAACTCATAAGAGTTTGCAATGATGCAAAGATATCGTCATGATATTGTGTTGAAAAGAATTTTACAGTATACGTGAGTTTACTTTGAGTGATATTTTGATAATCTAGCGTATAACTTGCAGGGTAAAACAAATGGCTAAATAGAATCGTTTGTTTTATTATAATACACTCACGACTATATCTATATCCTAGGTGGGACTGTCGAAGGCACACCGACTATTTGTAGTCGAATTTGAATGTTACGAGCCAATTAGTACAAATTTCATAATAATACATAATATAGTAAGGTAAATGGAAGGAAAGCTATAGGAAGTAGACATTAATTCCTTTTATGTAATGATAATTCAACAGAAATAGTGCAAGAAGCTGTTACGCTCATTTTGATCAGCACCGCATAATTAGGACTCTTCTTCCTCCTCAATGACTACCTACTATTTAAACTTGAATGTCTACTTGGTGAAAATAGCAGATATAACGAGAGCATTAAATTAGTCTTCAAACTTTTCCCCGGCAGCCATTTATAACGAATAAAGCCACTCGCCAATGTAATCCATCCCAAAACAAAGTTGTTACTACCGTATCGCTTACAGGACCCACTTTTGACATATCCACAAACCTACATAAACAGTAGAAGTTGGATAGTGATCTAAATTCTACCGTTTCATTAATTCCTGTTTGCAATGTAAATTGCTTTTAAACACTGTTTAAATTTGTTCACTTTGTATTAAAACTGCAATTTCGTTGCATTGCGGCGATTTATCGCAAAATGAACGTGTCATTTATACATCGTCCGCCTGAATGCAATATGATAAACGAGTTTCATAAATAAACTTTGGCCGCGTATGGCGCTCTCGCCACTTAATGTATTCACGTTACAATAAACAAGCAAAGATATTAAACGAATAACTGCTAGAAACGAATAAGCTCGAAATAAATGTTCAAAGTTTTATTTGGGGTAAAAATAAGATTATTAAAAAGGATTATTTAATAAATGGACACCAATCCATTACAGTGTGCTGAATCTATGCATGACATACATATATGCTCGGACTTATGGGAGAAGAAAATTTAAGAAGCTCCTAAAGATCTATTAGGTAATAAAAAAATAAGAACTGAGAAGTACCAATTAAGGTACGGACCACTCTCAAGTTTTAGCATGTACGAGGGTAGTTCCGAAAGTCCGGGGAATGAGGCGTATGGTGGAGGAAATGGTCACTTTTTACTAGCTACAGTAGTTCGGACATTCATTAAAGGTATACCTTCTGTGTACTAAGTATCGGAAATTTGTCAATAAAACAAAAAATACAAATTATTAATCTAAATTTATTTTATCGCCTTCAAAGTAGACCCCATCGCTTGCAATACAACATCTCCACCGCTTCACCCAGTCTTCCATACATTTTTCATAGGCTATTTGCGGTATGGCCTCTAGCTCATTCAGCGAATTTTCTTTTATGGCTTCTATCGACTCAAAACGTTTTTCCTCGAAGTGGTAATTTTAACTTGGGAAATTAAAAAAAGTCAGACGGAGCCATATCAGGTGAATACGGTGCTTGGTTGAGAACTTTTGTTGAATTTTTCGCTTAAAACTCTTTCACTATAATGGCTGTGTGTGATGGTGCATTATCATGGTGCAGCATCCATGAGTTGTGTTGCCACAAATCTGGACGTTTTCTGCGGATACTCTCACGCAAACGCTTCATGACGCCTAAATAATATTCTTTATTCACTGTTTCTCCCTCTGGAAGGAATTCGGAGTGAACCACACCACGGTAGTCAAAAAAAACTGTCAGCATCACCTTGATTTTGGAGCGACTTTGCCGCGGTTTTTTGGGTTTCGGCTCGTTTTCGAGACGCCATTCTGAAGACTGTTGGCTTGTTTGCATGTCGTACTCATAAACCCATGTCTCGTCGCCAGTTATTATACGTTTCATGAAGGTCGGATCCGTAGAAGCTCGGGAAACCATGTCTTCAGCGACATGCTTTCGCTGCGCTTTTTGAACAAAATTAAGCTCTTTTGGAATTAGTCGAGCGGCGACGCGTTTCATGCCTAAAATGTCAATGAGAATGTTGTGGACGTACTTAAACGATATGTTCACCTCACTAGCCAACTCTCTCAGACTCATACGTCGATTTTCGAGCACTAGCTTCTTGATTCTGTCGATGTTTTCTTTGGTCGTAGTGGTTGACGGTCTACCAGAACGAGGCAAGTCTACTCCTACTCGTACTTCTCGGCCTTCTTTAAAAGCCTTATACCATTCATAAGCCCTTGTTTTCGATATACACGATTCGCCGTAGGTATTTCGCAACATTTTTAGTGATTCACCACATGAAATATCATTCGAAACACAAAATTTAAGGCACACTCTTTGTTCAACAATATTTTCCATTGTAAAAATCGCCGAGGACTCAAAACTATCACCAACAAAATGTGTAGTTTAAAACAAATTAAATGACAGATCCCGCTCAAATTTTGCGCGCTTAATCAGTACAGTGCTACCAACATGCAGTAAAAAAATTAGAACGACCTCTTTTACGCGGGTCTTTTTAACCCCCGACCCAAAAAGAGGGGTGTTATAAGTTTAGCGTGTCTGTGTATCTGTGTATCTGTCTGTGGTATCGTAGCTCCCAAACGGATGAACCGATTTTCGTTTAGTTTTTTTTATTGACATATTCCCGATACTTTTTACACAGAGTAGTATACAAATTTTCATAAAAACCTGTTCTTTATTCACTGAGATACAGGTCAACAAGCAAGTCGATCCGATAGAAAATTTGCACCATGGTTTTCGTGCAGTCTCGTTTCGTTTTCGTTTCGATTTGGCTCTCTGTGGTAAAAACTCAAACAAAGTTTCAGACCGGGTATGACTGGAGATGAAACTTGAGTTCATCAATATGACTCTAGCCCCAAGCAAGACTCCATGCAAGGTACAATACCCCAAAATAACTTCAAGGTGTGTTCATCAGCTGGAAAACGCATGTCCAAAATATCTATAGTTAGTAGACTGATCTCCAAGGAACTATTATCAGTTCCTAAAAAATAAAAAAAGCTTTAAGGGGAAAAAAATGCAGCGATGAAGAGTGAAGAGCGCAATTTCGAGCACAAAAACAAAATATTTTTTATTCGAACGTTAAAATAAATTTATTATTATAAGTATTTAACAAATAAATTAGAGTGAAGGAAAAATACCTATATTGACTAAAAAAATACAAGTTTAATTTCTTACTCTTAGCCCTCTATTTCGCGTACTTTTGGACCTCCCCCTCGTATCACTGCAAAATGCTTCAAGCAAGTCTTAAAAGCCAATTTATGAATATGTTAAAAACTAGCGCTGACAGCTTAAAGCGCTCAGCAAGATGTAATTTGTCAGATTTTCCGTAGCACCATTAATATAATATGTAAAGTGGCAATTTGCTGTGGGGACAATGCACAAACATGCATCAAAACGCAGCTTACATTACATTAAAATATTGTCTTCCAAAACATAGGTATGCTGCCCAGAAAATATTTGGCAGATAGACAATTTCACACAACCGGAAGAGCAGACTGGCGGAAATTATCAAACTGCTGGTTCAAATACAGAAGACTCTGTTCCACTTGAGAAAAACAGTTTCTTCTCCAATTACAATAGACCTAATCAAAACTATGCTAAACCGAGTAACAGAGGAAACAGCAAATATGAAGACCAGAGATACCAGAACCAGAACGCGAATAACGGTCTCGCAACCGATGATGAAACGAATCTTTACGAGAACACTCGTATTTGGCAGAACCGCCGTCGTCAGCAGCCCGTTCAGAACCCGTACTTTTTAGCGGCAAACCAAAATCCGGGAAACTCTTTTAGAAGACCGGAGACAAACATGGGTGGACAATGCGTGGTTACAAGCATCCCTCCCGACCCCGACTCGGGTTGCTGCGGGCGGGAGGCCACTGATGCTGATAGGAATACCGGTGAGTAAGACGAGAAATTTAATAAACAACTAAATAAATCTCGCTTTCATGCTCCATATTGCACCACCCCTACAAATTTGAACTATGATTTCTTATCTAACTTGAATTTTTCTAGTAACATTTCTGTTCTTATTTTATTATTGCTTAATCTATCAGAATGATCATACAATTTTTGTACATACAAGTCAAGTATTATAGACTTTCTAAGCTTAAATTAACTTTTACTGTCTTTCCTACTCTGTTAATGAGCTTACTGCAAGACTAACTGACCTAACTCGTTTTTCCTAACTATAGGAAGTATCCTATAGTTAATAGTGTTAACAGTGGTAAATGTTGACTTAAGATGTACATTATTAACAATTATCTTTTGAATCTGCACAGCTTCACAATACCCACAAGGCAATCCGGCGTACACCACTCAGAGCAGCTGGATGCCCCAGATGAACCAGCCTAGCCCCGGATCTTGGCAGTCCTGGTCGCCGTATTCGGACAGGACAAAGCGGGATAGTGGGAATGACAATGTAACATTTGACAATCGTATTGCTGGTAAGTAAGTCTTTTTACTTCGTAAAAACCAAAGGCCCGACTACTAAAAAATCACGCTACGGAAAATTAGAATCAAGAAAATATTCCACACGTACTTTTTAGAACGTGATTTTACTTTTTAACTTGCTTTTCTTCGAAATATTTTGCAATAGCAATACATTATTACTCCCGCGTTTAGATCTAACTTCTTTTTGCTGGCAAACAATCTAGGGTCATTTTTTGTATTTGGTGATTGTTTAGCGCAGTAGACGTTTCACAAGAGATGTCCTTATTAAAGAAAAATCCGTGTTCATTTAAGTCATCTCGAGAATTCGAAAGGCGAAACAATTGTTATATTGCTCAGAAATACCTGAATACCTTCACTAAAGATCTAAGAAACAAAAAATTCATAAAGTCCATTACAATAAATAAGAAACTCCGAAAATATTTAGATAAGAGTAATAACATCAAAAACTAATAATAGAATATAATTTCAGCAAAATCGTGTTTGGATCATCGGGGTACTTAGATCTTTCTCGTCTTTCTCTTTAATCTGTTTGCTTAATAAAAATATAGAAAAAATTATCTTCAATTTCTTTGACACTAAAATACAAAAAGGGTCCTGAATTCCCGATATTAACATTTTACTTCTGAGACGGGTCTTTCTGTAATGAGATTCGCTTGGGATCTGCAGAATTTTCGGCTTACGGTTGACACTTTGATGTTTCTTGTTTATTTTATTGGTCTGAATTACACGTAAGTACGTACAAAATAGATAGGTCACTTTAGTCAATTTTATTTTAAGGTCAAATAAAATTAAGAGGGTTTGCTTTTCGCGTTTGGGGTAGATCGTAAACGTCGCATTTTTTTAAGGTTTTCGTGATTATTTAGCTGAATTCAAATTAAGTATAAGTTATCTCTCTTTTCAATACCTTTTAATTTTATAATTATAACTTGAACTGTGTGCAGTGAATTTTTAAGTGTCTTATAAATTAAAAAAAACGGTATTTTATTTAATTTAGCAAATAATTCGCAATTACCTAATTTTAGACAATTCAATGTGTTTTTAAATAGTATTATGCACACAATAATAGAGCAAAAAAAAAAATTAAAATAATTTAAGTTTTATTTCGATTCAATGAAATAATCACGAAAATCTTACAAAAATGCAACGTTTTCGATCCACCCCCAGCTACCGCTGTTAAGAATATGTCGTTCAAATATTAAAATGAAAAAAACGTACCTACGAGTATCTACTAGTTCAAAATGACGATGATTATGTTTAGTTCATCTTATGTATCCGTACATCTTGTGTCCATAACTAGGCGGTAAAGAAACCGAATTGGAGCAGTTCCCGTGGACGGTGCTGCTGAAGACCACGTTCGTGTACCCAACGAAGGAAGCCTCCTTCTCCTGCGGCGGCTCGCTTATCAGCTCTCGCTACGTCCTTACTGCTGGTCATTGCGTTTTCGACGATCAAGGCAGCATTAAAGAGTTAGTAAGATAATATCATAATATTCATCATTCAATATCATTATTTCACCAATTTCAATATCGTATTGTATCTCATTACGCACTTGTGCGTTATTGTAATGTAAAACGCACGATTTTTTTTAATAAGGTAAAACGGTTTAACAAGATGCTCTGCCTAAAACGAACGGTATTTTTTTAAATTTTAGCAAAGAGTTTATGTCAGAAAAGAGGTCAATATTTTATGATTAAAATTACCTTTGGGAGATGAAATATAATAAAAAAACATGAAATTTTTTAATTCAATAAATTTTGACAATTAATCAACCATTTATCTGTAACAAAAACACAAAAATATTAATTTACTTTATTAGTAATAATGGCTGCTTTTTAAGCCTTTGCCTTTGAAAAAGGGCTGATGCGCGAGCATCGCTAATTTGTGAACAAGTGAAACTTGTTATAACTGCTTTAACAAGTGATTAAAGATTTATTCGTTTAAGAAAGTCCGAGTTCTATTTATTTCCTCGCAAATATGTCGTATGACATACATGCGCTTTGATAATTACAGCCTCTGCTTTCTTGTAACCCTTGCTTACGGCTCAGGCTAGCAATATCGCCTCGGCTGCAATTTTCAACTTACCGCACTTAAATCATAATGTACTATTACCGTCTACCAACCAACTCATAACGGATTGTGTCATTGTGGTGATGGACAGATTACACCGTTTGGAATATTGTATTGTATTTGCACATTCCAGCATAAAAAATCCTATTCAAATTTTAAATGGATCGGTTAGTCGGATTTCAAAACATTCAATTATTAGCCTTGCAGAAAGATATTCCTAAATTCCTAATGTAATTGTAGGTACTTTTCTAAGCAAATCTAAATAATATTTACTGCACCAATAAAGACCGACCAAACCCCCTCTAGACCACAGCAAACATCATTATCTTCAGAAACTCGACAAGGAGGTCCCTTGCGAACCTATTTTCTTGTTCTAGCCCTAATGTTTTAGACAATATCTTAAGAGGGAAAAAAGCTGTTTTATCCAAATCGTTCAGCTTCGAGTAAAGTAAGATTTACATCACAAAACTTTTAGGTCGCAATTTTAGACTATAGTACAGAAAATAGTTTTTTTCTATATATATTTTCCCTGCAATATTTTACTAAGCAAAAAGTTGTAGGAATGACTTAATTGCCTTGATAGTGAATGGGGTATTAGCAAAATTACCACGCTCACCATATGCATCTAAGTACCAAGGCGACCTTGTAGAAACTCTTTGCCTCATTAGAGGGCACTCGTCGAGCGCGTAATAGGAGATGAGCATGGAGAAAAACGGGTTCGGTACCGTACCACCAGAGGCACCAACCTCACGTATAAGCCTTTATCCAGCCTGTCTATGTTTATATGACCTATTTTGTATGGCTGATGGCTGCAAACGTTGACGGTGATCAGCTTTTACAACGTGACTCACCAACATTTCTTCTGTTGCAGCGTCGAGATATACCTCGCTGAATACGATAAGCGAACCTTCCCGAGGGATTGCAAGAACGTCTTAGGCCGAGGGCAGCAGTGTATCGAAAACATAGTGATGCACGCGGAGAACGTTCACCTTCACCCGCAGTACGACGACAACAGGCTGCACAACGACATATCCCTGATAAGGCTTCGAGGAAGCGCCCCTTACACTGGTAAGTCGAGACTCTGAAGTTGTGGGATTTCTTCCATTACCTATCTACTAATCACTAAGCGCGTGTTTATACTTTTTTTTTGCCTATAAATAACTGTAACAAATATAGTTTTTTTAGTGGCAGTAGTTTTTTTAAGTCGCAATAATCCTTTGCAAACTTTAGGTTAGAAGTGACAACACTTTTAAATGCAAATCTTTGTCACTGGCGAAAATGGCGGGCCAGTTTCGTCGATAATTTCGCATAAATCAATGTGCTCAACAGTCTCATCACGTCAAAGGCTGAACATAGGCATAGGCCATAGATGACTACTATAAATTAAGTAAATTTTGATTTTAATTATTTTTTTTTCTTTTAATCTATTCAAATTTTGTGCGCGTTTGTCATCGAAATGCAAATTTGACCATGTTGCAATGCATTCAAATTGGTGTATGTATGTATTAGTTTGTATTTGTTACTGCGCCAAAGAATAAATAGCTTCCTGTTCTCACCGATTAGCTTCCATAGTTTTATTTTAGGAACGTTACCTCCTTAAGAACCTCCAAAAAAATCACCCTTTTTTTCTAAGATAGAGAAGAATTTACGAAAAAAGATTTACAAACTCACGGATACTATTTACTCGCGGTTTTCATTTAAGCTTAGGTTTCATTACATGAGATACTTTTCGTTCGATGGTTTTTCTCATTGTAACTACTGTTACCAAAGAGTTAGAATGCAAGTAGGAACTTGCAAGAGCTTTGTAAAGTTAGCATAAGAAAGCCAATTAGTGGGGCTAAGTGGCTTACTCAAGCGTGTGTTTAACTGGATTTGTGGTCTGTACGAGGCTTTTGAGTATTCCTGGGGATCTAACGTGCTGAGCGGGATTATCCCTTAATCGGAATGCCAAATGAAGAACGTATTACAAGTATTTGAACCCGTAAAACACTATTCCGTTGGTGGATTAGGTTATTTGTGTACGGTATACATTTAATTGCAGACTTAGTGGTGTACTCTGATTTCACTTTTTTCTAAGGAAATACCTTTTTATTCCATATTGGTTTTCGATCAGTATCCCTTGTTGAAATATGAAACCAAACCGTTAGCGTTGACTAGATTTAAACGATGATGGCAATAACTTTCAATTCTACTTACAAACGGAGCCGCATTAGTTAAAAGGTTTCCCAAAATTTGGTTGACGCGTGCGAGAGAGAGAGAGAAATTATGATCATAATCAATAGGTTAAATTTTTAACTCTGCTATTGTTTCCTATTTCTAGAACTGATTCAAAAATAGGAATGTGTATCGCGCAATTATGCAGACGAATATAACTTACATTTCAGATTACATCCGGCCCATTTGCCTGCCAACAATGAACGTGGACAGTCCTCAGCTGTCCAACCTCCGGCTGGCAGTTGCCGGCTGGGGCCGCAACGGCCAGTACAAGTCCAACATCAAGCAGTCCACTGTGGTCAACTTGGTGCCACAGAGTGATTGCAGGTAAGATTACATCCGTCCCATTTGCCTGCCAACAATGAACGTGGACAGTCCTCAGCTGTCCAACCTCCGGCTGGCAGTTGCCGGCTGGGGCCGCAACGGCCAGTACAAGTCTAACATCAAGCAGTCCACTGTGGTCAACTTGGTGCCACAGAGTGATTGCAGGTAAGATTACATCCGTCCCATTTGCCTGCCAACAATGAACGTGGACAGTCCTCAGCTGTCCAACCCCCGGCTGGCAGTTGCCGGCTGAGGCCGCAACGGCCAGTACAAGTCTAACATTAAGCAGTCCACTGTGGTCAACTTGGTGCCACAGAGTGATTGCAGGTAAGATTACATCCGTCCCATTTGCTTGCCAACAATGAACGTGGACAGTCCTCAGCTGTCCAACCCCCGGCTGGCAGTTGCCGGCTGAGGCCGCAACGGCCAGTACAAGTCTAACATTAAGCAGTCCACTGTGGTCAACTTGGTGCCACAGAGTGATTGCAGGTAAGATTACATCCGTCCCATTTGCTTGCCAACAATGAACGTGGACAGTCCTCAGCTGTCCAACCCCCGGCTGGCAGTTGCCGGCTGAGGCCGCAACGGCCAGTACAAGCCTCACATCATGCAGTCCACTGTGGTCCACTTGGTGCCACAGAGTGATTGCAGGTAGGATTATTAAAAAAATATTTTAAATTGAAAAAAATATATTTAGAGCCAATTTTTTAAGATAGGATTCGATCACTTGCTATTTAAATTTGTTGTCGCATCCTGACGAATGAGTACCTATTTGTGAAAACTTTAAAAATACACGCATCAAAAGTGTCTAGGGATCAAGCATTTTTATGCGGATTTCTTGAGATTGAGATGTGGCTTTGTAATCAATTTATGATTTTATAAATTTATATGGATCCTTTTTGGTGCATTTCATAATTTGAAACAGGAACTGTCAATCAAATTGGAGTAACAGATGAAAATCAGCTGTCAATATTTTCCCTATAAAAACATACAACGCATTGAAGACATTATTAGTGCTACTGTTTCCCTACTACTGATTAAAACCAACGTTATTATGGAGCGGCGACGTCATTTAAGCAGGGAAGAAATGCTCAGAGCCGTGGGAATGATAGAAGCTGGTTCCCGGCAACGTACTGTGGCTTTAGCTCTGAATACAAGTCAGAGTGTTATCAGTCGACTTTGGTCACGTTACCGAAGCACTGGTACCGTGGCTGAGCGCCATGGAGGACGGTATCGCTGCACCACACGGAGACAAGACCGATACATTCAAATCACAACTCGAAGAGCTCCAACAATAACCGCCATGATGTTAGCCGTGAGGCTTCATCACTCTTCAGGGAACTTAATTAGCGACCAAACAGTCAGAAACCGCTTGCATGAAGTGAACCTTCATTCCCGAAGACCGCTAAGGGTACCTATAGCAATGCACAATCGTAGGATTCGATATCAATGGGCTCTTGAACACAGAAATTGGGCAGAAGAACAATGGCGTTTCGTGTGCTTTTCTGATGAGTCTCGTTTTGGTATGAGACCGGATACAAGACGTATACGACACTGGAGAACCCCTGGACGCCAACAGCGATTATCCTGCCAGGAAGTCCATCCTTATAGTGGTGGAACCATCATGGTATGGGCGGGTATTTGGATCGGCGGAAGAACTGAGTTGATTTGGATCAGAGGCAACCTCAACGCTCAAATTTATGCTGAGACGATTGTATCAGACGTCATCGTTCCTCTACAAGTGCAAATCGGTCCCTTATTTCAGTTAATGCATGATAATGCACGACCGCACACCGCAAGATTTGTAAGACAGACTCTCGCCGCAGCTAACATCAATGTCCTGCCCTGGCCTGCTCAGTCGCCAGACTTGAACTCGATTGAGCATGCATGGGATATGCTACAGCAAAGAGCTCTGCCGAATATGGAGGGTATCCAGTCGCAAGAAGACCTTTTTTTGTTGTTGCAACGAACATGGGCGGCCATTCCACAGCGTGATTTGGATGAACTCATTTTGAGTATGCCAAACCGATGTTCTTGTGTTGTTAGTGTTCGCGGTAGAAACACGGATTATTAAGTGTTTAAGTTACCCAATAAAATTTTAAAGAAAACTGTTATTTCAGTCTTTTTTTCGAACTTTAATGTTAGTGGTTCAAATGTCAAAAATCCCTTTATTAGGAAAATGGCAAATTTCTTTATTAATGCAAAGGTGACTTGGTTTATCGTTACTGTAGACAAACGAAAACACTTTATTTGATGAATCCTTAAAGAAAATTTTAATTAATATCAATCAGGAGAAAAGTTATTGCAAAAATATATGTTGATCCCTAGACACTTTTGATGTGTGTAGTAGTATTTTGTTTTGGCTTCGAAATGAGGTTGGAATTTTAAGAGTTAATGTGTATGGTGAAAGAGTTCCAAAAGATGTTTATTCATCTGCATATTTTTAGCCTCATCATAATATTATCATTTGTCATTAATCACAGCAGCAGAATATACATTTTAGCGTGTTGAATAATGATGTTTTTGTTCTAAGTTCTAGCACTAGTAAATTAAATTTATACCTTTAAGCAAATAGAACTTAAACTAAGCTTCAACTGATCATCTTGCAAAGTTTGCAATATGAAAGACCCAAAGAAGGCGTATTTATTCCGAGCGATAGACTTATGTGCTACGGGATAACGAACAAGGTGCAAACATTAAGTATAGCCTGAATAACATGCCAGACTATCGTGCAAACTGGCACCTCTGGCCTCTCATAAGTTAGGTGCTTAAGGTATTGATTCTTAGTTTTAAATTAGCTAAACAAGTAATTCTACCTTTAATTACAGATCATCGTACCCAGGACTAACGAGACAGCAGCTCTGCGCAGCCGGCTACACGGGCGAGGACACATGCAAAGGCGACTCCGGAGGGCCCCTAATGATGGTGTACGGCGGGAAGTACTTTGTAGCGGGCGTCGTCAGCGGGAAGCGAGCGGACGCGCCCTGCGGGACCTCCGTGCCCTCTCTGTACACGAACGTTTACCAGTACCTGCAGTGGATACGTAGCATTATTCAGGATTAAGTTTGAGAACATTGGATCACATTAATGATTAATAAACTGGGACGTTTCTGTTATTTTTTTTGACTTTTTAAAATCTAACCAGCTACTTAGAGAGATTATTAAATAGACCTGGCAATTTTTAACAGATAGCAACATGATACAAGTTGCTCACAATAAAGTCGATGCAAATAGGCATGTCTGCTTAGGTAGCATACTTAATGTAGTGGGTGGGCCATGATACACCATTTTCCAAGACACAATTTCTATGTATGCATGCATGTACATACCTCTCTTAATACTCCTTTCGAGTATACCATTTCTAATCTCATCTCGAATATGAAATCGGTCCTAAGATGAAGTACGTCAAACGTTTGGAGTCAAAATATTATACCTATATTATTGGAATTCAATTAAATGCCTATTTATATTTCATCAAACTTTATTAAAGACTTCTGTTTTGACAACAGTTACCAGACTTTAGTATGAATAGTGAAGGCTCTCAACCCTTATAGAAACAATTCACGTTACAATACGTTCGCTTGGATTGAGTCGGCTCACTAATTGCTTGTATTGCTACACTTGCATGCAATTTGCGGGAGGCGGGCGGCGCAAGCGACCGTCCTTGCCAATAACATCTAGCAAAAATACTGCAAAAGGAAAATATCATCGGTTTCATTAGATTAGGGACGTAACTCTGGGCTGTGGCACATGCGATTTAGTGCATTCGTTGTTAATCAAATATCATGGATGTGAAAAATGCTTAGGTAGAAAACACGTGAGCAGTCACCTCACTTTTTTTAAAATAATGAGCCCAGAGCTGATTGATTAATAAATACATTACATTAAATGTTATTTTTGGAAGTAGGTACAGTCAACGGAAGCTAAAGTGATCGCAGTCGTATACTATGCTGGGGAAACGAAGTCCACAATCTTGAGCTGCTTTGAGTTCTGTTTGACTGTACCTAATTATTCTTAGTCTAGTCCAATTACTTTACTTTATTGACTTCCATTTTCTGAACAAGTTCATGAAAATACGAATTATTTGAAAATAAACATTGTTCACTTTTAATTATTCTTAATTCTGGCTGAGATGCCTATACTAACATGATAGGGTACTATTTCGTTAGGAACTCTTATTGAAATGTGCACAATTTTCATTAAAAATATGTTTAAAAAAGTTATTGGCATTTTCAATACGTTGTGTTGTAATTGTACCTAGTATTTTGTGGCTGCCGCAGCGATGTTGGCAGCCTTGCTTTGTTGCAGCTTATTGACGCATCCGATACTGCCAACTGCAGAATCCAATTTTGTTATTGCCTATTTTACAACAAAAATCTAAACAATTAAAATGCAACTTTGGTGGAAGCTTATTTTTCGTCTTTTTGGAAACTGTTTTTGGAAGTCGTAATGTAGGGAACGTATTTTTTTTGTCTTACCATGCTCCTGTAGATTATTTTCATTTCAGCTGAACCTAAAATATTTTGATTTATTAATAATGCGTCAATCAGCTTGTGGCTAGTAACTACATAAAATAATAAGCCATTTTAATAAAAAAAAACACAAATGAAGTCTTAACATGTAACACACCGATATTCCAAGATATCATTCCTTAATTATCAGGTAAATCTTTATTGGCCAAAAGAAGACAAAAGGTTACCAATATTAGGAACCAGTTTACTTAATGTATCACTTACAAATGAGGAAAGGCATTTAGTAATAACGCATTCGGCGCCATTACGAGCCTCGTGAGTGTTTCTCTACTGTTATTTGCCACAATACAATCTCTTAGGGCATTTACAGACGGTCGTTAGTTAAACCTATTTGAAAAGCAGGGTAAAAATATGCGTTAATCAGTAAGTAAATAATGTGAATATCTAGGACATCTTACACTTTGATCATCTGACTTCACCTAGGCAGTGCTTACTCGTGACAAAGTCTTTACAAATAAGCATATAATGCGTATATTAAATTCTTATAAAATATCAATAGGTGCCAGCAGTGTGGATGTACGGATGTACTTAATAACAGAAATACCTAAAATAATGAGGACAATGTTAAATGATAATGAATGCTTTTTTTAACATTTTTTTTGTAATTTTATTGTCTGATTAAATGAATTTGAATTTTGAACTAGTATAATGAGGATGACAACAATTGGAACATTAATTTTAGTTTTATCTCATTTATTTATTCTCTCTTACTTTGTATGGTATATGAATTAGTAGACTTACTATCAAAATAACAGGCATTGTATGTAATTTATAATCATTACATTATTCTGAGAAACTGGTGACCGAAGTAGAGCTAGAGGTTGTTCAAAACCTGTGATACATGATCCAGATGAGATGTGAATCATTCATCCAGAAATAAAGCATGAGCAGGAACCCTTAAGCAAAGCCCCCCTGCACCATTAACCGCGCGAACACAATCCACCATGAGAACACTCAAATGAGCAAACACTATTATCAGAAGGCAGAGGGTGTGCAGATTTCCCAGGAGTGCCCTTCTCCTTAAAAGTGTCGGTCGAATGACCGCTATTCGCCGCACGAACTGTGAACGGATTTTTCATGGATTTTTCCCTAAAAAGATGTGACGGGAAAGACAAAAACTCTCCGGTGGAGTAAAGAATGCAATATGGGTTACTAAATACGAACCCGATTTTAACACCGGACGACAAAGTTAAATTACTTTAACGTCAGTTGAATGTTTACTGTTTTTAATTATCCAAATTTACTGTGTTTTGTCGTTATTTTAACGAACACAGCAGAACACACAGGGCGAGAAACAAATTAAAAAAAAACATTTAGGGGCATCATCGATCGCTATATACCCGATCGCTCAAGTTTGTTTGTTGGGTGTGTCCTAACACTCCTAACATAAATAAGCATGTTGATGTACCGAAAGATGGATATCAAAGCATACGAGTGGATTGATTACAATCTTCCTGTATTATATTTTATGTCATTTAGGATATTCATATTATAAGAGTTAAAAAATTCTAGCTCGAGAGAGACAAATGAGTGTGGTTTATGAGGATCGTGGACCACTAAGCGTACCAAAACATGAAACCTTCCTCAGCTCGAAATCAAAACCTATATGTTGCCAATGCATCCTACCAAACTTCGGTCATGGTGTGTAAGGTGTTTTAATGTATGGTCAGGTTGGGATTTACGAAGGGAAAGGAATGCGCTTCCGTTCAGCGTCATCAGGTAAGTAAGGACTTTCAAGCGTACACATTTTTCGTTTTGAAGTGCTGTAGGTACAGAAACCATGGGGGCAGATCATCCGCTTCGGAAGCAAACAAAAAGCTAAACACGATCCTCAGACACAAGAGATCGTACATGAAGATAGAAAGAGTAATTCTGTTCCTTTTTAACCGATAAATAAATAAAATAAATAAATAATAAAAATGCGCCAGACAACAAACCTCTTGTAATGGTCTCGAAGTAGGGATTAATATCCCTGTGTTACGAGGTACCACACAAGGAACTAAGCCAGGGGCGTCTCCCAGCACACCCAGACCCGAGTCAATTCAGGAAAGATCGTTTCCTGAATTGACCCGACCGGGAATCGAACCCGGGACACTACGGAAATCGAGCCGAGGAACCGTGCTACAGCGCACTACGCCAACCGTGCCGTCAAAATGACAAGGTTAACAAATGATCGCCATGGATTTTTTCCGACTTTTTCAAACCACAGGCTTTAAATTGAACTGCAGCGTCCGTGCCCCAAAACGGTGGCAGCCCGTCGAAAAATCAAGCAAAAAACGCCCTATGCGAGAATTACAAACAGACCGAATGAAGGCAACAGTGAATTAGGGAAGCAAAAAATATTGGGGCGGCAAATACGACTACGCGTAATCAAAAAGGTATTTTAGACATAATTGTGTTATCGGCTGTCGACGTTGCTTTTCCGCCTCCAAAAAGGACTATAATTTTTGTTAGCGCTTCTTCAGCGATCCCTGAAACCCATCACGCAATTCCCAATTAGCATCGCCAGATGGCCCGATTTACGTGAGACGACCCCGTTCTCAGAAATCTAAAGATCTGTTCCGCTAGAGATAATCCGCTAAATTAGGTGACGAGGTTGTACAAATACGCCTTTGTAAACAAGTCAGGTAGCTAGAATACTCACAGCGGCAACATTGACCCACGCCACAGATTAATTAATAAGTAACACGCTAAAATGGTGTTTAAAAAAACTTGTAGAGCGTATACGCTGTAGAGCCACCTACTTGTGATATTATGTTTTGAATTTAGTGGTGGTCCTAACAGGGTACTGAAAACCGGGGTTAATGAATAATTTCTACTTGCAAATGAATGTGTTTGAAAACACTGTCACCAACGATCATTAAAACTGATTGTCGATGTAAAAACAAAATAATATTTTGTATGAATCAGTGCACCAAATTATGATTAAAAAGTGGTGAGGCAATAAATAACCACGCTACGTCACTATAAGCTCGGGCTCGGTGGGATTGATACCATTTTGTTATTTGCCAATCTTTTTTTTACCTGCGTGCTAAAAAACATCAACATTTTACTTTTGTAGGTATAGGTAGACAACTTTTCAACTAAAATTTAAACATTTTAGGTTGGGATATTTTTTTTTGTAGCATTCCACTTCTGCACAGTGCACACACATATATATGTTACTGGCAATGCGTATAAGCCGGCATTGTATATAATGCCTAAAACCTATATGAAATAATATTCATTTTATACCTACTTTGCCTAGGCATTGTATGCAATGCCGGATGCGCAGCCAGCAATATGTGTAAAAGGGTTCACTTAAAAAAACAAACAGTCGAATTGAGAACCTCCTCCTTTTTTGAAGTCGGTTAAAAAGAAGTTCTGTCTTACTGACTGTCAGAGTCGTCTTTTGGCACACATTTTAGATGGGAAAGATAAATAAATTCGTATGTTTTCATTATCAAATATCTTTAGTTAAAAAATCAAAGTACCTACCTATAAAACGGCAATGTTTTCATTATCAAAATATCTTTAGTTATAATATCAAAGTATAAAATGGCAAAAAAGATGATGAGGGCAGTTCGTTCAGATTAAAAGTTCTAAACGTTACAAGCCTCTACATCAAACAAATCTGTCTATTTGTAAAGCAGCACTCAAACTTTTCTCCAATAAAACAAACTGCAACAGTAAAATCATTGAGGAAGCGCCCTGCAAACATACTACAGTTACCTGCAAGTAGACTAACTCTTACGCATAAAAATGTACCTGTAATGGCTATTAAAGTATTTAATGCACTGCCAGAAGAATTAAGAGAACTTCTGTAAGTTCTCTTAATTCTTCAGTTTAACTGTAAACAGAGAGCCTGTGCTCTCTGTTTACAGTTAAACTGCAGGCTTGGCTAGTGGAACGTCCCTTCTACTCTATAAATGAATATTTTAATCGAACTATCTTACATTTTTATCTGTGAAATTTGAAATTTTGACATTATAATTATTGATATTAGTAGTTTTAATTTTATATTGGTATTTATTTTTACATTTTATTAAATGATTTCTCAATTTGAATTTTAGGGGTAATTAAAGTGTTTACTGGTTATTCTAATGTTTGATATCATGTATAGTTAGCTCCGTCATCGTGAATGCATATTATCTGTTAATTTTTTGTTTATTTAAATTGTATCGGTAATTTCAGTGTTATTATGATTGTGATTTAACAATTTTGGTTAGGAATAGTAATTTTAATATATTTTGTAATGTATTGGCATGCCATTTATAAATGAATATGATTTATTAATCTAATAAACATTTGCACGCTGTTAATTTAGCAAATTTTAGTGAGACTATGTATACCTGACTAATAATGACACATGCATTTATTTAACCTAAAATGTATGCAAATAAATTGTTTGAGTTTGAGTTTCTGGCACTCACCGGCCGCTGCCGCAGCACGCTCATTTCGCTTGCTGGCTCGTGCAGCCGGTTCATGTCAACCCAACATGCTCGTCGCTTCGCTCCTCGCAACGTAATAATCCCACGTCATACAGAGTGAAAGACTTTCTGTTTAGAAAAGGTTTTCAGTATGTCAAATTGAACAAAACTAATAACCTTGTTTGTGTTTGAGTATAATATCTCAATGACGCTTGATAATTAAAGGCAAAATCTATTTACTTCACACATTGCCGGAAGATTATATACAATAATGAACAGACAGGAACCACAAAATAAAGAGTTTACAGAAGGACCGCTCTCGCCTTTTTCTATCAACTTGCCTGATCGCCTAGGGTTGGTACTCGCTACTAGGTATATTCTCCAGATAAGCGCGATTTGACAGATACCGCGTAAAATAAAATACCTCAAGTGAAAAATTACACCTAGTTGCACAAAAAAATAATAACAAAAGGGGTCCAGTTAGATTAAAAGGAGTTGAGATGGGTGAATACGTATAAAAGTATTATATAATAAGAAGTCTTACCGGGGTCCAGGTGCAACCTGCTAGCCTAATGGCCTGATCAAACAGTCCTACCGATACCTACTTACCTAGTAGGCTGTAGATAACACCATGAGCCACCGCTTTGGCGGTCTCCTGTCGGCGGCGCGGCGCGGATGCAGCAGCCGCGCGTACCAATGAAAGAATATACCAAAAATACAGGTGTTGTACCAATGCATGATAAGATACTCGTAAGTTACGGAAAAAGTAAAAGCCCATTTGTACTGGATTTGAATGTGTTACCAAATATAATGGTTTACCTACCTATATACTTATCATACTCGTACATAGTACTACTAACATACAAACGTTATCTGAGTTTTACTTACCTTTCAACATCATTTGGTAACTTAAAAAACGTTTAATCACAATTTCGTGTGGTTCATACAGCCAAATACACTGCAACAGAAATATCTGCGCGAAACCATTTTGTATTATAATGTAAGTATCTGACGACGTACAAATAATACCTCAATGTTTTTGACAGTGTGACTGACCGCGACTCTGAAACTCTCTGACTTCGCCTGTAAACTCACGTCTGTGTGCGTGTGTCAAAAATGGCGTGTTGTTCTAAGCGGGCTATTTGTCAGAGCGGTGCTTTTTTGTCGTTCTTTAGTTATAATGTCAAAGTATAAAGTATAAAACTTTGACATTATAACTAAGGATATTTTGATAATGAAAACATACGAATCGATTTATCTTTCCTACCCAAAATATATGCCAAAGGATGATTCTGGCAGTGAACTTTTTTTTAGTGAACCGTTTTACACACATTGCCGGCTGCGCATCCGACATTTTATACAATACCTAGACATTGTATACATTGCCTAGGCAAAGTATGCAATGGATAATTAAATTCGTAGTTTTTCACACGTTGCCTAAACGCACCCGGCATTTTGTAAATTGCCTAGATATTGTATATAGTGCCTGAATTATACACAATGCTGGTAGCACACTGAATATACACGGTCAAAAGCATACATATCTATACGTTTTCAAGGCTTCATAAATATCTATACGAGAG
Source organism: Udea olivalis (assembly GCA_947369235.1). Taxonomy (NCBI): domain Eukaryota; kingdom Metazoa; phylum Arthropoda; class Insecta; order Lepidoptera; family Crambidae; genus Udea; species Udea olivalis. The sequence continues at coordinate 9,673,569 of OX376350.1, forward strand.
TTCGTTTAGTCTCTTTGTTGGCGCTGTATAGATAGCTGTTACCGAATATTGTTATTGAACAGAAGTTAACATTGTCGAACGTTAATTAATACTGCTATGATCCCGTAATGCTATTTGATAACAGCTATCGTTATGTAATACTGGCAACTTTGCCCCCTCCAATGCCCCACCAAGCTGCCGCTCGCTGGGACAGTGGCCGTAGTAGATTCATGCATTCCTTCACCGGCAGTTGACCTAAGCGGACGCACTGTAAAATATATGCTCAAGTGATAGCGACTAAGTAATTAATAAGATTGTCTGTGATAAATAGAACTTTAATTCCAACTAAGGCAGTTTTTCTGATCTACCTTCACATCTCAGAACCGGGATTACGATACCAAGCTGCCAAGGTACGTAGTTTTTGTGTGTTTGTCACTCTCCGCTCCATTATGCTTTGTAATTGCCCATTTGCCCACAAGCACGTTCAATTAGAAAACAACTATTTAAACATTTGCTTGAGTCAGAGTTTATTTTGACCACACTGGTCTATATAATTAAATAATTCATATCGTAAATCAAATACCGGGTTAAGGAAATTGTTAATTTTCGATCAGGACACTACCTAATAATGTTAACATACCATGGATGAGATTGTAGCTGTACTTGAGTACACTCTCCAGGAGTGCAGTTGCGTGATCAGTGTGCCTAAAATCCGTGTAACAAATAAATTATAAATATTAGTACTACCATTCGATTACAATATAATCCTATTAATATATCTTAGTTGCTTTTGGCCGCGGTACAAACCGGTAATGAGGTAGGGAGAATGGTTTTAATTAGTGATATTTTTTTAGACTTTGCCCAGCAGTTTGGGGACAATGATAACACGAGAATAAAAACATTTATTTCAACCTAGCAAGTAATACAATATTTGCCTAAAAAGGGCACCCATGCGGGTTAATTCTTTTTCATGGAACGAGATCGATCGCGTACGCGCAGGAACAGTTGAGCCAGCAGACAGGATGAGAAAGAGGGTGAAGTGGGTCAACGTCGCACTGGTGGTAGTTGTTCTACCAGGATTCGTAAAAGGCACTAACTGCAATATAAGCCGAAGATCTATGCAGCGCCGCAGTGATCGAACAAGTGGACGCCGTGGCCCGAGTCCGATTTCACCAAAGTGTAAACGCAGTAAACCGAAAGAGCGGTCTGAAGATAAGTTACTCAGACTCAAGCGAGAAACGTGATTATAACTGACCACAACTCAGAGGTCCTTGGATATGATCAACCAAATTGAGACTCACTGCATGACAGTGATTTTCACAGTGATGCTCAGTGAACAAGTCCATCTGGATACAGTAAGCTCGAAATTGTACTCTTGCTTAATGTAAAAATGTGGCATGAATACTTGACTGTTCATTGTGGGCATGCCGGGCACAATGATGTGTCGCCCAATGATAAGCAATGATCAGTCTTGATTTAAGATATTCCTTAATTGAAACTCCTTACATGACAGTGAAGTGATGCTCAGTGAACAAGTCCATCTGTATAAAGTAAGCACGAAATAATTCTCTTGCTTGATGTAAACATATGGTATGAATACTTGACTGTTCATTGTGGGCATGCTGGACACAATGATGTGTCGCCCAATGAGAAGCAATGATCAGTCTTGATTTAAGATATTGCCCAATTGAAACTCCTTTCATGACAGTGATCTTAACAGTGAACAGGACGATCTGTATAAAGTAAGCACGAAATGATTCTCTTGCTTAATGTAAACATGTGGTATGAATACTTTACTGTTCATTGTGGGCATGCCGGGCACAATGATGTGTCGCCCATTGAGAAGCAATGATCAGTCTTGATTTAAGATATTTCCCAATTTAAACTCCTTACGTAAGAGTGATTTTAACAGTGAAGCCCAGTAAACAAGGCCAAGTGTATTCAGTTAGCACGAAAGGATTATCTTTCTTAAAGAAAACTTATTACATTAATGTTTAATTTCATTTTTATTTGACACTTTATTGTGGGCATACTGGGCACAATGATGTGTCGCCCAATGAGAAGCAATAAACAGTCTTAGTAAAATACAAAATACTGATAAACTTTATTGGGAATCATGGGAAATGTTTAGATCGTGCATAATGAGTTCCGCTGTGTTCCGCCTCACAGGCATACAAACCATGTTGAATGAAGTTCCAAATGACTAAGTAGTTAAAAAAAGCATTAGATATGACAAATTAGTTAAATACGAGTAAAATACAATTACACTAAGTAGTACACAAAAGTCAAAAAATATTATACAAAGGTCAAAAAGAAACTCAGTATAAAAATAAATGAGTGAAATGCAAATATTTATAAAAAAAAAGCATTTCTTGACCGGAAAAGTTCGAAGGTTTCTAGATTTATTTTGTAGATGAAAGCACAATGATGTGTTGCTCAGTAGTGATTTAAATGATTAATATTGATTGGGATTGTTGTAGGGATTTCAGTGGTTATTGCTTACCTATAACAAATGATTCGCAAATATGTAACTCAGGGAAATTGATTTTATACTAATAATTATTGAAGCATTTATTTGTCTCTAATACAGAACTTTGATAAACTTTCCTGTCACCATGGTTTGCTGAAAGAAATATCTTTCTAAACATAAGCTCACCTGTACTTTTGTAGTCCTTATTGTTTCAATCTAATTATCTTTTACAATTAAAGGATACGAATGTGTTTGCGGTGTTACAAAAAAAAAAAACAACCTCTGCCACGTTTATAGCGAAAAAGTCTTATGTAACATAATACGCATGCAACGACATCTGGGAGGTCAATTACAGAAAGCTGCAAAATAATAATGAAATAATGATATTTTACATTAAACAACAAATCATGTAATTTCTGAATAACGTGGAATAACACCTAGGAGGTAACTTTACACAAAGCAACAATATTTATTCTATGCCAGTCTACAAAAATCCACATCATACAGAGCTAAAATAAATGCCTTATTTATTATTTACGTAAATGATGTGTGTAAATAAGTTAGTAGTACCTAGTTATTAGCCTATATACTGCCCTGCAGCTGGGCAAAGGCCTCCATCATTGAAATCAATGTGTACCTAATAGTTTTATGAAAATAATTAATTGATTTGTTAGAACCAAGATGCATCTTAAATCATGCATTAAACAAAACATAGGTAGTTTCAACATTCAATTCCTCAATCAAAGAATAATTAGAGAGATCTATTAACGCTTTAAAACAAAGGAAGAAGTATCAGGCAAACTATATTCCTCAGCTGCTGAACCAGAAAGCAATGTGAAGTTTCACCTTAGTTCAAGTCCCTGTTTTCATCATAATATTCCACTCATCATGGAATAAAGAGCAAATTTTAAAAAGAAAATTACTGAACGACTGTACCAAGGAAACAAATACCTATACGTGATAAAAAATTTACAAACATTTTTTAAATATTCGATTCACCTTTAAAAGTTTATCGTCATATTCACCGAGCAATTTATGCGTAATTGGAAAACTTTTCCGTGCCAATGATTGGAGTCCCATTTTAATGAAAGGATTTTACTTTGCAGCTTTGCTTACTCAGTGATTTTTGTTTGAATTTATTCAAATTTAAACATCCAAATGTCAATACGGATGTGATACCATCAGTTTAGTAACATTATTTGTTCATCTAAATAGTCCGTTTTCGTAATTATAAGAGGTCCTGTATTGTGTTTGTTCTGTGCATAAGTTGCTTAAAAGCATTGTAGTCTCAGTTTTGGGGTAGGTAGGATGTGTGCGGACAGCAGCACGAGTGATAGAACTCTATTGCACTTTATTTGCGTCTTAGAAAATCAAGCCTGATAATTGTACTAGGTACATACTTAAGTTTTAGTTCTGTCGCTTACTTTGTACCTAAAGATGTTACAGAGATATTTTTGAATTGGTAAATGTGTCAATTCACGTAACAGCCACTAATCCCACTTACGGTTGACTTTTTCCTAAATATCTGGTGGCAGACGTGTATTGCATTGCATGCATGTAACTGCATTTTTATATGCAGTATAAAAAATTAGTTTCTAAGAATCTGAAATATTTAATTGCGGATTGATGAAAGCGACGCTGTTTTTTTGCTAGTCAGTGTAGTTCCTGGTTTATGCTTGAAATTCAAATTTATTCACGCATTCTCTTTAGACAATAGGCGTCGGAAAAGGCTTACTTAATGCTATTTGTGGTTGTATCTCCGAAAACACTTTCAACCCCGCAGATCGAATCCTGAATTAAGTCAAGCAGAAATACAAGATTGTTTCCGTCCAATAGGTCTAATCTCTCAGACGGGTATTCGTGCTGAAGCGATCCTCTTTTATTGGCGTCTCTTTGTCGAAGTATTCTACATTTTCATCTGCTGCTTCCCCAAATTTTATGTCAAACGGAAATTTGCCAAATTTCATTTTAACTATGACAAAATTATAATTGTGTACTATTTAGTTACGATACTTATTTGTCTTGCCACCTGAAATAAACCTTTAAACAAACCTTGTTTTAGCATCAATAAAGATATCCGGCGAGATCAATTTTCTATAGGTACCCTTCGATCACAATTCACAATATCGTAATAAAAAATAAGGACTCTTTTGCACGTCAATTCCTATATCCATTTTCATTCATAGCACTATAGCAGCTCATTTGACAAGTATCCTTCACGATGTTTATACCAATCCAACCCTCCATCCGAATCTACTTAACGCATCAAAGTTTTTACGACAGGAAGGAATAACATTAGAACAAAACGCTCTCGGCCGTAAACCGTGATAAAAATAAACATGAAATTCGTTGTAAATATGCAACGAAATCCGAAACCCGTTTCATATGCAACAAGTTGGCCGAGGATCTTATTCACAAGAACGGTCAGTTTCTTACTGACTTAGCTGTTATTAGCACCGTTTTTAAGTGTTACAGTACAGTAAGTAAATTATTTAAGTAAAGTGCAGTAGTTCTTATAGCCATAGCTTCTACCATTTGTTATTCTTCGGCAACAAACTAATTACAGCTTTGTATCATCAATTCTTCGTTCTATTGTTATAGGAATCAAAACAACAGAAGTAACGTTTAACTTACGTTTTGTCGAACATTATGCTTAAGAATACCGGCGCTATGTACATTTTCTACCAAATGAAAGCTAACACCTTTTTTAACTCTAAGGCCCGTATTCTGAAACAAAATCTGTACTTGACGTTTTTGTATGAAACTGACGTTTTCAAATCTCTACTCAAGTCGCAGTTGCTTTAACCTTGACTGGAAGTCAAAATAGTTACCGCGGTGTGGTTAACCTTTTCTTAGAGCCTTTTAAATTTTGAATAACTTTTAAAGCTAACGTATAGATAGGCACTACGCTGGTATACATGAAGGGTAACCATGCAAAATCGTAAAATTTAACTAAATAACATACTTAGGTCCATTTTGTATAATCAGCTGCTTGACTTTTTGGAACACTGTTAAAAGCCTCAGACATTGTCGATTGTGATCCCCATGAATTAAAAACATTGAAGTGTTTCGTTTGTTATACTGTCTCAACTATCATTGATTTTCTCAGCATCGACAAAAGTTATGTCTGTAAACCGAGTCGTGGCCATCACTGGGTGCGACAGTGGCCTAGGCTGGGCCCTCGCGGCCAGGTCTGCGCGCGAAGGCCTGGTTACTGTTGCTGGTATGCTCCAGGGAACTGACACCCAAGCAGCCCAGGCCTTGAAGAAACTGCGCGCTCATCCGTGTTCCTTGGACGTCACGGATCAAAACAGTGTCACCGCATTTAAAGATTATGTTGGTAATTTGCTGGAGGAGAACCCTAATTACAGTGAGTTGTAAATATAAACACGCCGATAACTCCGCTTATTTTTTTTAACAATTTCGCAAAGTCCCTTTTCAGATCAATGGCTTGTTAGCCGAGATCATCGGCTGAGCTGTCACCCTGTCTTAATTATTACTTCATAATTATCACTATCTATTTTTTTTTACCTAAAGACGATTTCATTAAATCACTTTTATACTAGGGCATATTAAAGGACTTTAAATCTGGTCAGAACCAAAATCTTTGTGTTTATTGTTTAATTTCCGACTAACTCTCCGGTGATAGAAAACATCGAAAAAAAAAACAAATCAACCTGAATAGCGGCGGAAGGCTCACCACCTACCACGTTAGGTTCTAATACCATTGGTGAAAAGTAGGCTTCTGAGTGTTCCGTTTACCATGACGGCAACAGTCACATGCCTCTGACTACCCCGTTTGGGATAAAGTCGTGATGGTATAAACTGCTCATTATTGTAGGTATTCTGTAGTTGACTATACTTATTTTTTGAAGCTCTTCATGCTATCGTGAACAACGCCGGAGTGATGACAGTTGGGGACTACGAATGGCAGAGACCAGATGCGATAGAAAAGACCATCAATGTAAACTTGTTGGGTGCAATGAGAGTCGTGTCAGCTTTTCTGCCTGACCTTAGGAGAACAGCTTTGCAGGTAAACTCGTGGAATTTAACTAAGTTTGTCCAAAAAAATATCGAACCTGACAACGCATTAAAAGTTTGATAATAGTATAGGTAGGTACAAGTGTATAATGTTGGTGATTACCGCAGAGGCGCCATTGAGACCCGAGCCGCTAGGTGAGGGTTGAGCCGAGGATGGTAATCATCAATAGACACGTGTATCATACGAATTTTTCAACACACTTGCTCATAGTGGCTCTAATTTCACCGCAATTAGTCACAGTTTGATTACAGGGGGGCTAGCCAAGAGCAACACGCCACGACGATTTCTACAATATATTTTTTTCTTGCCCTTTTGTGATTTCTACAAAAGAAATCGTTCAAATGTATGGGGATGACATAAGCTGTCACTGGCGCTTATGTCATCTCCATACATTTTAACGATTTCTATTGTAGAAATCGTCGTGGCGCGTTGCTCTTGGCTAGGCAAACTGTGACTTTTTATTACTATTATTCACAAGTGAGTTAGAGTTTATTTTATTTTATTGGTTGAGTTGCTTTGTTCTCAAAAAAGTTTCGATACAAAAAAAGATCGTGTTCAATAGTACAAATAAATTTTTATCTACTAAATAAAATGATTTTTTAAAATGATTTTTAGTATATTCTAAGTTTTTAGTATTATTTTCTCACAGGTGTGTTGAATAACGGCATATGATACACGTGTGTATTGATGATTACCGTCCTCTGCTCTCCTAACGGCTCGGGTCTCAATGGTGCCTCAGCGGTAATCACCAACATTACACACTTGTACCATAATGTACTGTTATTCTTGAAATAATAAAGCAATGTCAGCAAGATTAACCCAAAATAAACTTTGGATGCTAAAGTTTTACTAGCTTTTTTTTCTGCCAGTGAAGATTATTTATTTGTAAGTTATTATCGCGCAGATCACTAACTTTATCAGCACCGTTATTTTTCCCTTAACAAAAAGCAAACCTGAGGTGAGAAATGGACAAGGTAAACATTTTTGTGGGCAGATCATAAGCTCTGCAATATTTTTTGTCGACAGAATAGGAAATATATTTCTAACTTCCCACAAATTGAGTAAAAACAAAAATTAAACCAGTCAACTCAGAGCGTTTGCTTAAAAGGTTTTGTTCCGAATAGCACCTGTTTTGTTTCACATTCTGGGACCGTCAATTCGGCAAATAAAAATTAGATAAATCTACAAATACCAACTGATATGAGATTCTTCGCTTTGATGATAAGATGATAATCAATGAAATGCGTTTAATGTACACGAAAGGATTATCATCGTCATCATTACTATTTACATCATAAATTAATCTATGTCTTTATTATTAGATAGCGATGAACGCCAACAGTTAACATTGTATTGTTGTCTTCTTTACTAAATACTTAACTGTTCAAATATTTTATGAAGGTGTTCGGTTATACGCTTAACCCTGCACTATCCACCTTGCCTTGCAACATTTTACCATTTGTATTTAACCTTCAATTGCAGGGAGCCAAGCCTCGCGTGATCAACGTAGCGAGCCACTGCGGCCTGCAGCCACTGCCTGGCTTCGCGGCCTACAGCGCCAGCAAGGCGGGCCTGTTGGCCTGGACCACTAGCTTGCGGCTCGAGCTCGCGCCGCTAGGCTTAGCAGCGCTTGCGTTTGTGCCTGGTATGGTCAGCCATTAAGATTTAAGTTTAGTATTTTTTAAACGCGATAGGTAAAACTGTATGTGAAGCGATAGCGAAATGCAGTCTATGTCAAAATGCAAATCGTATCTACTTATATTTTATTTATGTGTAAGGAGCTACTAAGTGAAACATGTACACAACAATCTTAGATTCCAGATTTATTGAAAAGTGACGATACAAATTCAACAGTCAATAGTATAGGTAAATCATTTTGAAGAAATCACCAAAAACCCTGCCATGTTTTTAACCCTTCGCCCGACACGGACTACACCACTATGTTTTGTGTTCCTCAGGTGGTTTCATTGCTTCCAGCAGTCTACTAACTAGACAATCACAGTACGGCAAAACAATGTTAGAAAACTTGAACGCAGAACAAAAATATTTCTATGGCAAGAAGATCACAGCTTTAAATAATTACCTCAGTGCAGTGTCAGCAGAATCGAGTTTTGACTCATTGAAAGATGAGAATATCATCGAAACCTATATGAGGGCCCTGAACGACGATCAGCCCAGAGAACTGTACAAAGTAGAATCATGGAGGTACATGATTTATTACAACTTGCTAAAGTTACCAATGGCTGAAAGCATTCGGCTACGGTTGATAAAAAGATTTATTAGTTTCCCTGAGGAATAAAGCTCCTAGTTGATACATATACTTCCTGTTTTTTTTAACCCAACCAAATAATTTATTATAATATCCAACCTCATCATCATCAGACTGGCCTGTTGGCGCAATGGCAGCAGTCCTGCCTTGAGCATCAGAGGCCGGGTTCGATTCCCACCCATGACAAACATTTATGTGACGAACATTTGTGTTTGTTGTGTGTCTGGATGTTATTATCTATTTATGTATGTATTTAAAAATATTTAGGTATGTTCATCAGTCTTTATGACATAGTACAAGCTCTGCTTAGTTTTGGGTCATATGATCTTTGTGTAAATTGTCCCAGATATTTATTTATTATCATCACCATCATTCGTAGCCATAAGACGTTCACTGCTGAACATAAGCCTCTTACATAAGTCATGGTCAGAGATTGCGAGTGTGTCAGGTTGCCGGCAGTCTACATCCATCGGAATCCTGCACTACTTTGTGCCTGCACGTCAGGCAGGGGTGCCTCAGCAGGTGGGCACGTCACGCTGGCTGCGTTTGATATCTTTCTTTTTTGCAGTAATCTTAAAGTTCTTCTCGCAAAAAAAATTTACAAACATTTTAAATTCAAATACTACCATAGACACAAAAACCACAGATAAGCTGTGCAGATAAGTTGGCTCCAAAAGGTTGCGTTTTAAAACGGGAGCCTGGGGTCTTACTCGGAATAGATTTCCAGTGGGTAAGCTTTAAAAGAATAGGCCACCATTCACGCACGGGCACATCGTGCATCGGTCAGATTTACCTGACGGGTTGCCTGCCAGGCAAAAGCGTACGTGTGTGACGACAAAATATCTCGGACCCGTCCAACAGGCCCCTTGTCACACACAAAATTTATGAACCTCAGGCCCGTATTCTGAAACGACGCTCAAGCGCGCTTTGAACTGTGAATACATGATCTACTCTTGAGTTTAAAATCTGTTCTTGAGTACGTTGCTTATTTTAAAATGAATTTCAAACGGGTCTCAGTCGAATCGAGTTTCAAACAAGATTTGAGTAGAGTTTGCTTTTTGTCTATGAATCAGGCTTGTTTTCGTTTACAATAATTCATTTTTACCTCTTTTACGTTCCATTACAAGCAGATGCTATGTGTTTATTGTAAAAATTCAACTGATACACTATGGATTTGCACCAAGAAAAGGTTTAATTAGCCTTTCAGTACTTAACTTGTTCATGAAATCTAATTATTACACTGATCTATTTAATTTAAATTTAAGTTTTATCTTATTTGGTAATTAAAAGTATTAACTGTAACGGAACGTAATTGTAACCTGACATGACAAGGGAGGCACTCGATATAATCTGTGCTTGGTGTGTATGAGTGTGTAGTTTCTTATTCCTACCCCTACTTAAAATTGGCATACCACCCACTTTGCTTTTTTATAGGTACTGAATTTCTTTCTAATTATGTTTGATTACAAATTGTAGTTAATCCAGGAATGAGAAAATGAAATTATACTTATTTGACGGCGCTTCAATTATTTTAAAGCGGACAATGATAGATTCGGAACGCGGTCCGCTGTCAAAACACCGGAAGCTAGCGAGACATTAGGAGGTCGAGATCACGGAGGAATCGAAGTGAATCCACAGATGAAAAAGTTACATTCAGTGGATTGATAAGTGTTCATTTAGATAAGACTATGTGGCAGTTAAGCCCTAGAATACAATATAAACTTAGTAGTATTTCGTGGTGTGTCTGTTGTGTGATTGTGTTTTCAGACTTTCTTCCTAACCCTATCTACCAGCTACATCTATGTCGTTTAAGATCCTGAGTATGTACTCAGTCATCCCTCGGCGCCGTCGATCCCGATGATGACTCTGATATAGGCAGGGATCCCTTGTCTATTCTGAGGGTGTGCCTTTATCAGAAATGGGATGCGAAAGGTAATCATGAGGAAGAAAAAAAAACCTCCCAAGAAAAGGGTATCCTCTTGCTGCCATCTATGCTGCTTCGTGCGTGGACAGCCGGGACTTCTAACTTCACGGAGCGAGCGCGGCAGCGGCTGCCAAGGAGGGAATTCCATGTGTTTGAGCGCGGGTCAACGGGGAGAGGAATAGTTGCAGCGTCTGGATCTGGTGAGCCCGTTCCGTATCATCCATATCATTCGGTGATATTTGCAGGTCCTTAGCAGTCAAGTGGCAAGGTGCTTGCTTGCATTTGTTAATTATTGGAGTGAATCGGTGCTCGTGGGACCGCTCCACTGCTTCATTGGTTATTGCATTGACCTTGAATTGCATTGACCTTGAGGCTCTGAAAGTGTAACTTAACCTTGTTTTAATGATAATGGTTGTTTGTGCTAAATGACAATTTTTAATGGAATAGCAAGGGTCAAGGGTCCTCAGATATAATGTGAAATGTGTGGCTTTCGGAATAAACCTAACTCAAATGACAAATTATTACGATCTAAAGGGCAAAATTCCATTAATCCAAACAATTATTTTGATAGACTGTTTTAATTTGATGATACGTGAAGTAATCTTACGAATTTGTTTGCGGTTCTTTGAATATTGCATGGGTGCAATCCAAGTGGATAGAGTTTCAAAATAAATGAAGACTGCTTAGCAAATTGTCTAAAATATTCTCGTCCATTTGGAGATAGCTCAAAGGCATGTCTGCTCGGAGCGGTGTCACATGATGTCAATTGCAGGTGCTGCAGGGGTCTTCTGGAGAGCACTGGACCCATCAGCGCATTACTGCTCCAGTGCTCTCAATGTACCCTCTGTGAGCACAGGGTCCATCACTGCTAAACGGATGTTACCGCCCTAATTGATGTATGTTACAGCTTGCACAATGTTTCTAAAACTAAAACTATAACTTTCTTTGTGAATCGAAGGTGCAGGAAGGTTTGAGTGAGGCGGGTGATCTGTGTCCCGTTGCATTGGCATGCAACAGTCAATGCATTCTGAATGAAAGTGTGATAAATTTGGTTTTATGAGAAAATGCAAGTGTCCCTAATAATGGGTCGGAATGTGCTGTGCATCACTTTTAAAGGATAAAAAGAAAAGAAAGGATATTTTAACCTTTATGTGACAACAGGGTTACCATCATTGGTCACCTAAGGGATAGCAAATCTACTGCTGGTTTTAGAAAGGAAATCAGAAATGCACTACTGTAGTTTGATGGCTATGGTGGTGTAAAATATAAACAGAAAATATTGTAGGTTAATGTTTATCAAATTTGTAAGCGTAGGCAACTATTATAATCACTTAATACTACTGATGATGTGAGAGTTTGAGAAGCGGCTCATTGGAAAGACTTATTGTAGGAATCTCATTCCTTCATGCAGGCGTCCTAGGAGGGGTGCCATCTCGGAGTGTGGCTTTGGGCACTGTTTGTGGGTCATGTTAGGTTTTGTTTGTATTGTATCATTCATCATTACAATTTGAACACTAGATAATTAAAAATAATAATGGTTGTTATTTAATAGAGTTGACACTGACAGAAATATCTTAAATTATAAAAAAAAAAATACAAAACAGGCAAAGACATTGTATTTCGTGCAGTCTTTGGATATTGCATCAAATAGATCTAAGCGCAATACAATTATGGCCGAATCAAGAGTATCGTCGCACGATTGGAATTGCTGTAAGATCAATATTGGCCATTGGATTCAAGGGTATGGACCCTGATTTGAAAATATTATCCATGTACAAATCTTGTAATTTGATCCACATACACAAATTACTTCACTCCACATACACATACTTATTGCAAATGAAGCTTTCAAACATTTCTGCGTGACAATAACTTTATCGCTACCGGGTCTAACGACCAAGTGGGAAGAGGTAATGGTGGGCCCATTTTCAGGTACCTTGGTTGGGGCCATGAATGGCTCCAAATGGGCCGCTTTGCAGTGTTTATTACGGCTCCGCAATGTTCGGTGTCAAAGCGCGCCGCACGTCAGCAAGTGGTGGTCGCGCGTGTATGGGTCGGATTAGTGCTTCATTTCTGACAGGGCGGTTATGTGAAGACTGTCCTTCTATACGTTATTATTTTATGGGTAATGCGTAGGTTGGAATACTAATAGAAAACGACCCGAATAAAAGATGGCACATCGAGCTTCCTAATGTTCAGTTCACTTTCAATAGCACTCTATCCCGAGTGACAGATACTCCTATATCAAACTGATGTTCGGTAGGGCTATACAGTAGCTTCGGTCGGGTGGATCCTGGTTTTGACGACGATTGTCGCTGTTTGGCGTCGGGCGCTGCATCGTCGTTGGTTGACGGGCTGTCGTCTGGGTGCGGACGGCTGTCGTTGGTTTGCGTTGCTGGTTGGAGAACGGGAAAGCTCAATGAATGCGTAACCTTTAGGCATATCTCGATTATCATCAAAACTAGAGCCCAAACAACGCTTAGACTTAGATGAATCTCGAAGTTTTGCAGCTTTAAACATTATTATGTTAGCTCTGAAGTAGAACGGATTGACCACGGATTCTGGGCCGCGGTCTTGTAGCTATAAACCCCCTTTTCTTTGGACGATTACGCCTATATGCAGTGTAGCAAGTGAAATATTCACACTCAATTACATAGGATAGAATGTTTGGGCAGGCCACTGTCACTCCATTGTGTTTGCGTGCAGGGATCGCCTACCAGCCGCCAGGCGACTGGCTTACAATCTGTTAGACTTGCAGTAAGCTGAGTGGAGCGTTCGTGAGTGAATATTAAACTGACGTATATTCTGGCGATTCTTAGTAAAAAAATATATTTACCTATCGATTGTGAATTGAAGTATGCTGAAAAGGAAAGATCATCTGTTTCTTTTGTTTCGTGAAGTATTCTGTGGATGGTTGCTGACATCTGAATCGAGGGACGGCGTGTATTGACAGAGCAAAACTAACTTTGTGGTAGTTATCTTCGGTTTATTTTCGTCCACATCGTATAGTAGGTCCGAGAAGGGATAGGTTATTATTACATTAGATAATGATAGTTTCACATAGAGTGAATTGGTTGTTGCGTATTGGCTGTTCTAAGTGATTTAGGTGGTTTAGGCGTCCTCTTGTCATCATTTGGTCGATGTCCCTGATCAGCGTTACTAACTTGACTGACTGACTGACTGGTTTAGGGACTGGCTTATATTGGTCGATGTCTCTGACCAGTGTTACTGACCTGGACTGACTAACTGGATTAGGGACTGGCTTATGTTGTTCGATGTCTCTGACCAGTTTTACTGACCTGGACTGACTAACTGGTTTAGGGACTGGCTTAAATTGGTCAATGTCTCTGATCAGCGTTACTGACTGACTGGTTTAGGGACTGGTTTAGGGACTGGCTTATATTGGTCGATGTCTCTGATCAGCGTTACTGACCTGGACTGACTGACTCACGTGACTGGCCTACGAGAGGAAGTGTGGTATTGAGGCCTACGAGAGGCAGTGTGATATTGAGGCCTACGAGAAGCAGTTTAGTCCTTAGGCTTATGAGAGGCAGTCAGGACAGTATAAAATGTAGCCTACGAGAGGCAGTTTAGTCCTTAGGCGCCTTAGAGAGGCGGTCAGAACATTGGAATAAGGCACCCAATGAGATCCGGTCCGTACACGTCACCGTTGAAGTAGTGGCTGGTTAAAGGGATGCTCAGTGGTGTTGCCTGTGAGTTGTGTGTAAGTACTGTGTGTGTTGTGTGATAAATTGTTTTCCTGGTGTGTCAGGTATGGACGAGCTTGAAAAGAGTGGAACTGGGAGAAGAGGTGAGCTGTCACAAGGAGTCGCCCGAGGACGTGCGAATGTCAGACTGGCCGGTGACAGCGCCTCAAATATTTTAAAGCGGACAATGATAGATTCGGAACCCGTCCGCTGTCAAAACACTGGAAGCTAGCGAGACATCATGGAGGTCGAGATCACGGAGATCGAAGTGAATCCAGAGATGAAAAAGTTACGCATTCGGTGGATTGATAATTGTGTTCATTTAGATAAGACAATAAGTGGCAGTTAAGCCCTAGAAGACAATGTAAACTTAGTAGTATTTCGTGGTGTGTCTGTTGTGTGATTGTATTGTTAGGCTTTCTTCCTAACCCGACAGTTCACGCCCATCTGCCAGCTACATCTATGTCCTTTAAGATCCTGAGTATGTACTTTTCCATCCCTCTGCGACGTGGATCCCGATGATAAATCTGATATAGGCAGGGATCCCTGGTCTATTCTGAGGGAGTGCCTATATATTTATTGAGGTCGTCAATAATATCTAAGGATTCTTCCTTGAAGGAATCCATCGTTTTTGACAAGCAAATCTTTACTCAAGCGGGGTCAGGAGGTCACGTGATCACAGATCAAATCTCTACTTGAGCGCCGATTCGCACCTGAGTGACGTTTCGGAATAAGTCAAAACTGTAATCAATGAATCTGTACTCAAGGGCGGTTCTAGCATAAGATCTCTGCTCAAATCGAGTTTCATGTCAAGATTCACGCTTGAGCGTCCTTTCAGAATACGGGCCCTAATAAGCTATGAAAAGCTAGGTACGAAAAAAATTCAGTGAAATTGATCGTATGCCAATCTGGCGAAATGCAATTCAAGAGAGCTCTGTAAGGTGTTTTAACAGGGTGCGGGATTCATCACGCACGCAGGATTTTCAGTCCCCCAACCGCCCTGCCCGCGCTCGCGCCGTTGCGAAAACTGCTCTTTGCTTTGATAGGTGGCGTATCACCACTGGCACTGAATGTCCTGTCAAAAAGCGTATATATAACAATTTCGAAGACGAAATAAATTCTGATTCATGTGAAAAATGCCCATAAGAAGCGTATTCCAATGTAAAAGCCAAGGAATCACTTCCCTAATAAAAACTTTAAAACTGGAATCCCAAATGTAAATTGAACGTTTTTTAAATATGAATGAGGTTTTAAGTCTTTTTTGACTCAAACCTACAGAAGTTATTCATTTTTATATAATAAACCATAACTACAAAGTACAATCTCAATACTTGCATTATACAAACAAAATTTCACTTTAACATTTTATCCCGGTAAATGTTTACTCTTCAACGTTTTTTCTGTTTCTCCTGTTATCTCGGTAGTCAGCAAAAAATTGTGATTAGTGTTAAACATTTGGGACATTTTATTACAGTCGACTTGAAAGATGATAGCGATGTAGAAATGGAGGTAAGGAGTAATAATATGTTGGCTCTCAGATTTGCTGGGCTGGACTGGATGCACTGATATAGTAAAACGCTTTTTATAGCTATTAGTCTGTGGGTTCAATAATACTGAACGAGATATGTCTTACACGTCCAATACAATAATGATCTCAGGGTGCTGTTGGGACGGCTAAGTTTTTGAAGCGCATCTGGCTGGCATGATTGCGCAAGTGGGTGTCGACGCGGGTTTCACGCTATAATGCGTAAGAAGGTTGACTCACTGCTGCAAAGTGTGCGAAACAGTGGTAATAGTTTACTGAGAACAATAGCAACTCACTTTGACTGACTTATTTAAATGAAGAAACAATATTATCACTACAGTATTGTTAGGTTCTGGTCATACATATAAATGAGTCTACCTTTTTTGGCAGAATTTCTCGAGTCATTACGTATATTATTTTCATAATCATATTCAAAATTCTTTATTTGCATCCAACATGGTATAAATAGATCTTCGTTGAATTTTGAGTCTCATGCAAGGCTACTAGAATTAGCATGCAAATGTTACAAGAAAAAAAACATAAAATTAATTCAGTAATGAACAAAATGTCCCATTACTATTCTTACAATATGATTATAAGTAAAGTATTCCATCATTAAATGTCATAATTAAAATGAAATGACAAAATTAACAGTAAAGTGCAAAAAGCTCCAAATTCCGATTAATTACCACATTGAATACTTATATAAAGCTACTTTCTCCAGTCAAAGAAATCCTTAATACTATAGCGAACGTGCGTTGTATTAATAAGGCGTGGTCACACGTCGCAAATCACGCGCACGTGTAATAAAGCGAGCGAGTGAGCGAGCGGCCACAGATCATGGTGTGCTTACTGTAGAAATGTTTGTCATTGAGCCACCGAAACATCTGTTCGCTCAATGGCTTTTTTAATATTGCCACCATATTGAATTTGCATAATAGCATAGAATTCATTTTACAGAAAATCGTTTGGCATCATCTATGGCGTCTGCTACTCGGTCGACAACAATACCACCACCAACAGAGGTGAACTTGGTTAGGCCAACCGCCGATCCATTGTTGTGTCACCTTTACGAAGGTCACCTCTGCTGGCGGTCGTGTAGGCAACCGTGTAGGACAAGCTTTATAGTGACCAAAACCAAAATGATTGTCTTTCGAGTAGCGTAGCGTCACAGCCAATGTATTGGAACGCAACCTTAAAAAATAAAAAAATGTCGATGGTCGGCGGTGAGTTTGACATTGACATTTGTTTGACATTTATGCGATAGCAAGTAAAATCGAAAAACAATATTTGCGAAAATCCAAAAGCTTGAAAGTCTTATGAACACAAAGTATTTTTGGATTACTTATGTTCTAAATGCATAACTAATCTTTAGTGTTTGCAAATAAAAATCATTAAGTGCAAAAAGCCACTAAAATGGATGTGCAATTTGGTCCAAACCCTGTAGACGAACCGGTATTTTAGACATTCTATTGTATTTGTACAAGTTTTAAAATATGTGTATCTAATTCCTTATATTTGAATTCTATTCTAGCAGTCTAAATCATGCATAACATGTTTTCAGAATTTGCTTTACAAAGTTCAAAGAAAAGTCAAGGTTTTTAATACACAAGATCCATTACCAAATCGAGGTTATAATTTGGTAACAAGCAGTTCTAAATATGCTTTAGTATTTGTGGGAACACCAGACGGGTATTTATCCAGTAAGTATTGCCTTTAAGAGACTTTATAGGTCATAGTATCATCATCATCTTTTTGTCTGTAAAACATTGTTATTCATCAAGGAAACAATGTTTATTGACCTAAATGGTAATTTAAAATTTGCAGCATGGTCACAATGCTCATTTTGCTCTTCCTGTCCACTCTTAGACCTGTATTCTAGAATGTTATGAGCCAATTTTTTTTCTTGTGTGAAGCTCTTGAGTGAAACTTTCTATGAACTGATATCGTAGATGAAATCTTTACTTGAGAATAGATCAGTACTTCGGTGACATTCCAGTAGGGTTTGAGTGTTGAATATGCATTTATTTATTTATTTTTTCAGCATACCCCTTAAAAAATCTCATAGACAATAATCTTGAACCTGAACATGTGATTATCAAGCTTCAGGAGAAACCCACTCATATTGCTGTGAGCTGTGACCAGGAACTGTTAGCAGTAACAGGAGGGCAGTTGTTGTGTGTTTATAAGGTTGTTAATTTCCAAGCTCAGGTTAGTCCCTTATACAATAACTCCCAAATACTGAAAAGTAAATGGGACTAGCACTTATTTAGACTGAAGTTCTTTTGTAAAACAATGTCTGTGAAATAAATTGCCAAAAGTATTACAGCACAAAATAAAACCAGCAAAATATCCATCAAAAGAAAAAATTAACATTCAGAACCAAATTGAAATACACCAACAGTTTACACCAATTTTACTTAATCTAATCTAATTTTAACTTGGAAGATGGGTATGGGATGGGTAAAGTTGATAAACATACTTCACCAGACATTTCCTAATAGATAATATCACCCAGTCACAAATCAAGCAGTTCATAACATGAGTTTTTGTCTCAGGTGGGATCAAACCCACAAACTGCAACCTTCAAAGCTATAGACTTGTCTCATTACATTCATCACTATTCATCTCATCATTCGTCAAGACCCTCCCTACCCAGTGTGTATGTAATTAAACTGTAAGCTTTTTTATATAAGTACTTTTGGAATATTAAAGGTGTCTGGGTACCAAATGTATACATTTTAGCTAGATTTTTTTTAACTTTTCCAGAATGTTGCTCCAGCTCTGTCTTTAAGGTGTGACACAAATCCATCCACATTTGTGTCAGCAATGCAATGGAACCCATGCATTCCTGACTCCATTGCCATTGTGTTCTTTGATGGCACATTATTGGCATGTCAAGTTAGCACTTCTCAGGTTAAGAAAGTTCAGTCCAAGGGAAGGTAAGGTTATTGAATAAATGATATAACATTGTTTTCAAAAAAATAAGTATTTCATTGTCATTGATAGATTAGTTTTTCTCTATATAGTCCTACTCGGTTTAAGAGGGTTTCGCTTTTTTGGGGTAGATCGTAAATGTCACATTTTTTTAAGGTGTTCGTGATTATTTAGCTGAATTCAAATTAAGTATAAATTATCTCTCTATTAATGAATGCACCTTTTAATTTCATAATTATAACTTTAACTGTGTACGATAAATTTTTAAGTGCCATCAATTTAAAAAAAAACTAAATTTACTACTACCAAATTTTAGACAATTCAATGTGTTTTTAAATAGTATGCACACAATAATAGAGCAAAAATTTAAGTTTTTTTCCAATCAATGAAATAATCACGGATATCTTTCAAAAATGCAATGTTTTTGAACCACCCCTAGCTAACGCTCTTAAGTAGACTCCTTTTATTTCTATTTAGTATGTTCTTATCACATTGCAACATATACAAGTCAAGTCCTAATTATTGCACTAAGAAGTTCTTTTTCTCTACTCACAGACAATAAAATTTAAATAAATGCTCATTCGAGTTTTGGTTGGTATGCCAATAGCTTAGATTCGTTTTTTTAGTATTACTCTTTTATTTCTATGATTGCAGATGTCTTTGCTGGAGTCCCAAGGGCAAGCAATTTGTGACGGGCAACAGTGATGGGACCCTTACTCAGTACAAACCCGACCTTACCCCAGCCAAATCTGTACCAGCAGCTAATGTCTTTGCAGGCTGTCCTGTGGAAACTATGGCTGTTTATTGGATTTCAACCTTCCAATTTGCTGTAGTCTACAAAAATGCTACTGATAATAGTCGCCCTGGTTGGTAACTTACGTTCTTATTTTCCATCAATCAATTTATTCACTCAAATATAAGTGTTAATCCACAAAGGTAAATAAAATTAAATGTGTTTCAGCTGTCACTATTCTAAATACACCAAAGGCTGTTCAACCAACTTGCTTGAATTATGAAGACGTCTGCTTCAGTATGGTAGCTAATAGGCCTTGGTATTACTATCTGCAAGGTCTCGCACCATGGTTCGTATTAGTGAATCTACTTATATTTGGAAAACATGTGAATTGAAACTTGATTTATTTTGCTGTTGTGATACCTTTTGTAAATGAATTATATTTCGTTCTAGGAATATTATACTCTCTTCGTCATCGAATAGTATGGAAATTGCAACAATGGGTTCAGGAGATGGAGCTAGTTGGGTGCAGTGGTCCCTGGTATAGTAGTTTTTAGTACCAAGTACCAGCCTGTAAACTCCTTTTTTTCCAGGCATGTTCAACCATTATAAGGTTGCAAGATTATAATGGTTGCACATGCCTGGATAAAGATAGATAGATAGTTGCCTAATTCTTTTACCTAAAGAGGGAAAGAGTTGTGTGTGATTAAGATGAATAATCTTAATTTTTCAGGCAGATGAAGCAAGAGCAGAACTTCCATTTACTGATAAGAAAGTTGAAAACTATCCTATAGGAATATCTATTGACACAAGTGCCATTCATCAGTTACCTTGGGGTTCGTATTAATTGAAACTATTCTTAGAGGATGACTCTTAGTTGTAACATCTCCATACATTTGAACGATTTTGAATGTCGAAATCGTTATGGCGTGTTGCTCTTGGCTATCTCCCTAGAACACATATTTGCCTATAAAAGGTTGCCTGGAAGTCATCACTCTCTAAATTGCACAAATTGTTTGTTTAGTGACATATTTCTGTTAGTAACTGACACAGAAAAGCCTAGTTTTTTTTTGCGCCAGACAACACACATCTTGTCATGGTCTCGAGGTAGGGATAAGTATCCCTGTGTTACGAGGTACCAGACAAGGAATTAAGCCAGGGGCGTCTTCCAGCACACCCAGACCCAAGCCAACCTGATGAGGATGCATTTCGACTATAGCCGTTTCAATAAACATTTCTTGAATGTAATTAATAAAATATTTTCAGTGGAAATGAAAGTATCCATCTATTTCTATAGTAAACTTCTCCTCGAACAGGTGAAAACGAAACCCTACCATACATGCCGCTGCTCCTCGCACTATCCCAAACCGGCGTGCTCAGCCTATTTAACATCATCAACCTGAACAAGCAAGCGCCGCAGCTCTGCTCGCCGCCGCAGCCCATCGCGCTGCCGAACGCGGCGCTAACCACCGCCATACCGGGGCAAGCGCCGGAACAGCCAGTACAGGCACCTCAGATACAACAACAGCAAGTACAGGCGCCACAACAAACAGCTCAAGTACAGTCGCTGCAAGCGGCCCTGGCTCAACCGCCTGTACAGTTATCTGTACCTCAACCTGTAGCGCCTGCTGCTCCAAAGGTAAATAAACTTAGGCTTAGGCAATCTAGGTCAAATGAATGACCCCAGATAGCCAACATATTTAATTAAAAATATCCTAGATCCTTTGCCTTTAAAAATGTTAAATATTTAAATAAGGTATAAAATACAAATACCTTGAAATGGTTTTTCGATTTAGACCATGTTTGATTTTTTCCCATACCCAATTACAATAATTGTACCTACATTATATTATCGTATAAGAAGAATAAGCAATTATTTTTTTTACTTTTTAGTGTTTTGTATTGGAATAGTTTTTTTCGAAGTTGGTTTTTTTCGTTAAAATTATTGTTTATTTCTTGATTTTCAGTGAATAGTTCTTGTTTATTTTATTCATCGAAAAAGTATCGTTCATTTTCTCCTAAAAATTGAAGAGTTCCGTTACTTTGTCATGGATCCCATTATCAGAACCTAACCAAACTCTCATCAAACTACCCTTGAAGTTTATCCTTTCCAATAAAAAAGAAGCATCGAAATCGGTTAAAAAACCTAGAAGAAGAGGAAAAACTCAGACAAAATTTCAATCTTAACTTTATTTTTGAAACATCAAAACCTGAACAAAACAACAATTTTTTCATAAAAATTCTCGAAAACTTAAAATTATTAATCCGTGGATCCACCTAAGCCTCTCCTGACACATCTGCAGCGGTTCTGCATACTCAAAACAAGGGTGTCAATATCCTGTTGAGGAATACTGTCCCAAGTCCTGCTAAGATGCAAGAAAAGCTGGTTTTCATGCACAATATCTTCAGAGAAATTCCTAAGAGCTCTTCTCTGAAGCATAACCCAGGCATGCTCAATAGGATTTAAGTCAGGGGATTGTGCAGGCCAGTTTAAAGCTTGGATATCATGCTGTTGTAACCAACTTGTAACGATACGCGCCGTATGTAGACGGGCATTGTCGTGCATTAGCTGAAAATTTTGTCCCATTTGCTGTCTGTGGGGCAAGATTACAGGCTCTAGCACCTCATCTCGGTATTTTAGAGCAGTCATATTGCCCTGTATCCAAACAAGGTCCGTTCTACCGCCGAGACGAATTCCTGCCCAAACCATAATCGTGCCACCTTGATATGCATGAACTTTTTGTTTTTGCTGCAGTCGATTCCAACGTCCAGGTTCTCTCCAAACGCGTACTCTTCGCGAATAAGGATGAAATCCAAATCTGGATTCATCAGTGAAAAGCACAAGTGACCATTGATAATGGTTCTAGTTTTCGTGTGCAATAGCCCATTGTAATCTTCTTCCTCGATTGCCTCTCCTTAGCGCCGGTACCCGAAGTGGCCTACGAGCAGGTTGACTTCATGCAGTCGTCTTCTCAAAGTTCGACCGCTTACCAACAAACCATACTCTCTCTGTAGCCTTTGAACCAATTGCATCGCCGTTACATTTGGTTGACTTAGTGCAGCATTTACTACGAATCGGTCCTGTACATGTGTTGTAATGCGTTGAGGTCCTCGGTACCGTTCCACCACTTCCCCCGTGACACGATAACGTGACCAAAGCCTGGATATAACGCTCTGACTGGTCCTCATGGCTTCAGAAACCGCAATTTGGGTAGCGCTAGCTTGAATCATGCCCACTGCTCTTAACATTTCGTTCCTGGTCAATTGTCTACGTGACATGATAAAATGAACACCGGAGATGCGTTTGACAAAGATTTATAGAAATTTATGGACTTTTAATAAAGTTAGAAGTTCGTGAAGATTTACTTCTTTGGAAGAAATTCAATGAATGCGAATTAAAACAAAACCATCATCAAACCTTAAAACAAACTTTTATATCCAAATTTGAAATTAAAAAAGGAACTTAATAATGTTTTTATAATCTGTCATTAATAGTTTTGTGTTGTGTGTAGTTCACCATGTTGTTGTGTGTAGTTTATCTAGATTTAAGACTTATACGGTTTTCCCATGAATGCCACTGTCAGAACTGGACATAATTAAAATGGGACCACACGGAAAGCACCAGCTTTGAAATAAAAAAAGAATGACCAAAATCGGTTCACCCAGTCGAAAGTTATGAGGTAACAAACATAAAATAAAAACATACAGTCGAATTGAGAACCTCCACCTTTTTTGAAGTCGGTTAAAAAAGGGATAGGTTTTATGGTGTTCACAAGTAGTAAGTGTGCCTAGGTATGTGTGTTGTGGTGTGTGTGTGTCTAAATTCTTGAGGAATTTGGTCTCAAGAAGTTAATAAAACTTATTATAACATTCAACTTAACCACTCTAAAGTGCATGTACATTATTTAGCTACTCAGTACAGGAAGTGTGTTTCGATATGAATTCATGTTTTGGCAAAACAAAAGAATAGTCGCACAGGACAGTATTATTATATTATGTCATATTTTATGTCACAGCCTCAACCAGCCCCGCAGTACCAGCCACCAGCTCAAACTCCTCAGATGCCCCCAAGTTCTGCTGCTCAGTTTGGATCGTCATCGGCTAGTAGTGGAACAGCTTTTGGTGGCTTCCAGCAACCACAAGCCACTTCGGCATTTGGATTAGGTGAGGTCTTTTGTTTTTCGATACCATGCTGTTGTCTGGTATTCATTTCTTATTTGAAGCATGGTACTTGAATTGAATCTATTGCAATTTAACCTTACATGTTGTTTTACGTTTATCTATTGCTATTTTTTCAACAAATAATGTGTTTGTTAAAGGTACTTTTTCTCAACTAGCTGAACCAAAACCGCAAGTAGAAGTCAAGCCAACACCTACTGTTCAACCAGCAGCACCTGTGGTAAGTATTACTACATTAGTACTAATGTAAATAAACTCCACTCCTAACTTAGCTCTCAAGCAATTCTTTTCCTGTATGCAATGGGGTGATTGGGCAATGCTTTGGTTTTGATTTATTTTTCGACATCAACGTAATGCGAGCACCTGGCGAGAGGACGTGCGTCTAATGCGTCTATCAACAAAAAGTCTATTCCAGAACTTTGCTGCCCCAATGGTCACCACTAAGTTGCATTATTTGTACTGTCCACCACCACTTTAACTAACACACCCTCTTCAAATACCTTTTTGGTCCTATCACACAGTAAGACGGTAAAATACTGAGCATATTATCCCTCGATCTATGCTCATTACTTCGAGCTATATTTTGAGACTCATAGCAATACCTTTTATTCACAGATACAAAAGCCCACTCCGCAAGTGGCCGCGGCGCCTCCCAAGCCGGAACAGTCTCAGGAAGCGCTCGCAGCCGCGAAGGCCGAGCAGGAACGCCTCAAGACCGCCAAACTCAAGAGTTTGCTGCTCAAGGAAGTCAACGACTTTCAGATGGACCTGCATAAGTTCATAGTCAAGAGTAGGGGTTCTTTGGGGGAGGTAAGCGAAAATAACATTATTTTCTTCGGATTCTGAAACGTCACTGAGAGGGGTATGGGTAATATTGGCGTCATTTTTGAAAATCGCGGCCACTCACCAAACCTTTGAAAAAACTTATCGAGAGGAACAAACTTTATTTGGAGCAGATATAGCTAAAGTGTATCGGAGTTGATATATTAGGTATTGTATTTTTAACTAACTACTCACACCAAGGAGAAAGAAAAAAGCGGCATTATGTAATCCTTAAAACTTTCGGATTCGGACAGTGCACGGCTGGTACAACGGGTGAATAAGTGGAAAAATTCACTTGAAAACGGCGGTCTGAAACGTAACGTAACGTGAAAAGTACATGGCCTGCAACACCACAGATCCCCAGTCCGTCCGCATAGGCGTTGACGTGGTCGAGCGCACGGAACGTGTCAAATACCTGGGATCTTTGTTAAGCGCGTCCGATGACATCGACCGCGACGTCAGAACCCGAATTTCCGCGGCTTGGGGGGGGGGGCGTGAGGTGACTGGTTTCATTTGCGACCCCAAAATGCCGATCAAGCTGAAGGGGCAGGTCTATAAAACCATCATTAGGCCTGCCCTTTTATATGGCAGTGAAACATGGCCGTTACTAGAGCGACACAAGCAGGAGCTGCGCGTCACGGAAATGAAGATGCTGCGGTGGATGTGTGGAGTCTCACGCAAAGATCGCGTGCGTAACATCCACATCCGCGGCAGCCTTCGTGTTCGTGACATCGCAGACAAGCTGCAGGAGTGCCGCCTTCGTTGGTATGGTCATGTCTCACGGAGATCGGCAAACTACGTGGGCAACAAATGTCTGGCCGAATCATCCCGAAAAGCAACGGAGGGCGCACCACCTACCACTTTGGGTTCTAATACCATTGGTTAAAAGTGGGCTTCTTCTGAGTATTTGGTTCACCATGACAGCAACAGTCACTTGCCTCTGACTACCCCGTATGGGATAAAGTCGTGACTCGGGATAGTATGTTATGATATGATGTATCTACTAACGACGTTAAGAATCAATACCTCCTATTTACATATTGACCATTAGAAAATGTCTTTTTGATGTCATTGACGTTAAGGTGTTTTTTTGTGATAGCTCGTGTTCCACTTCCTAATGCCAAATACTTAACATCTACTGCTTTGTAAACAATATTATCATAATGGATACCTATCTAACTTGATGTATGGATTGTTGGAAGTACTTTTATCAAAAAATAATATCCAATAGGTACATCTTAAAGCGAAATATCTTCCTCTCTTATTTCTGCATCCTTTTTAACAGCTGTTAGGTGAGATTAGCTCTTTAAAGTAACATTTCAGAACTATTGTTTTAGTGGAACTAACGCAAAAAATAATACTTTAAGAAATATCTTGGCTCTGATATCACTTATAACAATTCTGATTCAGATTCGTTTCTGTATTAGGGTGCTATAAATCAGAGATAAAATTATTACTGGCCACTAAAAAAAATGACCACATTTTTCATCAAACATTTCATAAATATAGCCTAGCTTATCAGCGGTAACCACTTAATCTAGTTATGTTTTTTTATCAATATAATCATTGTAATATTTCTTTATAATCTCTTTCTTTATTGAATGAATTTGTGATTTTTTTAACAAATCAGTCTTTTTAAACCTAACATTATTTTATAAATATCTCTTCCTTCCTATTAAATAAATCTACTTTCACCAAAACATTTCGTCAATATCACCAGTTCCAGAAAATAATGCAAGAGATCCACTCAAACTTCAACACCACGGCCATAGACGCCCAGCAGCTGAAAAAGGACTGTTCTATGGACGAAGTGCGAAGCGCCGTGATGCAGGTCAAGCTGGAACTGGTTCGGGCCAGCGCTGTGCTGTCTGAAGCGAGGGCTATGGCTGAGTGAGTAATTGAATAATGTTGTAACTGAAAAAATCGCAAACAGTATCTTGAACGCTAATTTAAGTAAAATCGCGTTACAAAAAAAAGGTAGAAGGTTTAAAATTAAATTCACTGCATGGCTAATGGAATATTGTTTTTATAGCGTGACTGAATTTATGAATTATAAAATTACATGTAATAAATAAAATCACTGACATAAATTAATACTTAATTCAATTGATTAATATAAATATTTAGTACTAATTGCATACATTGTGACATAACCTAATTACATTAATTTTCACACCTGCGTGCAGGTTGAGTACATGTACATAACATAGATAATTTTAGACCTTTAGAACTTGTATTCTTGCAAATAAACGAATTTATTATTTATTTATTATTATTATTATGGGCCGTGACCACTGACCAGTCTCCTCTGTATTTGTTTTTACCTGAGTTAATCGTTTCAGAGCCAAATCCCTCCACGAATGGACACAAGCGGACCCTTTGACGACGAAGCGAGTCGCCTCTGTGCAGAAACTAGCCTACTATGTGCAAAGCCAGATTGAACAGGCCTACAAGGCGCTCGACCACAAGTGGAACAGCGTCGCTAGAGATAATAAGTTTGAAAGGTAGGCCTACAAGTACCTAAATAAGTACCACTTATAAATAAAAAATTGCAATATCTCTCGTTAGGCTGCAGCCAAGAGCAACACACCTCTATCGTTGCTACATCTATTATCTATACTAAAATTATAAAGAGGAAAGATTTCTTTGTTTGTTTGTATTGAATAGGCTCCGAAATTACCGGGCCGATTTTAAAATTATTCCACCAATATAATGCTACGTTATCAGGGAGTGAATTGGCTATATTTTTTTAATTAAGACTATATTTTGACGGGAAAGACAGTCTTCTTAAATTATCTCAAAACTTACAAAAAACTTTGACATGTACAAACTATAGCAGCATGTTGCTATTGACTGCGGCCCCTGTTTTATAACTTATCTGTTTTCTGTTATAAGAGCTATGAGCTCATTGTCTTCTATCGTGACAGATAGTTTTAACTCATAAATAGTATCAATGAAATAATTAAACACTGAGAAAACTTATTTAAAAAAAAAATGATTTATTTATAACGATGTTTTTATTGTTTTCTTTTGGCTAAGTATTTATATATCTGTGATTTTTTCATAATGTTACAGGCCTGGACAACGAATGATCCGTCCAGTGCTCGACGACGTATATCAGCCACTTGTGAAACAGCAAGAAATCTTGTGTCGGCAAGAGGCTGTACTGAGGACCTTGAAAAACGCCCTCAAGGAAGTTGACGCTGGCCCCACTTTTAAATCCACTTCGCTTCTGAGAAGCACGCCGTTAAGAAATAATAAGTAAGTCGGATCTATCATTTTTAAAAGACTTCTAATTTCAGAAATAGCATCATCGTGCAATCAGTATTCGAAATCTCCTGGATTAAAAAATCCCTACAAGTTATTTTTAATATTTTATTTCCTTTTGTTTTTAATATTCTTGTTCTAGTTTTCTGCACAAGCTGCTGAATGTGTTATTTAAAACAGTAGTGTATCTAGTTCTTTTAGCATCCTTGTCGAGAATACAGCGTAAAATTAATTTAAATTCATTATTTTAACAGGGACCCGCTTTCAAAACTCACAAAAAACATTCTAAACATGAGCATAGAGACTGAAACTAAATCGAAAAGACCGCTCCTCAGCGCTCAAAAGTTAGAAGCGCTGAGAGACATGCTCTCCAACCACAAAACGATCAAAGTGAAACCAGTCAATGTAGAACTGAGGGAACAGATAGCTGCCATGAGGCTGTCATATGAGAAGAACTTGAAAGAGAAGGCAGAAGCCCAGTTGAAGCAAGAGGCTGTACAAGCGAGGCAAGAAGCCGCGGCTCAGCAGCTAGTGAGGGAGAGTAAGAATGCAGAAATGCAGAGGATGGTGGCGGCCCAGCAAAGTCAGATTCAACTGTTTGGTAAGCGCTAGGACTAAGTAAAATGGGCCTGGTAGTGTTATTCAATCATCGAGCTCGTGAACGCCAATTTGTAAAAACAAAATAAGACTTTATTTTGCCACCAGAAGCGGCACACCTATTACTATTAATTCACTTTTAATATGTGTTTCTTTTCGTTCAATGCGTGATATTGAATAAACAGTCGGATTAGGCTCCCTTCTTTAGCATCTTATTCATTAAAACTAAACCAATCTAATATGTGGTTCTAAATATTGAAAATTGTAGCTAAATTCGCCACAAATGTGCACTTTGACCCCATTGTCAATCCAATTCTATTATAAAACAGGTTTTTTTTCTATAAAAATATACGCACATACTTACATACAATGCCTCCTCCACATGAAATAGGTAGATTCCACATAATTATTTTTTTAGTATTTCATATAACTTTTCATAGCTCCGAAACAAATGTCGGCGGCCCCGGACCTAGTGAAGTTCGAACCGAAGAAAGAGATAATATCTCCCATTAGCGTGCCTTCGTTCACGCCGGTCGGCAGCAAACCGATGCCGGGGCTTGCTAACGTGGCTCGGACTTTATTTGTAGACGGTAAGAGATCTTAATTACACTTAAATGTTTATTAGAATTAATTAATGTTGAAATTAAACATAGTAATACAGGGTGTCCCGTAAATAATGGTCCAACCGTAAATCCTAGCAAGGTCACTAGATTACCTACAACTAATTTAAACCGTTTTTTTTAAATTCCTTAGGGTTGCCAAAATAAATAATAATATGTTTTTTTTAATTATTTTCTGTCTTAAATAGATTTTTTTTATGCCATAGATGCAAATATCAATATTTTTTAAATCTTTACATGTTAACATATACCTAGATAGGTGGCCTACCAAGTTTTATACCATTTTTGTGAAATGACATTGCATTTCTTTCAAAAATATTGATGTAATTTAATATTTTATTGAATTTAAATTAGATGGCTCAAATAAAAAATTTTGTCATGTAAAAATAAAGTATGACACCAAAGTGTATCAATATTTTAAAAACACGTGCAGGTAATGAGGTTTCTAAATTGGTAAAAAACTTATCGTTAGCTAATAAAGTTACAAACATAATGCCTTAAATCTGAAGAAGGGGCGAACATCTCAAAATAATAATTAAGTAGAATTATTTTGTCCATGCAGTTGGGGTCATAAATCATCAGAGTCTTTCGCTCTCTCTCCCACGCACGGGTCTTATTGTCGGGCAAAGTGATGCGCATTATTGTTTTTGAAAAGCGTCATCGGTGGTGTTTCGTTTAGTTTTGTCATTATGTGGGCTCATAACATAACAATGTCGCACCACCCTTTGACCGCACCGCCGCCGTGTACCTGCCTTCGATGAATCATTTGTTTTTATCGATAATGGCGTTGCGCCTGCGCAACATGCTCACCGCGATAGCCGGGCTGAGGCTGAGCTATGATTTATGACCCCAACTGCACGGACAAATGCTTATTAACATTTTAGCAATTTTATTAACAAAATGCAGAGTGTGCAAGATTGTAGGAGGGCGGCAATTTGAGCATTTATTGTAAAATTCAATAAATGAATAATTATGACTGGTTTTTTTGGTTTTTATTTCAATGAACTTAACCTACTTCGCCCATCGATATCGATACCGAATAGAGTCATAAAATCTCATGAAAGTCACATTGATTAACGTAATTCTAATAATCATAAAATGAAACATACTAATCTTAAAATTGATTTTTTTGAGATATTCGCTCCTTCTTCAGATTCACCGCATTATGTTTGCAATTTTAGTAGCTAACGATAAGTTCAATACCAATTTAGAAACCTCATTAGCTGCTCATGTTTTTAAAATATTGATACACTTTGGTGTCATACTTTTTTTTTACAAGACACAATTTTTAATTTGAGTCATCAAATTTAAATTCATAAAAATATTAAATTACATCAATATTTTTGAAAGAAATGCAATGTCATTTTACAAAAATGGTATAAAACTTGGTAGGCCATCTATCTAGGTATATTTTATCATAAAAAGATTTCAAAAATATTGATATTTGCATCTATAGCAAAAAAAAATCTATTTATGACAGAAAATAATTTAAAAAAAACATATTATTATTTATTTTGGCAACCCTAAGGAATTTAAAAAAACGGTTCAAATTAGTTGTAGGTAATCTGGTGACCTTGCTAAGATTTACGGTTGGACTATTATTTACGGGACACCCTATATATCAAAATACATCTGCTTACTTTTTACCCAATGATTAAATTTGTTTTCTACAAAAACGCGGCTTCGTTTGCTTGTCGCTTGGAGTAGTTTTCAAAATAAAACATTAGTGTATTCAGAAGAATTTATCTTAATCGTATATCTCGTAATCGCTCCGCTTTAGTGTTCAAAACAGCTTTACATTGAATCAAAATTTGGGGACTTTGTTCAACCGCCAAGTTGGAAAAAGTACGATTATCGACCCACATTTGTAAAAGCGTGATAATTGAGCCATCAAACCTGTCTATCCATTGTAGCCAACATAATTACAACTATGGAGACCATGCATAACATTGCATCCCGTTTTCTGTCGCTCTAGAACCGAAAGCAGAGCCAGTGAAGGCAGTGAAAATCCAACCGAAGCCTGTGGCTCCGCCTCAAAACCTTTTCAACCCCAAACCGGCCTCACTTGCGGTCCAACCGCCGACCTCAGCGGCAGTCCAACCGCCAGCCGCTGACAACACTCGTAGCGTCCTTAAAGACTTACTGCAGAAGAAACAGGCCAACAACGCGGCGACAGAAGCCAATGCCTTCGCCAACAACGCCAACACGTTTGCTAAAGGGGACGCCAATACTTTCATGGGCCAGAAGATATGCTCGCCGACTGCTTTCTCTTGTAAGTACTTCTATCTTATTTACGTGAGATGTAGATTCTGGACAGGTAAGCAGGTGCAAGAATTGCGTAGTTAGTCAGTATGATAAAAGTGAATTTTACTAAGCCATCTAACTACTAAGTTTTCATAATCGATCGCTTTCCATGTGACATTGCTGCGAATCCTAGCCCAAGATAACTTATAAACTGATGAAAAGTAAGACGGCGGGGGCTAAAATATTACATTGAAGTATTTTCAGGTAGTTCATAATATAATATTTTACTGATGCCTAAAATTATATTTGCAGTTAATGCTCCGAATGTAGATTCATCAGAGCCATCAGCTTTTTCAACTAACAAACCACCGGTACGAGTTTTAGATACAAAGAACATGTTTGGCAGTTTTCAATCACCAGCTTTTGCAATAGAATCTAAACCAAAATCTTCGGAAACTGGTGAACCAGAAGCAACTGATGCTAAGAAACCCCTTGATATAAAGAAAGATGACGAACCTCTCACAAATCTATTTGGAAGTAAATCGGTGCTGACATCAAATATAAGTAAGGAACCTTCAGTGCAAAAATTGCAAGACGTTCCAAAAACTGACGGTAAAGTACCAATCAAAGTAGCTAAAGAAAACATTTCAGAAAAAGTAGCAGAGAGTCTACTAGAGTCGCAAAAACCTGCCACAGATAAAAAAGAATCTGATGTCAAACCTTTAGGGACACAATCATCCAACTTGGGCTCTAGTCTTAGTGCGAATGTTACAACTGCAAGTATGTGTTTCCATTACTTAACAAATAATAATATACACCCTAATTCTGAAACGACAATCAAAGTTGAAGAGCCTTCACATGTATAGCTGTCCCTTTCGTTTCTACTGACATGTAATATGACGGCATCAATTTGAAGGGTGAACTTGGATTCGCGTTTCAATATTAGGTGAAAATATCATTTGATCTTTATATTTGTGAACTTCTTTTGTTTTACTTACAGATGAATCTCAAAAACCTTTTGAATTAAAAGCTGAAATCAAAACGGAAGCTCCAAAAACTGAGGAAATGTCAACTCCTCCCAAACTCAGTTTAGATACTTCCAATGCTTCATCTTTATTTGCTGCGGCTAATGCATCATCTCCAACGGGTATTAACATCAAAAGAAATATTAATTCATTCATTCGATTTAGGAAATGATCTTGTATTATTTGAAATTTATTTTCTCTTTCAGCTGCGAAACCACAACCACTTTTCGGATCGGCAGCTCCTATAACAACGCAAAGTTCTACGCCTTCTTCCCCTCAACCGCCGTCACCTTCAGCTGTTTCCGATGCGCCAGAAAAAGTTTCCGTCTTCGCTACACCAGTGTCATCTCCAGCATCTTCACTATTTAGCTCAGCTGTAGCGTCTCAAGCGCCTAAAAGAACTCAAGCTGGGTCTTTATTTAGTACAGCCACAAGCAATGCTAGTGTATTCTCCAGTAGTGGATCGCTGTTTGGGGCTGGGCCAGCTACAACGACAAGTTCCGTTTTTGGCACGAGTACGACACAATCAGTATTCACTAGTGAAGCTAAACCGTCCGTATTTAGTACGTCTACGCCGGCTACTGCTTTTGGCGCTACATCGACAACTCAATCAGTGTTCGCATCGTCGCCTTCACTGTTTGCGCAAGCAGCTGCTACTACGACAGCGCCATCGGTTTTTGCATCTGCGTCTCCGGGGTCTATTTTCGGAACGGCAACAACTCAAGCGTCAGCGTTCGGAACGTCGACGAATACTACGAGCGTGTTTGGGACGCCTGCGACGACAGCTACGAGTTTATTCGGTTCCCCGGCTACGAGTCAAGCGTCCGTGTTTGGTAGTCCGGCGACTACGGCTCAGAGTGTATTCGGAAGTACAACTGCTACGACGCAAGCCGCTTCAGTATTTGGGGGAGCTTCCCAATCAGTTTTCGGTACATCTCCTACAACTCAAGCGTCGATGTTCGGAGCACCGGCTTCTCCAGGCTCGGTGTTCGGTTCGGCCCCACCATCGACGCAAGCTTCGGTATTCGGAACCAGTCCTACGTCGACGACCCAATCGGTGTTTGGTTCGACCCCGGCTACGACCACTCAGAGCAGCTTATTCGGAGGAGCGGAATCTAGTCTGTTTGCATCCGCGAGCATTTCAACCACGAGCGCACCGGCACAAAACAGTGGAGGAAGCTTATTTGGAGGAAGGTAATTATTTTCATTCATTATTACTTGTGTTCAAATGTTTAGGCAGTAATTCCTTTGCACTTATTTTTTAATGCCCAAATAAAAAAAAACTAAGACCAAATAGAATCTCAGTAGTATATTCAGATCCTTTTTTTCTGTTACAATAACGGCAAAATGCAGGACTTTGACTTAAAAGGAATTTGTTCTTAAAATTTTCTAGTGAACGTTAAAAAGTCTCACTTGGTGGACTGATGACCTGGTTCAGGAGTCTGTTGGATGCAAATGGCCCTAAGCCGGTCTTTGGCGTGCTATGGGAAAGCCTATGTCCAGAAGTGTGCTTCTAAAGACTGACGGTAAAAAGCAAAAGAGTTTATATAGATGCGTGCCTGAATATCGTCACTTGTTATTCACACTACAGATTAATTATCCACTGACTCGCTTTTAGAGGCTATTAAATCAAGTATTTTTTTTGCCAGCCCTCAAGGCTCGGTGTTCGGCGGCGGTGCTACTAACGTCTTCGGGGGCAAGACGTCCTTCAGTCAGTCCAATCCGACGGCCGCCGCGATATTCGGCGGTAGCGCCGCCTTCGGACAGACGCAACAGCAAACCAGCAGCTTCTGGGGCAGCAATGCTGGCAGCACTGCTCCTACCGGCTTTGGTTCAGGATTCGGTATGTAAAACTTGTTTTTGTCTTCCTTCCTTTATCTGCAAAATCAAATAAGAACAATAGTAAATAGACAAAATATGTCTTTAGCATAAAAGGTCGATATGTCATTTTAAGCTTTTTCGCTACCTATTTTAGTGTCCCAACGGATTGGAACTACTCTCTTCGGACCTACATTCATTTTTTAGACTCTGTATTTCATAGATTATTTTTAGTAAGCTTCGATGAGAGCAAACCCAGAGTCGAGCTGACTGGAAGCTCAGAGAGAACTGTGTTTGCCAAGTTTCCAAAAAAGATATGAATATATTTATCTATTATTTCAAGTTTTGCTACCAATATTCTAAATCTAATGCTTAACCACTGTTGCTCTGATTTCATAAAAAGAACAATATCAGAATGATTTCTAACCACAAGCCAATATCAGGTTCGAAATGTCTAAACATCAACTTGTGCATACATATTCATCTTCTAGCATTATGTCTTCTAGTTAAAACTAAAATGATCTTTATTTTTCTATCTCAGTAACCATTGGATTACTTAACGGATGTTCGATAACAATATTTGTGAACAGGTCAGCAAGCCCAGCCCGCGCCAACGTCGTCCATGTTCGGCAGCTCCGGCGGCAGCTTCAGCGCGCCGTCGGCCGCCGGCCCAGCGTTCGGCAACACGCAAGCGCCCGCCTTCGGGGCCGCTGAGAACAAACCTTCTGTGTTTGGATCACCGCAACAGCAGGCTTGTAAGTTTTATTTTAAGGCGCTCCCTCACTTGGAGCATTCGCCTGTAATGTAAAGTTACAGAGTCGACCATTACATCAGTGAGGTAGGAGAACCGAGCATTACAGTGCGCAACTTGATACAATGTAATATTTTAATACAACTTCCCTGAAGTTTTTGTTAGGCAGTATTGTAACTTATTGCTCAAAATCTAATCTGGAATGTACATTACAGGCGAATGTTCTTCATGTCAGGCAGGCAATACTGTAGTGTAATGAAATCAAATCTAAAACGTGTTACATCACAGGAAAATGCTCCAGGCGAGGCACCACCTTTACAGAAATTTTGGTCAACTGACCTGCATCATGAAATTTCTTTAAGAAAGCAACTGTTTTTTTCTTTTTGAAAGGTTATGCGCTCGACAAGTCTGATTAAACACAGGTGGCCCCTCTGGTTTTTATGTATGAAAAGGCTTTTGTTTTATTTTAATAAATTGATCGACTTCTTGTCTCCAAACCTGGTGAAAGGCATGGTATAGATGTAAACTGAAAATGAATTAATTTATTTAGTATACACACTTGTTGAAGCTTTTGTCTAATACAGTAGTTGACAGGTTTACCAAAAAGATGAGACCTTGCTCACTGTTATAGATCGCGTGGATGTTATTTTGTAGGAACATACATAATTAATTATTGCATAGTATTCATAATAAATTATGGAATTCCAGATGTAGATGGGACTTTTAAAGTGACTGTAATTGTTACTATTCTTTTACAGCTCCCGGTTTTGGTGGATCACCAGCCTTCGGGGGTAAAACAGTATTTGGACAACAATCTCCTGGGTAAGCGAGTCTTTATATACTCTTGTTATTTATAAATGCAAAAGTTACTTAGTACTGTGGCGAAATCCCCGTTGCAGGCCAGCAATACAGGAGCCGGAGTGCCGAGATTCGTCACACAATATTTAGGGGTAGACGTAGTAATGGAATAGTGTATAAAAGATCAGCCAATCCAGAGACTTGTTTATTGTATAGGGTAAAAGTATAGGTTGAAAAGAACTGTAACAAAATAACAATAAATGAATACAAAGAGTCCTAGGTATAAGATTATCTGATATTAATAGGTAATGATATGCTTACCCCGATACACGGGTTCCTGTTACATTATAACTGTTTACAATTGGTTATTTAAAGTACTTAAAATAATCACCATCACGTAATTTAAACTTATACTGGTAATCTGGTAAAATGCTCGCAAGCTCTGTTCAGTACGATGGTTTTGGTAGGACTGCCTCAAAATGCTGAACAGGGAACGTGGAACGATAAATTAAATTTTGAGAGGACAGGCACAGATGTAAAGTAAATAGGTGTGATATGTTTACCCCGATACACGGGTTCTGTTACATTATAGCTGTTTACAAATGTCTGGTGAAATGCTCGCAAGCTCTATTCAGTACGATTGTTTTGGTAGGACTGCCTCAAAATGCTGAACAAGGAACGATAAATTAAATTTTGAAAGGACAGGTACAGAATACTATTGATGGACAGTAAGTTAAACTATGAAATATCCAGCCATCTTGGAGGTTCTAACATCCATGAGACTGGAACGAAACGGCATCGTTACAGTACTGATAAGGAACTTATTTTCACCACAATACAACAACGTACTATAATTAAAACCGTGCCTAACTATATAGTACTATCTGAAATTGTTTTCGATATGAGAAATATTATTTCCGCGAGTTGTGCGACCCTGGGCTCTGACAGCTTAATCAGTTTCTTGACTTTCGTGTCAGCAGTGCTCAGCGGAATATGAACGTTCGTGCTATACATAGTACTACTAGCTTTCCGCCCGCGGCTTCGCTCGCGTCAACTTCATTATGAACATGTAAACATAAAATCTTTATAAATTGTAGCCTATGTGTTATTCTGATAAAAAAGCTGTAATACTGCAAAGTTTCATCTAAATCCGTTAAGTAGTTTTTGCGTGGAAGAGTAACAGACACAAACTTTCGCATTTATAAAATTATAGACACTTAACCCTTTAACTTTAGTTTCGGCACGCCCCCCGCTGCCGGTTTCGGTGGGTTCGGCGGCTTCAACAAGAGCCCCAGCAGCGGCTTCGGCGCGCCCGCCGCGTTCGGTGGCGGCGCCACTTTCGGCGGCGCGCCCGCCTTCGGCTCTACGTCACCAGGGAAAATGTTCGGCGGATCACCACAGGGAGGAGGAGGTAAGTGTTTATTAGAAGTGTCGTAAGCGCTGGCGAATGGTTCTCATTTCGTTTCGTACTCAGTTTCAGAGAATATGTAGACCAAAATGTTAGTTTAAATATTGTTAGGGGATTAAAAATAATGCACATCTCATGTCTTAATCATCAAAGCTACCATTGCACTATGTGACTAGGCTCGAAATAAACTGATTGTTCACCTTATGTTGCATATCTATTATTTTGGAAGATGTTCTTAACGACCCTCAAAATTACTGATTTACCAACAGTAATACTATTTCTGAGTCAATAGTATTTACTCATTTTTTAAAATAGAAATAGAAAAATGTTCGGTTTTTTATTAAACTATTGTAAGTAAGTAAGTTTGCATTGACAATTCTTTTAAAGCAATAATACTTACAATTTTTTATTGACTATTTTTCGGATCGTTGTCAAAATAAATATTTGTTGAATGATCCCCAGCAGGTTTCGGCTCGCCGACGCAGTCTAACGCGATGTTTGAGAACCTAGCGACGCAGCACACGCTCACGTTCGGCAACCTCGCGCAGCAGTCGGGGCAGGCCGCGCCCGCCGCGCCCACATTCAACACGTGAGTGCAACACTTTTTAAGCGTTAGCTGGGGTGGATCGAAAATGTTGCATTTTTGAAACATTTTCATTTTTGAAACATTTTGAATTGAAATAAAACTTAAACTTTTGCTCTATTATTGTGTGCATAATACTATTTAAAAACACATTGAATTAGGTAGTCGCCAATTATTTGCTGAATTAAATAAAGTTTTTTTTCAAATTATAGGACACTTAAAAATATACTGTACACAGTTAAAATTATAATTATGAAATTAAGAGGTGCATTCAATAATAAGGAGATAATTCATACTTAATTTGAATTCAGCTAAATTATCACGAAACTCTTAAAAAAATGCGACGTTTACGATCTACGTTTACGACCAAACGCAAAAAGCAAACCATCTTAATATATTGTGTAATTTGTCAAATGCATTGTACTGTTTTACTACTCTATCGCATAAAGGTGCTCCCTCACTTGGAGCATTCGCGTGTAATGTAACGTAACAGGGTCGAGATTTCTTCATCAGTGAGGGAGGAGAACCGAGCATTACAGTGCGCACCTGTGATTTTACAGATTCGAGCATTAAGTTGGTGAGGGAAAAGCACCGAGCATTACAGTGCGCAACTTGACGATACAATGTGTAATATTTTGATACAACTTCCCGGTTTGTCAGGCGGTGTTGTAATGTAATGCTCAAATCGAACCTGTAATGTACATTATAGGCGAATCTTCGTCCTTTTAGGGAGGCAGTACCGTAGTGTAATGCTAAGAATCGAATTGGAAGCGTTACATTACAGGAAAATACTCGAGGTGAGGGACCAGCTTAAGGTTGTTATTGCGTTAGATAGTGTAATTGGTTAAATAAATATCTGAAAGAAATCATACTTAAATATTTCTTAAAACATACTTAAATAGATCATAACACCTAAACACGCAACAAACACAGAACTTTTGCTCTCACAAAATTATTATTAATCACAATCAACATGCTCGTATGAAGTGGGCAGAGAATATATTATCTCTTCCCGTAGTCACAGATTAGTTACTACGTAACAGATAAATCACATCAATAGAAAATTGACTATATTGTCAATTGGGTATGGGAACAAAATTTTTATATTTTTTTTAAATACATTTTACTATTTTAAGAAACTAATTTGAATATTTCGTTGATCTAGGCGGTAGTTAATTTTTTATTAATTTTTAAACATTGCGAACTCATGACGTCACAAATTCACTTAGTGTATCCACATGTGTTTTTCCCCGATTCGTGGTACATAAATTATGAGGAGAAAATTACTGATTTACTGCACTTACGACTGTAACAGAGCTCGCCGTTCATCATATAGAATCTCACGAGAATGTGAGAAGTAGACTTCAGATATAATTTATTTTGCCAAGTTCTGAAACCAAGCCCTGCCTTAAAGGGTTGGGATTATAGCGAATGTCTATTTTAAGTCCTACCTACCCGTCTGGGCAATAGGCGTAAATTATGTACGTATTATAAAAAAATAACTTTGAAAATATATATTTCACCGGGGGGTATTTAAAATTTGCTATCTGGAAACACCATTAATACCATGCAATAGAATCACCTAGCTAAAAGTCTCACGTATGATACAGATCGCGTCATTTGATTGGTTGATGGATAGATTATCAACCAATCATGTGAAAGGACGTTTATACGACCCAATAGGTTTCAATTGTGAGATGTCAATTTGATTACTGTCTAGAGTCCAATAAGAACCTTAATAGACTCTTTGCGGACGTTGGCTAACTGGGGTCATTCATTTGACCCCAGATTGCTAACGTATTTAATCAAGAATACCCTAGATCCTTTGATTTTCAAAATGTTAAATATTTGAATAAGGTATAAAACACAAATACCTCGAAATGGTTTTCGATTTAGGACATGTTTGATTTTTGTTCCCATACCCAATTGTAAATGCGTGCTGTCATGTGACAGACATATATTGCCAGGGCCACCTCTTTCGATATAGATGTCAGTAGTCAGTATTTACTTTACGTCATCGTGTCAGTTCAATGATCTACGCGGCTTTTGACAACCAACTGCGAAATAGGACATGGATGACCCGGCGGCTGGTAGGTGATTATCGCGCGTAAATACATGGAGTGACAGAGGCCTGCCTTAGTGAGCACTAAGGGAAGAGATATTCCCACGTGCCAAATTACAGCTTCCTACGCCTTGTAGCTTCGGTCACTCAATCTGTC
The DNA here is from genome assembly GCA_947369235.1 of Udea olivalis. NCBI lineage: Eukaryota > Metazoa > Arthropoda > Insecta > Lepidoptera > Crambidae > Udea > Udea olivalis. Next base: position 9,713,486 of record OX376350.1, read on the forward strand.
AGTTAGTAATGGAAGAGTATTTTGAAAAATGTTCCGGAAATTCCTGAGGGAATTGAGTTATGAAGATAGAAATACTAGAAGCAGGACTCTAATTAGTAAATATTCAAGTAAAAAATTGTAATAGATTTGGCTACATATTCTTGCAAATCAGAGTATATCCACATAAATTATTTTTCATTCAGGTCCCCAGCATTCTCTGGATGGCGTGGCTGATGACAGCATTTCAAAGATCGTGCTTCGAATAAGAAGCAGAAAAATTGAAAGGACACATTGTGCGTAGTTTAGACAAACATTCAGACAAAAACAGGTGTAGTGACAAAATATAAATTGATCAGTGAAATAATACATTGTGCTTGTGAATTTATAATCATAGTATTTATTATAACATAACAGTATAGGTACACTCAATATATCGTAATCAGTGTGATAATAACCTCATATTCATGTAACCAAGTATAAAAATGTTTGTTTTAAACTTGTAACCAATGTTATGTAATTATTAGGCTATTTCTTGAATGGGAACTGAATAAAGAAACTGATGTTATAATGTTTTAGCGTAATATAACACAATTTGTTTTATTTCAATATATAACGTTGACAGTAAGTACCAATTGTTTGGTGTAACAATGGTGGATTTTTGTTATACGTCATTGAGTCCACGTCCATAAAACTATCTGTACCTATTCGTTGTTAATAGTGTCATAAAATCAAATTGCCTTGTAGCTCCGATATTTGTACGAAAAACTTGACACTGCCATCTGTCTACCTTAGGGGCGATGTAAGTCCTGGACATCCACACTGACTTTGTGCCCCGCACCACCGACTGTTCAGTCGTTGTCGACCGGTCCCGAGCGCCAAAATATAGTATTGAACGTCTTTGCCCTAGCAGGCGATTTTTGAACTTACAAAGTGTCGTTTTCACTGCCAATGTGGATGCTTATGATAGTTATTTTTGGTAACTAGGCCAGTTTCACTTTCTTTGCAATTGTGACATTGTCGCTCCAAACGAGCTATCTCTGTTGACGTAACCCGACGACGTAAACATCTAAATAACTTGAACTAAATAAATTGAATCTAGACAACAACTGACTGACTGTCGCAGTAACTGATTAATTCCTTACCCTTACCTGTTATGGCGTTCTACCTGCCATCATCAGCTCACCTGAATAACTTGTAAGAAACCAAACTTTGGATAGGTAAATGCCTCTAATATTGTAATAGTACATTGTTCACCGAGAGGAGAAAGAGACCGATTACCGTCGAGGGTGTCGTTTGAAGCCCGAGCCGTAGGCGAGGGCTTTAAAAAACCCGAGATCGGGAATCGCACTTTCTCTCGAGTGATACATAGTGCTTTATACTACACCTACGAGGAAAATAAAAAACGAAATCTTTACTAATTGGAATTTATATTGAAATTGTTGCAGTTAGTGAAGCTTAATGTAACACTTTTTCTTTCTTTATTATTTTTGCTGTTTCCTTCAACTGCGGCGGAGTTAAAAAATCTTCATCATCACTATCACTACTTATCATTTTGATAGTTTTATTTTACTTTCTACGAAAACTGAATCCTCAAACAACACACAAATTGAAAATGGCGCCAATGGCGTCTGCAATTTTCACATGTTCTTTTTCAAATTGTTTATCCTGCCGCCGCAGGGTCGCACTGCCAGCCCGACACCATCCGACACACAGCTAGTGGCCAGTGTCATTTTGCGAACTTGGAGATAAAAACTCACTGTAAAAACTTTTTGGCTTTTGATATTTAGGTTACCGGCGCATAGTCTTACCCAAAATTAAAAAAGAAAATCCACGTAAGAAATGGATTTTCATACACTTTTCTCTCCCGCTCAGATGCGTTTTCTCCCCGCATATTTGTTCGATAGGCAATGACTTACTTTCTACCGTAAATTTAATATAGTATCAAGGTACTTTCCGAGCAGGTGTAGTATAAATAATTGTTCCCTTACCGTCAAGGAGTCATCCATTTTCAGACTACGATCAGACGTCAATACCGGAGAAATACATGTTACGCTGCACGTGCCAATCAAATTTGAGAGTTGTCCTCGAGAACATCCTGACATGGCGGCAATCGGTCCACATCAGGGAGTTACATAAACTCTTTTGAACATAAAAAACATTTCACAATTATTGACGAAGTCGGTGAAAATAATAACCACCGGAAACACAAGTGATGCTCTGTTAAACCAAAAACGAAACTTTATGATAGGAAATGAAACACTAGTAGACGACGGGCGAAATGAAATAGAATTATTATGACTGGTAAGTTTAATATTCCGATTATCCAATAACTAGGTAGCTACAAAACATTTAACCCGAATACAAATAAGTAGTTACTGACTAGGTTTTTAAAGCGAATGTTGATGCTTGCTGGAATCGATCCGTCAAATTCGAAAACGCCAGTAAAATATACATAAATTATTTCAACCTACTTTAACGCAGCATTTCAATGCAGCGAATCCCACTAAGGAAACTTTTAAAGACCGAAATAAAAAAGTTCACAGTATTTTTTTATATTTTACCAAAGCGCGACTTGTTCAATTATTACTTTCCGAACAAATAAGTGTGTCTGCATCTTGAATGTGAACAAAGTTCGCGACCCTTTTCATTTGATTAGACTCCACGATCGCCTTGCGTTCCAAGAAAGTTGATTCGTTAGCCTCCGACGACGGGCAGCCGGATGCGACGGACAGTCATATCCTACGGTTCGTTCGGAAGTTATATGTATTTGGAATATATAATGAGTCATGTCGAGAGAAAAACTTGAGTAGAAGTTCTGCTCGTAATGAGGACTCGATCCAGGAAGTTCGACTCTATTAAGTATACCTACTTAACAGATCGCCTGTTCAAATGACTGAGGACTTAATTAAGCCCGATTTTTAAAACAACAATTTCCAGTGAGTAGGTAACATTTTTTCAATCTGATATATTTTTAACTACAAACCCAAACATTGAGTGTGTGTGTGCTCTTTCTACGCGAAAACTAGGAACAAACATCGAGAGAATTCAATCCGCCGCCGTGCCGATAAGATTGGATAATAACGAGTATTATTGTTTTAGCTAATCAACGACTTAAAATACCTACAACTAATTAAAATACTTTTAGAGCGGTTCAGACTAGCTTTTTTTTCGCGCGTACTTACACGGTTTTTTACGCACTTTATTATATTTATTGTACCTATGCGCGTTAACGCTCGTGTACAAGTTACATCATACGTGTGTGACAAAAGGCGCGCCTACACATGTGCTTCTAAAAACGAGTTTACCACTGGATGCCGAAATTCACGACGCTTAGCACAATACCGATAAAACTTTTTGCCGTTCTTAAGTTGATCGACTAAACAATTGGCCTCAATAGACTTGGTCGAACGAACAATATATTTTTTACATTTGACCGAGTGAACGTTTGGTCGATTTTTTTTAATGTATATAGATATAGGTATATATTTGCATAGTTATTATGGCGGCAAAGTAAAAATATGTATGTGTAAGGAATGAAAGAGATATAAATTAAATAAAAAGCTAGCTAAGAACGAGCTTTTACGCGCGTATGAAACGCTAGTCTGAAACCGCTCTTTATATCCGCAAACGTTCTTCGTAATGAATCTTCTTGTTGGGCAAAATGCCCAACATTTAAGTTGGTGACCTTATAACCACGCAAGAAAACTTACCTTCTACAAATTATCCCCAACGGATGCGTAATGCAACTTACGCAATCCGACGCATTAGCAACTCAATAAGGCAAAGAGAAGCGAGTCGAGACGAGAGCAAACAAAAGTAAGTTGTTAGCGGAATGGCGCATTAGTCCCGGTGCAATTAGACACCGGCACGGCACACCTTGCCAGATTGCCCGCATTACCCCGAGGTAAGGCCCGAGCCTTAATTGGCTGTTTTTCAGTGTCACAAATTGCCTTACAGAAAGACAAGATGAAAGGTGTATTTTTATAAAGGTATCTCTAGGTATTGTTTTAGTATTCAAAATAGCTAGCTTAGCATGTCACATTATTAAAAAGACGCTTTTAGATAGGTTGTTCTAAAATCTAAATGATTCGGGTAGACAGATTAGACATTCACATGTCGAGCTTAACATGCTAAGCTACTAAGTTCTAACATTCGTTTTTAAGTCAACTGTATTATCTACTAACCCATGGGATCTTGTCATCTTAATAAATAAATTGAATTGAATACCTAGAATTATGTGAAATGTTTAATTTAAGAAAATGCCCATCATCATTCACTGTAATAATACACTGCTGAATAAGAATAGTTACTTAAGTCTCTACAGAAGTTTAGCGAACTATGTCAGGCTCACCGTTATTATTGTTCTCTCAAACCAGGCATTAACTAGGACCTAGGTAGTCCGACTAAATAAGTACAGCAAAGAGGGTTATGTGTGGGAGAGGTATTTAGCAAACTTACACGAACTAGGTACCTACTTGTCGCACCGTTACTCGCTATTTAAAATTTAAATTGCTTGCAAATCACGCTCAGTGAAATAAATTACGATAGGCACCTGAATCAAATCATCACTGAAATCAGTCAGGAGTTCGGGACTCAGGAACAAAAAGCGGCTGTTACAAAATTGTCGAGAGGTGCCGTCAAGTGCTTTCAATCAATTAGAGGGTCGGCAGTTACGAGTACCAGTGTTAAAACAGTTTTTAAAAATTCACTCTTCACTTTTTGTAACGACTCTTATCTTTTTCATTTAGTTGTCAGTATTGCCGAGAAAAATGCGCAGTTAGGCCTCGGTGCATTTTTGTTTCGGTACCACCTCTGCAATGAATCTGTACAGATTTTCTGCTAAATTTTTTTCCTGGCAGGCTCTGTATGTTTTCGGTACGGCATAGTTTCTGTGCCAGTAGGTACAATTTTGTCAGGTTTTCTTAACTTAATCTATTCTAAATAATAATATGTAGTTTCAAATTTAATATATTGACGTTTCTAGGCTCCTAAACCAAAATCCTGGATCCGCCACTGATGGAAAATATCACCAAAATCGTTTCAGTAGTTCAAAAGGTACGGACTAATACTAGTACGGGCCCGGCTATTGATAAAAGCTATATGGGTTTAAGCACGGACCTGGGGCTTGACTCATGAACAGAATTTCATTGGACAAGCATTGCAGAAATATCAAACAAGTAATTTATGAACCTTGATCTGAATAATAATAATAATAATACGGGCTACCACCATCCCGACGCTAACCCGCAGGGCAGCTTGTGGCGAGCTGTTGGTGCGTAGCGACACCACGGATCCGAGTTCCCCCGAGAGTCGGTCAGGCCCTCCGCCTCCGCTTGCCTTCATTGGCTGGCTGGAGTTGACCCCAAGGGAGGCGCAGGACTCTCACCTCTGGCTTGCCTTCTCTGGCCGTCCAGAGTGGGGCGTTAGAGCTGAATGCTCGCAGGGTGGAAGTGAAAGATGCATAAGTCGCGAGTTGGTGGGGTGGTTCATCCACCCCGTAGAAAGCGGTGTACACCTCTCGACACCCTGAGCCGCTCACAACCATGTTGCTGCCTTTGCGTCGGCACGTTTGGGTGGCCCATTAAGTGAGTGGCTAGTCACCGTCTGCCAGGAGAAACAAAACATATGAGACATTTGCATGGCAGACGTCCGTTGTCTCAGGCAATAGCCCGGTTTCAGTCCACTGAAAATTTCACCCCCATAGCCCGGTTGTAGTTCTTTTTTATACATGATTCCATAGTTCATACATGTGCCGGGTGTTGTCTTTAGGTAAATGTTGAACATTTATCTAGAGACAAAACTCGGCAGATGTACACATTGCAAAGTAGATTAAATGGTACCAAAAGGCCTCTACGTGTTGGCTTCAGCCCCACGCACGCCTCAAAGGACCGGGTCCCCATGGGCCCGTGAATTTTCAATGTACCGACATAATAATAATAATTGCTCTATTGGGATCGCTCTATCATCACGGACAGGATTATTGCAGCCAATAAGCCTGATATCGTGCTGGTAGACCGATCCCAACGCCGGGCAGTGCTCGTCGACATTACCATCCCGCATGACGATAACCTCGTAAAAGCTGAGAAGGACAAACTCAGCAAGTACCTTGACTTGGCTCACGAGGTGACCGCCATATGGAATGTTGATTCGACGATCACTGTCCCGATAGTCGTATCGGCGGCGAAGAGCCTCGACCAACACCTCGAGAGGCTCTCGCTCAGCGGTTGGGTCAAGGGTCAGATGCAGAAGGCGGTGCTCCTGGACACGGCTCACATTGTCAGGAGGTTCCTCTCTCTGCAGCCCTAACCACCGGTAGTCTGGGCCTTGCCTGCTCCGCTGCCGGCGGCACCCTAGGTTAAGGTTTTTATAGTATTTTTATGAATCATTGTTTTTATAACTTTCAGCTTAGGTTTTATAATTGTAATTATTTAGTTTTTATAATTATGATTCATAAGTTGTTTTTATTGTTGTAAATCATGGTTTTTGTAAGAATACTGTACAAATTTTATACCTACCTAAGTTTTATGCTAAATAAGAGAATAATAATAAGACATTTCTTTCAAACAATTGTTAACAGTTCATATTGGTTAGTAATTCAAATAATCTTAGAAATAATGTTAGTTAAGAACGTACATATAGGTGTTGTATGTTTCGTCGAAGTGTGATTATGTCAGAAGTGTCTTCTCACAAAATCACCCTTCGCACCCAACATCTCCAAATAAGTGACGTGTACCTGTCAGCCATCGTCTTGAGAATGCTGTTGCGGCTGCCACGATGCTGCCACGATGATATCAGAGATGTTGTCTTCTTACGGATGACGGCGTGAAAGCCATCAGTGTAATGTTGCGCAAACATCCCCGATGCGCTGCAGTGGCGTGGCGCGGCAGCCGCAACAACATCCTGAAGATGTTATTGTACTGTACACGTAGGACATCTAGAGATCTCTCGGTATGGCAGACCCACAGACCTCCCGTGTAAAAACTCTGATTTAAAAAGCGTGATTTTAACTTGGTCAATACAACGGGAAAATCTGCGAGCCAGCATGTTACCACGGACTGCTAGTGACCTACGCTCCCTTTCAATGTCTACATCGTCCCTAAGGTCGTCGGTAAGAAAGTGTCCTAGGTATTTGAATTTATTAACGCGGTTAATGTACAAGCCATTTGAGGTATATAGATGCGCGTAATCAGGACATTTACCGGCGGCTTTAAAGACCATGTATTCACTTTTCTTAGTATTATAAACTGAGTCCGTGTGCAGCCGCATAATTCTCACAGACTCGCAACATTTTCATAATGACACTCGCCGTCGGTCCGAGCAGCACCATGTCGTCAGCATAGCTGATGTTCTTTATGCTAACATCATCAACTCGACACCCGACCCGCATGCTGCTCAGCTAGACTATGAGGTCATTTACATACAGGCTGAAGCGCTTGGGCGACGACAAACCACCCTGCCTGACCCTGCACTCCAGCCTATATGCTTCAGAGAAAACATTGGCCCACTTGACAACATTAGCCTGGTTAGCATACCAGAATTCAAAAATATTAAAAATTTCAACCGGAACAAGCCTGTCCCTCATCTTCTTCCAAAGCACTTCGTACGAAACTAGGTCAAAGGCCCTGGAGTGTTCTTAATGCTAACATCATCAACTCGACATCCGACCCGCATGCTGCTCAGCTAGACTATGAGGTCATTTACATACAGGCTGAAGAGCTTGGGCGACGACAAACCACCCTGCCTGACCCCGCACTCCAGCCTATATGCTTCAGAGAAAACATTGGCCCACTTGACAACATTAGCCTGGTTAGCAACCAGAATTCAAAAATATTAAATATTTCAGCCGGAACAAGCCTGTCCCTCATCTTCTTCCAAAGCAATTCGTACGAAACTAGGTCAAAGGCCCTGGAGAGGTCAAGGAAACAGGCGTTCACCGGCGTTTTACGATCAGAGTAACATTTGACAGCATGCTTGAGTCCCACGATTGCGCTCTCGGTTGATTGCGCTCCCGGCTTGAAAGCCGAACTGAGCGTCGTGAAGATCTAAATAGCTATTTAAGCAGGAGTCAAGCAAACATCTTTGCAATCGTAGTCGCCAGTAAGATCGGACGGTAGTTTCCACTGTCAGAGATGTCACCTGTCCTGTTCTTCACTATTGGTATAACTATGGTTTTCATCAATTCTTGTGGAAGATGTGAGTGACCAACGCAAAAAGTGAAAAATATGGACAACACCTTCGGCAGATGAAAACCCGCATACCTGAAATGCTCAATGCTGAGCCCGTCATGCCCGGGGGATTTGCCGCCACTCATTCTCATCAGCGCCGCTCTTACCTGAGCGGCCTTTCTTCATATTAATTAATTTCAATGTCACTAACTTATTTGTTTTACAGTATAAATTAAATAATATCATCCTCTTTTCTATCTTTACAAACGTTAGAAATAAAGAGAGGCACTTTTATATCCGTCGCCTTAAACTTTACATTTGACTCCGTAGAAGCACACCCCCTTTGTCCCACTAATTTATAACGTTTGGCCGATTTCCTTTTTACTAAAGCGTTAAGGTTCAAAATTTTTTTGGTGACAATAATGTAATGCAAATCCGGCGAAATTTGATTCGGGACTCAGGAGCCTGTACGTCTACCACGAGTTGCCACTTTAAATGTACATTATATCGTTCGTGTAAAAAAAATACCTACTGGGATTGACATTGTCATGTCATGTGGCATCCCAATACATTTTTTTTACGCGGACAATAACGTAAATTCAAAGTGGAAACTCGTGGTAGACGTAGGTACTGTACGTTTACCGCTAGTTGCCACTTTAAATTTACGTTCTCGTTCGCGTAAAAAAATGTATTGGGATTTGACAATGTCATGTCATGTCAAATCCCAATACAATTTTTTATTCCCGGGCCATGAGCGATAACTCGATGCCCGAAGCCGCCTACGGGCGGAGAGAACCTGATGATGATGATGTTCTGTGGCTTTATGTATAGTTCGCGTCAAACATCTAGTCCACTCTGAAGTTTTATTTATTTATTTTTCTTGATTAAGGAAAACAAACAGCTATTTCTAATACATTTGCTCAGTTTAACTAAAATAGTACATTAGCATTTAATGTTCTCACTGTTAAGCAATACATAAAGTAGTGATCTAGAAAACACTGCGATCAAAAAGGAAAAGGCTATCAAAACAACACATGAAGATATTAACTAAGTACGTATATGTTAGTTTGCATGCTATTACTAGTGAGGCAAGATTTACTAGATAAGATCCGCTGGCCTTCTCAATAGGCCACGGAATCGTTCTATTCTTTCATGAAATATGTCGATGTTACTGTAAGTGCTGTTGTACTTGTTGCAGACTCTTATTAAGAAACTATTTTTCCTATAATTGGACTTGTAAGACGGTGTACTGAAAGCGTTACGGTGCCGTGCGCTAGGCCTATGACATTTAAAACTTTACTCAACAAATATGGAGAGTTGACTACGTTGTTAATGATTTTGTAAAGTAGAACTTGATCCCTGTGCTCTCGTCGAGTTACCAAATTCTCAATTTTATTGGTATCAAAATCTTTGAACCGGTACTTCAAACGTTTTTTAAACTTATTTTGTATACTTTCCAACTGTTGAATATACTTTGCATACATAGGATTCCACACAGTGGAAGCATACTCAAGCTGAGACCTCACATAAGCATTATACAGTATATAAACAATGTATTGACATTTTTAAAGTCCGTACTTTGGCGAAATATAAAACCAAGCAACCTAAATGCCTTAGCAGTAATTTTTATTTATATGCGATTCAAAATATAATCCACTATTCAGCTGAACTCCCAGGTCCCTCACCTCATCGACTCTCTTCAACCCCTTGTCAAAGAGCGTATAATTGAAGGTTATTGGATGTTTTTTTCGTGTGAATGTAATTGCATGGCATTTTTCAACATTTAGATGTAATTTGTTAAGAGAACAATAGTTACATAGGCGATTTAGGTCATTTTGTAATTCCAAACAATCATTATCTGATTTGATTACCGAAAATATTTTAGTGTCATCAGCGTACATTAATAATTTAGAATTTTGGAAACATGATATGACATCGTTTATAAAGACGTTAAAGAGCAAAGGTCCCAAATGCGAGCCCTGGGGCACACCGGATGAAACAGGAATAAAACTAGAAGTAAAACCCTTAACCGTCACAGCCTGAGTTCGGTTTCTAAGGTAAGACGTGAGCCACCGTAGCAAATCACCATGTACACCAATTGCCTCAAGCTTAGTAATAAGTAGTGAGTGGGAAATTTTATCGAACGCTTTTGAGTAATCGGTGTACACAGCATCCACCTGAAATCCCTTATCCATTCCTGAACTATGTCCAAAAACTCAGAAACTTTAGTCTCAGTAGAACGTTTAGCCACAAAACCATGCTGGTGTATGGTCGGTAACGGACTAAGCGATGGATAGATTGTCAAAGGTCCCGTATTCCTATTTCTTCCTATGAAAAATGGGTATTGCGCATGCGCGAAACAACTTCAGAGTGGACTTGACGTTAAATGCGAAATAAACTATTGTCTGCCCAAGTTTAATTTCCAATAATTTCGTTAGCTTTCATTTAATTTATCATAATTAGGTAATTTTTTTAAATAATTGTGTAACTAATATGCGCCAGACAACACACCACTTGTCATGGTCTCGAAGTAAGAATAAATATCCTTGTGTTACAAGGTACCAGACCAGAAATAAGCCAGGGGCGTCTTCCAGCACACCCAGACGCGAGCCAATTTAGTAAAGATCGTTTCCTGAATTGACCCGACCGGGAATCGAACCCGGCGGACGGAAATCGAGGTGGAATACCATGCTACAGCGCACCACGCCAAAAATACGATTAGTTTCAACATGTAATAAAAAGTTCAATTTAATAGAAAAATTATAAAAAAAATAAAAATGTAAATATTTTGAAAAATCCTCTTTTAGTGTTAGATATGAGGATATTACGTACCAATTGAAGCTTATTTGACAAAAAAATATTCAACCGTATCATATCTGGAGGAGCCCAAACTTGGTTGTTTTTTAATTTAATACGTGTGACTAAAATGTAATGATGTGATATATTTTTAAAATTGGCTCAGTAAGCCCTTTCATATGATACCACACACGATAGGTTTAAGAGCAAAAACTTTTTTTCCCCATACAAAAAAAAGATGACGCCTTAACTCCTCCCTTTTGTTCCTTTTTTTCCGTGCCGTCAATTTTTTTTGTATTGTCTATATAAAGATCAATCGATCCGATTGTCATGCCTTTAACACCATTTGCATTTTGAATGAATTTCGGGGTGTACCGCTAGCACTAACTCAGCTGCTATGTCACGGCAAAGAGTATATTTTATCTATGGTCACGGCAGAGCCATGAAGCTGGTTTTCAGTGGTAACCACAGGAGAGCAACCAATCTCAAGGGAAGAAAATTATCATTTGAAAACCATCGTTCTATACCCAAAAACACAAAGGTTCGCCTATTGTTCTATTTTCAATCTTTCTGTATTGAGCCGAAACCTGGTATCACCCTTCAGCTGAAATTTTCACCTGAGATAGTCTGGAGAATTTGGATCACGCAGAAAACTGAAGAGTGAGCACAGCGTTCTCAACTCTCTGCGCTTGCGGATGGTCAACCATTTCAGTTGGGCCCGGTATGGAGAGATGTGGTCATATTTACGTACTGCAAATATGAAGCGGAGACACCCGTTGAGGAGACGATCTAATTTGTTGAGAGAGGCTTGGGATAGGTTAGAGCAACAGACATCCGCGTAATCAATAATGGGCAACACCAGCGCCTGAACCAAAAGTACCTTAGTGCCAGAAGGGAGAAATTTTTTGAGACGGTAGTAAGCTCGAAGGGTAGCTGACACCTTTCTGCTAGTTTCGGTTATATGTTTGTCCCAGCCCAATGTACTAAAAATAGGCCTAAGTTTTTAACATTTCCAGAAAAGGGAATCACAGCTCCATTAAATTTAAGCAAGGCATTAGCCCCATTATTAACCTTTGCCAGGAGATGCGGAGTACCTATAATAATGGCTTGGCATTTTGAGGGGTTTACTGCTATTCCAAAACTCTTAGGGAACTCTTAGGTGACTCGCTTAGGGAAGTATTTAAGAAGATCGATATTTTAACTGTGCATGCTCAGTATATTTTAGATAACATAATGTATGTGCGCAAAAACTTGCATCTGTTCAAAAAAAACAGTGACACTCATAAACATAATACCAGAAATAAAAACAAATTGAAAACTCCCAGTCTTAGGCTACACAAGGTGGGAAACTCATTTGTGGGTCAATCTGTAAAATACTTTAACAAAATACCTCAAAGTCTTTTTGATCTACCTCTTCACAAGTTTAAGTCTGCAATTAAAGCAAAGTTAATGAAACAAGGTTATTATAATGTAGAGGATTACTTGAACGACAAAAGTTTGTGGTCATAGTAGGAATAATCTGCTCCTCTGCTCAATATTGTGTTCTTTTTTCTACTCGCATTGACTGTACTCTGAATTTATTTTTTGTAAAACAAACAAAGTTGAAAAGAGTAACTATCGAGTTTCTTGCCGGAGTCTTCTCGATAAGAAGCAACGTCCGAACCGGTGGTAGATTCACATTATGTATATTCACGATGTGTACTAATATTGTACTATTTTATTTACGTTTATTATTATTATTTCTGTATACTTTTTTTGACATGTCATAAGTGCTTTATACAAGCTTAAATGAATAAATGATTTTTTACTTACTTACTTAAAAACTGTTGGCCCAGTCTTACAAGCGGTTTAAATCCTCGTTCAGAGCATAAACGGTCTTTTCAAATTGATCAGCACCACATGGTTCAAGGTTGATGCGAACGCCTCTGTACGTGCCGGATGGCCACGTATATAGAGAGATTAGGCACACACATAGTACAAGGCCACACTGAGGGGAAGAGAGCACGAGGTCGGTCTCCGACTTGCTGGACGGAACTGGTAAGAAAGTATACGTAAGTAGTTGAACTAGTCGACCGCAGTACAGTGTACTCGCAACGCACAAAGCTGACAAAAGTGGAGAGACATTACGCGTCGTGCAACTCCCATATAAGCCAGCGGTGGCTGGCGAGCCGCAACCCTGTCCATCGACAGATGCGAGTGGCCACAACCTCTCTGCCAAGAGTAAGAAGATGAGAGAAGCATACATACAAGCAGGCAGAAGGCACGCACGTAATGGAATAAATAAAGGAGTAATGCATCATGTTTGTACCTATGGCTTTTGCCATTCTACCCCAACCCTGTCGCTGGGCGGGGTTCCGGTGATTACACGCTAATCGTTGCAGATGACTTTTCTTTTTTTTAACTTTACGTACCTGTGGCTTCTGCCAGTTTACCCCAACTCTGTCGCTGGGCGGGGTTCCGGTGATTAGGTAGGTACACGCTAATCGTTGCAGATGGCTTCTCTTTTTTTTACTTTACTTTACACAGCTTAAAATGCTTTAGCAACCATTTGTCTGAGATCTAGTTTAAAAAAGTAAATTAATGAGGCGATCACACACTGCACCCCGCGAGTGCTCGCTCACTGGAGTCACGGGGCTTTATACCCTCGCGAGTAATCAAGGGATAATAATAGTATGGATGATAGAGACATTGTCAGTAGCCGTAAAAACCATTGTAACAAAATTTACATGACATTGACATAACTGACATGGTGACATGTGTCATGTGTCAAACTCGTTAAATTGATTGCGATTTGCGTTGCGAGCGAATTGTCTTGAGAAAATTGCAGAAAAAAAACAGGCTAATATTTTTTACAAGAAAGAAACTCTTTGTAGGCTGTGCGTTCATCTAATATGAAACGAAGTAAATTACCTAAAATACTAGGAACAGAGTGCTAATATCAAAAATGAAAAATCATCCTTCGCTTCCAAAGATGTACAATTCTCTGAAGTTTTGCTCGATGTACAGCTTTTTCTTTTTTATCGTATTTTGTGTGAATACCTCTGACGAAGCCAAGAGTGACAAAGTCGAGACTGTTGATTGTAGTACACTGAGGCTGGGGCAGTACCTTTGCCCAGATCCAAGTATAAATCCAATAGACCCTGATACACAGCAGTACCGTGGATGCATGAAAGGCGCTAAGATTCCATCTGAAGGCGAAGCAGAAGGTAGGTCTGATCTGAAGTATAATAATGTAGCTTTCTACACTATTATTGACTGAGATCAATAAGACTTTTGTGTTTTTTCAGTACAATGCATAGCTGCCGATTTGATAATATGCAAAGAAACAAATAGTTCGACATTCAAAAGGAAACTGCCATGCAAATGGACGTAAGTTGAACGTCTTTCTTTCAACCATGCCCAATAGATTAAAATTGTTTTCCTCAGTTCTAATTGAAAAGCTTCTTAATATCGTCTTCATTTCAGAAATGGGTATTCCCTTGAGATTGCTCTCCTACTGTCAGTGTTCTTGGGTATGTTTGGTCTGGACCGCTTCTACTTGGGCTACCCAGGAGTTGGACTGGCCAAACTCTGCACTCTAGGCTTCATGTTCATAGGCCAACTTCTGGATATTATTTTAATTGCTGCTCAGGTATGCCCATACACTATTTTCTAGTTATTATTATGAATCAATCATAAATCTTGATTATAGAACACTTCAAGAATCAAATCAGAATTATGTTGGTTTATTTATAGTTGTGTTATTATATTGTTCTTTATCTGCATCATAGTGTCAAAATAAGGCATTAACTCCTTCACTATGCAAGTCTGTTATAAATAGCTATTCATTCCCATGCCTTCAATGTCAATGCCAAAAAAATAAAATAGAATAGGTACCTTTTTACTGACTAGTTTCAAGTGGCTGTGGGGTCAGGGACAAGACTTTCAGACAAAAGTGGTGTTAAAAAACCCAGTCAAAGGTGACTAACTTGATAAATTAAGTTATCTTTTTAAATTCCCCAGGTTGTGGGCCCATCAGATGGATCAGCATATGTTGTGCCTTACTTTGGAGCCGGTGTCTCAGTGGTCAGGAGTACTAATGAGACTTACCTACTGCCCCAAGCCGATTGGCATAACATCACTTGACAGTGGGGAACTATATCCTTTGATGTTGATGAGGATTATGAGTGGACATAATACTGAAGAGCACCACCAGATGGATGAACTGTGTTCTTGAATTGTGTTAAAACATAATTTGACCCTAAAATAAGTAGATCAGTAGCGTGTAAGAAAAAATGTACATACCAACCAATACCTATGTAGTCAAAAGCCTGCGCAGACGACGTATTATTCGCAGCGTAATTTTTTCTCTGTCAAAATAGATCCCTTACATCTATCGAGCAACGCACATGACAGACTAAAAGTACGCCTAACCAAAAATCCGCCGAAATACCGCGGACGCCCGCGGATTGAAGTGCGCGGGCCCAGTATTCTCTTTTAAAAACGTCTTCTCTTTTGCTTAAACTTCAAGTAACTTACAGCACAGCATAATCTCATAATATTTAAATACTCTCGGACAACAAACAATGATCGCACACCGTGTGCGTTGAGTCTGCGGGGATTTTGTATTCGCGGAGCGTACTTTTTTCTTCGCATACGTCATCTGTGTAGGCCATAATTATTAATGTTGTAAATATAAATTAATTTGTATATAAAGTAGTAAGCCTGATATAAATAAAGTATGTAGGTATATTCAAGGAAGTTGTTTTACTGAAACTAGGTTCATTTGAACTATATTAATGCATGATAGATCATAGGTACATACATATAAAATCTGCTTATTTATTTACACAGATACATTACATACATAATCTTACAGCTGCTTAAGCTAATACATACTCTGAGGCACAGTCTATATAATTCTTAAGTTTTAACAGTGGTCTGAGGTCATAATTAAGAATTTGGTGTATGACTCATACATAAATTGTAACAGATGACGCGAGTGTACGTACTTCGCTTGTCAAACAAAAATGAGAAGACACGTTCACCCGCAACTAAACCGTGATGGCAAACCTATGTTATTACTCCTACTGTGAACAAATTTAAAATCGATTGGGAAATAACGATTCCTAATTACTAAATCACTATTGTGATGTGATGTCCTAATGAGCGAAAGGAGAATGCTGTTTTGCACACTTATGCGAAAACGGAGCGCCTTGCGTTATCTATTTAAATGAATGACTGTGGTAAATAAATATATTTTTTGTTAATTCTTGTTTGTTTGCAGTAAAAAATTTGGACTCTTTATTTATTTGCATGATTTTCTCCTCAGAATAGTAAAGCCCAAAAAAGAGCGTCTCGAAGAAGCGTTAGAATCCCGCTGTACAATTTGGTAGGTACCTACTCACTCATTTACGTGCAATTTTTCTAGTTTCTATCTTTGTATAACTGTGCGCCAGCGGCCTAGCCCGCGTAGACTATTTGTATCGTTAAAATATAGCATATGACACTCGCTGATCATGTAGCATTCAATTGGTGAGAGTACTTTAAAATCGGCCAAGTAGTTACGGAGCCTTTTCAATACAAACAATCAAACCTCTCCTCTTCATAATATTAAAGTATATTTTTGTCTGGGTAGAGTAAAATATACAACTAAGTATATGCACAATTCACTCAGCTCCCTTCATACAAGAACTAGTTTCTGGTTAGGGAACTAAATGAAAATATGTATCAGTAAAGCATACATAACAGTTTAATTGACTTAATAAAAACTTAATTTTGTCCTAAGTTAATATGATTTCATTACTATTTATTAATTTTCTCTTGTTGTGGTTGGGTTTCTTGAATGGATATTTCAGAAGGTGGTGCTGTTAACGTGAAAATTACAGGTATTCTAGACAAAACTGGGTTTCCATTTTTCTCCAATAATCTTATCCATGACAAAAGCGAGTCCCTTGATGAAGTTCCTGAAATGCAAGATTCACTTTTGTAATTTTACTTCATCCAAGGAGTACAAATAGTCCGGTAGCACTAGTTTTCGAAAATCTTCTTTTTTCATACCTCATCAGAAAATGTAATTCAAGTGGTGTATATTTGTGAGTGAGTTGTCACTGTGACTGTCTATTTATTCAGTGATGCTCAGTTTAAGTGAATCATATATTGTTTTGGCAAGAAAGCCTTCAGTCTGCTTGATGGTGAGTTACTGCAGCTTAAGGAAAAGCAAAATACCAGAGGCATCACTTGGGCATTATTTGTTTTTATCAGTTTATGTTTGCATTGTTTGCTAAAGAAGCACAGTGTGATTAGAAAATAACATATTACAATACTGTATTACTTTTAAAATTACCTGTAGCACATATTGCAATTATTGTACCATCATCCTGTTCATGTACAGTGCATTTTACAGCAGGCAACTTTATGCTTCCCATGTAACCTGGAATTCCTGGGGGTTTTTCAATATTGGAGACATCTGAGAGTGACAATAAATAAGAGTTAGTGTTAATCCTGATTACATGGCTCAGTTCGATAAATATTATAATCATCAGAATTACCATCAGGATCCTTATCATCTTTTACTTCAGTACGGGTCTTCCCGAGTAAGATAAAGTAAGTGACAACTTGATCCCTCAAGTAAACTTCAAAAGGTCCTTTAATAACCAGTGCCTCATCTGGGGGCTGTTCCTCTAGCAAAATTCTCTGAACTTCACTCTGAGCTGTTACAATCCAAGTCTTGTCCAGTGATGCATCTATTTCTTCTGTCTAACAGAAATTTTATCATTTAATATTTAAATGTGATTTTAAAAAATAGCATTGTCAATAATTTTAACAACCTGTAGTGCGATTCTGTAAAATTCGAAACCCGATCTCACTCAGGTGATCGAACTCACTTTTGCTTATATACAAACAATTTATATAAACTCGATATCAAAATCTCATTGAACGTTGTTTATTTTATGAACACGTTCATCAGAAAGGTGACATTTCGTCGTTATCCAGTTTTACAAGATGCGAAATTTGAATCTCACGGCGGATTCACTGGGTGAGGTTCGAAATGAGTTTTTAAGAATGGCCCTACTGGAAGATTATTATATTATATTTCTAGATGTGCCAAAACTGACGAAATTGTTACATTATGTAGGTAACTATTCTATTTTTAATAATAACAAAGCATACATTAAGCAGAAATCAGTAGTCATGAAAGATATTTTGCATTATACTTTGCTATCAAAACAGATTTTTTTGTCACAAATAGACCCAAGTTAAACAGACAAAATTAAAAGAAGAGCATGCCACTTGCACAGCACAGCCTCTTTAGGTTCCGAATATAGTTTAGAATAACATCATTGAGGCAAATGAAGGTAGAAAACTTCACCTGCCAAACTTCAACTACTGTTACTGGATCAACAGATGTGATTCTTTGAATAGCCAATCTTGCTAACTCCAATGTATCATTTGGTAGCTCAGAGGGCAGATACCATGGGCTCAAGTTCTTGAATTTGGGCATCCAGTACAACATTCTCCAGAACTTTCTGAGTGGTATCCCTCGCCGCCCAAAGATATTAAGCAACATTTGCTCCATTTCACTGTCTGGTAAGACTCCTGTAAAATATTTTAAGCTTAGTCATTTGGCAAGATGGTGTGTGCTGAGTTGCCTTAGCTTCAAACTTCAAAACATACCATTATCTTCCATCTGTTCTAGTAGATCAACAGCACACTGCTGCTGTTTTGGATAGTGCAAGAATTCTGCTTGAAAAATATTTGCTGGAATAAATTTTCCTTTAGGCAGTACGTCTACTAGCGCTTTGTAAACTTCCAGATCTTTCTGCACTCCGAATTCCCTCATACGAGCTAAGGCAGCATAAATAAATTCTACATGACCTCGTCTTCTGGTATCCCGATCTTCAAACATTTTTATAACTTGTATGTAGGTCTTTTTATCCTTTTGTGGTTGAGTGGTAAAAGGATCATAGGTAGTAACTCTTCTTTCATTGCTCTCCCATCGTTTTATATACATATTAGAGGGTCTTGCACGTAAAAATGTCCGTAGAATTTTTGCGGCCATTTTAGGTTATAAATCCTTCGTACTTAGATTTCGTTCTGTCAGTATTCTTAAGTCATTTGATTTATTTGTATAATTACAAATAAAATAGTGTTAATACACTTGAATATGTAACGCAAATCATTTATTATTTTAATTAGCGGACTGAATCAAAATCTATTTCAGTGTTAAGAATCATGACACACAGCTGATCCATTCCTCAGTTTTTGTATTTATGCCAGGTCCGTTTCACGAAGATTATTTGACATTTTGAAAGGTTTTATGAACTTAAACTTCATAAAATTGAGAATTACATAAAATAATAATTTCGGATATTCTTAAGTTAAGTATTTAAAAGTTAATAAGATTAGGAAATGACATCAATCTATCCATTCAAATGAGAAATATAGAAAGAAAGAATGGAACGTTGTGTACACAGATAAAATATTTAGAATGAATAGTGAACATCGTCCTTCATTCAATAGTTATCCCTCCAATTTCTTATTGAAGCTGTTCATTCATATAGGAATCAGTTGAACACAGTGCGCGAGGGTGGATAGGCGTCTTCTCGGCAAAACTTTATTTACGTATTCGAATTCGTAAGTAAAAAATGTGTTCCGCGATAAACGTTTAAATTTATCAATTGGATGTGATTTCTTAATCAATTTCCATAACAGTTACTGCATCTCTGTGTTTAAAACAAAATATTTCAGAAAGAAGAGAAGTTAAAAAAGTGTTTTTGTGGGAAAGATGTGTAA
Organism: Udea olivalis; assembly: GCA_947369235.1. Classification (NCBI taxonomy): domain Eukaryota; kingdom Metazoa; phylum Arthropoda; class Insecta; order Lepidoptera; family Crambidae; genus Udea; species Udea olivalis. The sequence continues at coordinate 9,733,201 of OX376350.1, forward strand.
ATTAATAGTTACTGGTTTTGTTATTGTGTTCCTGCTTGATTTATGCGGTAAGTTGCAAAAACAAAGAAAATCCCTGGACTATTACCTACATAGATTGTAGTGTTTAGTGCTAAATATTGGTGAAAAATATTTTGACATTCATTCGGATTTTTGTTTCAAACCTTGCCGTTCCCTTTAGACTTTAGAATATTTGTGTAATTTAAAAATTATGTATGTATAAAGTAAAATTGCCACTGTTAATAATCTTCATTCTTCAATGATGTGATAACATTGATGAGATTTGAGTGTGGCGGACTTGTTATTTACCTCCATTAAAATGAAACTCAAGGTTACGGAACTAGGTATATTACGTTTACAGGCGGCTTCGATACACGTGTTTAAAACTAGTATCGTAGCCGGCCAAGGCGTCCTTAAGTTTTACTCCTGTCTCTTTGCTTTAAGTTGCGATATTTTAATAACGAAAATCGAATATTAACTTAAATATCACTCTTGTTATTATGTGTATCCTACTCGTAGGAGTGAACTACATACCTACTTACTTAAAAGTTTGAACGTTACACTCGAATCTAGTTTAGATTAAAGCATGATTTTATTTTCAACACAAATCTGTTTGTGGGGTCTCATTCGAAGGGCTTTCAGTTCGATTCCTACTGAAGGGCATACAACAAGCAACTTGTTCATGATTTTAATTTAGTAAATTATTTTAAACATTTCCTCATAAGTAATTTTGAAAACCGTCTGGAAGAGAATACAATTTTTGAAATGAAATACTTCTAAGTTAATATGTTAATCTGTGAAATGTAGTATCTAAATCACTTTGCAATCAGAGTGATTTTAAAACTTCCTAAGAATTCGTACCTAATAAGTACTTAAGTTAATACCAAATATCTGTACTTAGGTACTTTATCCCGGATAAGACTCAAGGGACGATTCAACACAGTAATATCAAAAGCGGGAAAACCCTTCAAGATAATTATTCTGATTTATTCAGAACCTGAACAGCCTCTAATCGGCGGGTTACTAATAAATCATTTCGAGTTTGGTTTAGGCACGGTGAAGACCACTCTGGTTAGTCTAACTGCTGCATATACCTACCATACATAATAGGTATGACAACTACATAGTTGAAGACTTCTAGGTGCTTTTAACAATTTCAGAGAATCATGCTTATTAAGCGTGATTCTCTGAAATCGTCAAAGCACCTAAAAGTCTTACTGAAACGTGATTTGAGAATAAACCTTCGTGATGGTTGATGTATATCCCAGGTTGTGATAATTAGCACCCGTATGTATTTCATAAAATGTTTTCATCTTATGCTTCACAAATGATACCACCTAAAAAAGTAAAAAAATACCTGTGTTCAGTAAGTTCATTAAATGACATGATATGACCAGAGAATCCATCCGTATCTTTCAACCTACAATTTCCCGGCCGTACTATAATCTGGCCAGGGTATTCTAAGTTCATAAATGGTCGGCAACCTGTTGTTGCCTTTGAAGAGGCCTTTTAAAACCAGGTGGTCTACAACCTCTTTTGCAACGACGTGCATTATGAAAAAACAAAGTGTTCGCAAAAGACACTTTAAAAAAGTTTACATTGATTTGTTGACAATGTTGCTTATCAGATACCTACATACTCGTAGGTACGCTACAACCGTTCGCAGCCAGAGTACAATAATAAATCATTGGCTCTTGATGTCATCTCGTCTCATGTGGTAATTGTTCACTAGCGTAGGTATTTCATTGCTGTGACGTCAGCTGCAATTTTTCTGGGTGCAGACGCGCAGAGGGAACTAATCGATTTGTTTTTATTATTGAATGCGTTTTTTCTTTATTTAAAGGGTATAAAGTAAAACAATTGGCATATGACTCGGCCCTCCTCGAATGGTTTATTAAGTCATAGTCCATGAACCGTCGCTTTAACATTTTAACAGAACAAGATCAAATAATAGATATTCATAGAAAAAATAGGTAAATTGTAATCATACCTTACAGGACATATAATTAACATTACTGCCAAGACTGCATTAGAATTATTGCATTGAGGTGGTTTGTTTTGTATACAAAAATCAATTAACATTCACGCGCTAAATAGGTACGAGTAGGTAGTAGTAGATATGCTTAAATATCTGCGTGGGGACTTATTTAGGGGTACTTATTTTCGCAAAACCAATAAAAAAATATATTTATAATGTCAGTAATCTTATATTGACGTTAAAAAACTCCAATGTAATCTTATATCGTCTGATATAAGATTACTGACATTATAAATATAATTTTTTAAGCGAAAACAAGTATCTTTAAAAAGTCCACACGCATCGCATGTCGATTGATTTTTGTATGGAAAACGAAAACACGCTTAAATACGAAGACTAGGAATTAGTACCGTAACAAACAGGTTGGTATAGTTCTTGCATATCACTAGTGCGCGTGAATCTAACGAAATAAAACTTTATCGTTCGGTAATAAGAGCGTCAGCGCGCGCGCTCGTGAAATGATTGTACTTTATCATAATTGTCAGGCGCAAGAACAGGCAGTTCATAGATACCCTGGGGCAAGTTGGTTACAGCAAGCTAGGCTTATTATCTTGTAGCTTTCCGCCCGCGGCTTCGCCCGCGTGGACATCGCTTTTTTCCGGGATTACTTTATAAGTGTTAATTGATCTGGCTGAAAACTAATTAATAAAAAAAAACAAATATATGCCTATTGCAATCAGGGATAATGTAGCTCTTAACAGTGAATTAATTTTTGAAATCGGTCTGCTAGTTTCGGAGATAACCTACCTCAAACATACAAACACACAAACTCACAAACGCTTACCTCTATATAATATTAGTATAGATTTAGTTGCCAACACAAAACAGTTATCAACTGTAAATAAACTAGCGAATCAGACGTGCTGAATTGCTGATCCAAGATTAGCTAATATCAAAGTAGCACGTTGCTGTTAATTAAGACCTCACACCAGAGTATTACATACTTATTATAATTCGTGTTGATTCTTGTTTACTGTCTCAGATATTGTATATCAGTTCTAATAAATATAAATATATGCGCCGGACAACACACCTCTTTGTCGGGATAAATATCCCTGTGTTACCAGGTACCAGACAAGGAATTAAGCCAGGGGCGTCTCCCAGCACACCCAGAAACAAGCCAATTTAGAAAAGATCGTTTCATGAATTGACCTGACCGGGTATCCAACCCGGGACACTACGAGAAACCGTGCTACAGCGCACTACGCCAATCGTGGCGTCGAAAGTTTACCATCAAAGTCAGGGAATGGTCCTTCAAGTCATTCGTCCACCTTTGCATTTCTTGCTGCGTTTGCTTTCATCATCCTTATAAAAAACAGATTTAATCGCTACCAGTTTTTCACTGTTTGCTCCACCCACAGCTACTTTAACTTGCCTATCGACTAGGCTTAGCTTAGGTGTTAAATATCCTGTTCCCTGCGGTTAGGGCAAGAGAATACTACCGAGGTATCCCTGCCTGTCGTAAGAGGCGACTAAAAGGGCCCTTGGGGTCGCGATGCGCGCGCGGAAGGGCCTGCGTGTGTGTGTTTCTGTTTGCGATCCCAAAGAAGACTTTAACGCGTGTCTTCAGAGACAGTGGTCTGTGTTATCGTGCACTGGAGTTGAGCTTGCTCCTCCCGAGGATGGCTGCCAGGCGGCCTTGCGCGCCGAAAGGTCCTGCGAGGAGTCTCACCCTCGTTGGGTATCCCGGGTCCCTTCCATTCTGCGCCGAAGATGACCACCGTCAGGTTTTAGTGGGTAGGGGTCTCTGTTTTCCCAGGAGTTCAGAGTCCCACATATCCCAGGTGTCCCGAACCCAGGGCCTTGGGAATGCCTTAATGCATTTCCTGACGCAAAAAAGGTGTTATATATTCTAAGCGAATAATTTCCAGCTTTTGCTTATATTAAGCAAATACAAAATTCTATTTGGTTTTGGTTTAAACTCTTTGATAGGTGTAGTGAATGTTATAACATCGACACAGCTAGGATTGATAACACTCAAATAACATACTATTGAAGACACGATTAGCATAGTCCGCTGTAGGTAGATTTCTCGCGTTGACTTGCGTGGTGTCTTGACTTCGATTCCCGGTCGGTTCAATCCAGGAAATGAACTTTTCTAAATTGGCTCGTTTCTGGGTGTACCAGGAGTCGCCCATGGGATAATCCTTGTCGGGTTCGCTTGGATATATCCTCAGTGAGAATATTGAGATCATGACAATTAGTGTGCTGGATGGCGCTTTTAAAAAAAATAGGAAATGGGTACGGTCAAGCGACTCTGCGCAAATATTGAGAGAGAGAGCACTCCGGCGCTGCCATCACTGCGCTAATGAGGTTACCGATATAAAATAATACTCAATTACTTGCAGCGAAGGTCCGAGAAAAGGGGACGTCAAGATCCCAAAGGCTCCTAAAATATTATGTGCCGGTCCCTCTTCGTTTATTTATTTTGCCATCAACCTACATTTCCTTCCTCGAATCAAACGAAGTCAGTTCATGCCTATTAAGGCTACCCCTATCTGTATTCAATGGGTTACATATTTGTAAACATTATTCATCAATAACTTTATATTTTTAAATAATGTACCTGAAAATTTGTGCTTGATAAACTTACACTTGATGTTTCGCCCGGTCAGTATGATAAGGCTTAAGAGGCCGAGTGATTAATAATGATTTGTAGTTCAATATTCACGACAATGTCTGGTCGTATGTAGGTACATAGTTAATTTGCCAGGGCACAAGGAGCTAAACCGAATAAGTGCTGATGTTGTTTCTTAAAAATAGGTAAAAGTTATTAGGTTAGTTAAAAAATGCATTCGTTTCATTTTTAATAATAAAAATGGTGACACGCGAACATTAATGAAGAGGCTGACAAAAAAACCTTAAAACACTTGAGTGGCCTTATGAGCTAAATGTGAGCTCTTGGAATGAATGGACCAAGTAGGTAAAATAGCAACAAAATGAACACCCAAAGAAGATTCGCTAAAAGGGTGCGTCAGTTGCAGATATGTTTTTAGGGTCGGGTTCGTTCTTGACCGGTATCTGCGGTTGTTTATAGGCTGAGGCGTGGCATCGCGGGCGACAGGCCAAGCGCCCACGACTTTGACGTCGTGGCGTCTCATTGATGTTATATTGGGAGAAAAGCACTCACGGCGTAAATACTAGTAACGTGCAAAAAACAGGTATACATGACTGGCCGAGAAACCAAAATACAACGCAATGTTTGTTTACTAATGCCGTTTACGAGGGTGTCAGTAGCATAATATTGTAGACAGTGAGCAAACCCGTGGATTGATATTTTTAGATAATGTTTTGAGATATCGGTATTATACAGCTGATACCGGGATCTAAGCTTACTAAAAGTATCTATCACAAAATATGCGACGAGCTCAATTGCTTGACCCAGCGATTCGTCTTGGGCTACAGTTCGATTCGCCAGTGTCACCACGACATAATGTCGTCACGCTGCTGAAGGGTGTGAACTAATGTGAAGTGTGAACTTATTGCCCCACCACTATAAAATCTTTCATTGCAATGATTAGGAATTTCTCTGCTCGTATTTGAATCTAAATCATCTAAATATGTTTTGGGTTCCTGCTGTTGAGTGAAATAGCCAGAGCTCATTGGGGGCTGTTTGGTCAACTCAAGCATAGATTAGATATACGGAAGTATCCTATTTTTTTAAAAGGCTAAGACTTTTCAGGGGCTGCAACACACTAGTAATACCACTAGTGTTTCACGTGTTCATGGGCTGCGGTAACCGCTTACCATGATCACACACTACGAGGGGACACTATGCTCTCTATACTCTCTCAATATTGGTTGATTTTACAATAAATAAGCCAATTAAGAACCGAATACGCGTCGTAATTAGGTAATTATTTCACTCTCAATATTATGAAAAAAATTGCCGCACGGTTTTAAGTTCCCTCATTAATTTATCAACTTTAAGAAACATTGTAAGTTTTTCTCTCATAATTATAATAAAATGGTCATGAAAAATGAAAAATATTTTTGAGATAACAAACACGTAATACTTTTACCAAATATTATTTTTATTACGGTATCTTCTTTTAAACCCTTAAAGTACTTGTAGTACCCATAATCGACGAGCATGTATGAAAGGATTAATGAGAGTGGAAGAAGCGCAAGAGGTGTGTCAGGACCGCAGCAAGTGGAAAGATGTGGTCTCTGCCTACCCTGTTGGAAAAAGGCGTGATGGTATGTATGTATGTATAAAGTACTTCCCAAAATGTGTTACGTCACTTAATAGTCGAGCATCTATTGAGATGCTTACATTATTATTCAGGTATTATTTCTTTGATTAGCTGAAATACCTTTTGAGAGCGCCTAAGGGGCACTCCGGCTCGGAATCCGTGTGCCCCCAGTTCAAATATGGCCAGAACCAACTTTGTGTTCACTGCTTTTGCGACTAACTCCGATGATGGGACACACCAATATCAAGCCAAAGCAACCTGGATAACGTTCTGTTCTAATAGGGTGAAAAGTGGGCTTCCGAGTTTTCCGTTCACCAGGACAACAGCAGTCAACCTGCCTCTGAGCACCCCGTGAGAGATATAGACCCCGTGAGAGATATAGTCGTGATGTACGTGTATGACAATTTAAATTGTATTCATATTATTAAAAAAATACCAGCATGAAAAATTAATTTATTCCTGTAAGGCGTTATTGTGATTTGATTGTAACATTTTATAAACGAATGAGTCCCATCCATTAATTTTAATTTCATCGGTGTTTTTTCCTCGAGTGGCCAGTCAGGCCCGCCTCGGCGATCAATTATGGCCTTATTTGATTCAATACCCTTGATGAATATCGATGTAAGCCTGTTCAAAATACTGAAGCACCTACTCATGTTACCGCAGCATTAAATCCAATACTCATTCAGGTGATTACAATTTATTTCAATCGAACATGTATTTAAGCTCATGCATTGTACAAATATTTGGTTTTAGCGCTTATTGTCGTGGTTTTAAAACACTGGTTCGTAAACAACTGTTGAAAAATAATTTTGCTCTCCATTGACACCAGACGTTGGTGTATTGATGTATTGAAGCTAATGAACAAATCTTGGATCACTGGCTGCTAATAATGGCACTTTAGATGAGACTACTGCTTCAGTACTCCAAGGCTTTTAGTGAGTCTTTAGTAAAGAGCATAGATTTAGTAATGTCGTCATGGTTGAATAGTTCTGTTTTATAAATAGATGCTGTAATGTATGTCCAATCCTACTATGTCCAATAATTTTTGTGGTTCTGGAAATAAATAGTGCTTAATATATTCCAAAGTTAACAGGGGTTTCGAAACCAAGATCGATGGAAAATTCCGTTTATTACGAGTAGAACGGGGCGGGTTGTCACGTTGAAATTGTTCCAATATGCAAATTAGCGGTGTTTTTAACCCTTCTATCTTTAGTAGATAGAAAAATGTCAACACACCTATCTGGTGTAAACTTTAGGATGAACTACTAAACAATATCATCTGTTATTCATTTACTTCTGTGCCTAATATATTATATATCTAAGTTTTATGCTGAAAAAATGAATAATAAATGCAATCTAATAAACCAAAATTTTACCATAGTGAATTGATTTTATTATTTCCAAAATCAAGTTTAAAGCCTGCATTTATTTGTATTTTCATGAAATATTTAAACAAGATTAAAGTTAAGTATAAGATTACAAGAGTAATACATCAAAACGTATGCACCTAGTTTTTATAAATATTTGTCACATTATACCTACACCTGAAATTTCCATTTTAGACCTTAATCAAAATAGTTCAGTACTAATGCAAAACCGTATTCATTTAACACAATTTAACTAAACTTACTTCGCTGTAATTGAACGTGAAGAAAACAATAATTTGTATTCTGGTAAGTGGTTAATTCCGCACGTTGAAGTCGCGGCTTAATTAGCCGTAGCATGCGGACCGTGAAACGCGAACGCCCGGTAAGTTGCGTTAACCCTCGTTCACGAGCTGGGTATACTCCGACTTCTGAAAACGCAAAACGAACACCCCGGTTTTACGCGCCCTTTTGAATGCTGTTCAAATTCACACTTTGACATCATGAAAGCCACGTTGAAGCTTTTCAAACTGAAACTGGGTTCCGGAGTCAGTTACAGATTTTTTAGAACGCGCTTAATTTTAAGCGTAGTGTATTTACGCTACACGTATTTTCTCATTGATACTTAAATATTCCTTCTATTTTTTGCTTAACTCAAGCAACAAAAAAAATTTTTTCGTAGTAGGTATTGATTCAATTTAGAACTTCAGTGTTTAAATCAATATTTACACTGCTTTATTTTTTGCAAAGGGTTATCTTCTTCAAGTAGGAATCCGCACATCTCATAATGAAACCAATTATTGAAAACTATTTTAATTTACCTAATTTCTAAAGCTACCATTGCGTATGTGTAAGTGGAATCTGATCAAATGTTATTCCTTTATGTTTAAAACGAAAAATACCCTTAAGTTCAAAACAGGTAAACATCTTAAATAATCGATATTCCCTACTAATTTAACAGTTTAAAAGCCTGTGAGCAATATCTTACGTCACGCTGAAAAGATGGAAAGCGTAATCTTCTGCTACAATGGCGCCTTTTCGGAGAAAATGTGCCCCTAGCCTATTTGTTCAATAAACATTATTGGCGATAATCTATTGATTCATTCTTTCAGCCGGAGGCTAATCGGGATTTATGAGGTTAGCCGCATAGTTTGGGGTGCGATTCCAGTCGGGTGAAATTGTTTCATCCAAATTTATCGCCCGCAAGAGGCAGGCTTAAATATTTCCTGAACAAAATCCGTAACATATAAATAAAATACGGCAAAACTAATCCTGTAGTGCAATTAAATGAAAACAGCAATTGTGAAACCATATTGAAGTAATCAAAAAGGTTCATAAATGCTTTCCATCTGGTAAGAAAGAGTGAGGTCATCTTAACGCCTAAAAAAAGAGACTGCGATGCCTGAGCCCTCTTAGCTTCCCGGTGGTTCCACCTGCCACCAGTACTAAGCCCCCCCGCCACGAATTGGCAAAAGCTCATGGGGGTTGGGGGGATACTCTTATATCCTAAAGCAACCGATATAATCTGAGCCCTCATTGCTATGGACTCACATACTGTATTAACATTTTTTGTGACATTTCAAGACGCGATAGCCTGTCCATAGAGCGCCTTGTCGTCCGAGGGAAGGTGGAAGCCACCAGACCACGCAGGATGTCACCTACACGTTGAACCCATCAGATCAAGTCCATTGTGGGCGAGTCCATTAACGAGTGCAGTAGGATGACGTCAAGCCGAGAGAGATGGCGAGGCATCGTGCGGCGTGTTCTATCTGCCCCCTTCAGTTCCACGACTATAAACATGACGACCACGACCGCTCTGTCAAGAGTGTATTGATGAAGAAGAAGAAAACATAAGCAAATTAGGAAAATGCATTTTCGTAGCCTTTTTTACGGAATTAAAATGTGACGGAGAAAGAAAATTCAAGGTCGAGTAAAATCAATCTTGTAGCGTCTGTCAAAGTGCTATCAACATGGCGGCGTTGTTCGTAAGGACCGAGATTAGATAACTATTACATATTATAACTGTATTATATTAATCATGAAAATAAAACAATGTAACAAGCCTAATACTGTCCCACAGCTGGGCAAAGGCCTTCATCATTCCCATTTAAAAGGCAAACAACGCATCGGTGACACCTCTGGTGTAGCAGTTGTCCATGGGCGGAGGTGATTACTTTCCATCAGGTGACCTTCCTGCTCGTTTGCTCCACTCACATAAAAAAAACGCCTCTGCGGCAGAGTGGCAACAGCGTGTATGTGCCGGTCGGGCAAAGTGTTTTTCGGATTTTTACCGAACATATCCCGGGTTTTGTGATTACCAACCCGCATTTGGCAAGCTTGGTGATTAAGCTACCCAGCAATTGTAACGATATTCATCATTTATATTATTTTTATCATAACTTGACAGTATTGTTGCTCTTTAATGGGTTTAATACCTATAGATACGGCTTAGGGAGATAAGCCTCAAGCGTTGCTACGTCTCCTTCTACTTCTATCTGAAACTCTATTAGGATTTCCTAAAAAATCATAGCTCAACCTAAATCTGTTTATAAAGTAATTTGTCAGTTTAAAAAAAAATCTGGGCATTAAATATCATTCATATCTTTATGAATAATAATTTATATCTTAAGTCAAACTCTTATGAAAGTACTGACTAACCCTGTAATTACAAGAACACAACCGGTTTCATTAGTGAACACTGATTTATTAATTTATTAAATTATAGATAATTATAAATATCTGTGTTGCCAAGAACCAGTTTTTACACGACGACCGACGTAATGACTCCTTAATGTGGAGACGCCCTAGGCTTAAATTTCCATCCAGTGCCTCGTAACACGAGGATATTTATCCTTACTTCAAGACAATGACAAGACAAGTGGTGTAATGGCTGGCCGCATATTTATAATACCCTAATGTTCGTATAACTAATTAACAAGGCGAATATCCGCCTCAACCATCGTAGTCACGAAAGCACCTCAAACCGATCCATCCCTTAACTCTCCTTGAATAATGCGCAAATGAGATGATTAGTGGCAACAGTAAAGAACGCATTAGTGTCGGACGCGATAATGAGCCTCGATTTCCTTACAAAGTTGGGATGAAGTCAGCCGTCCGTACAAAAAGTTATCCCATCTGAGTGCGATGACAAATGACTGCCGAGCGTCGGGACATCAGCGAAATGGCCGATTTATTTTGCGATTCGGGGCTAAGATAAGATCACACTAATAAAATTAGCTGGTATCAATCTCTTTACACACATGGGCACCTGACTCCGTTACTACTAGCTAGTAGCCGTGCTAGAAATAAGGTTGTAGAAGACTGATATGTACTTTCTGGCACTTTTAACTCAGCTATCAAGTCTGTTGGTCTTATACAATACCATCTTACTGAATAAAATTCAAAGATAACTAAATACTTATGTAATTCAGAAGCAATATACGGAGTGAGAGCTCATAAAGCTTAGGAGAGATGGTAGGAATTTTTCGTTGTACCCAACAGGATGAATCAAAAGATAATTGAGGTCTGGATTAATTCATCAAAAAGTCATCATAACTGATTTCTGAATCTGGTTATATAGCTCACGTTTTTTTCCGTACCTAGTCCGATTACCGAACTACCTCTTGAAGCAATAGCTTTTTTTTCCCCTGCAGCACTGTGGTTTAGGAATAGAAGAGACGAGAAGAATTTTTAACCGTTCCCGTGATACAACTTAATTTATGATCATAATGAAATTATGTTCAGACGTGTCTTGTGACAGCGGCTCAAATTGACTACTCAAATAAGTAAGTGTTTTATATTTCACGAGCAAATTTCTAACCGTAACTGCATCTTGCCTTAGGTTTGATATTTTACTACCCACATAAACCCTGCAAGGTATCGTTGTGTTCTGCCGTGGAGTCAATGTTCGTTCACTTGTGTAGACTCGTCTTTACGTAGGGTCCCTCGGGCCCCGGTTACATAGAGTCGTTACCGGAGACATCTTGTCCATTTTTCGCTTCTTCGCAGAACATAGAGCTATTCGGATATTGGCGATAAATCTTTTGTTTTCGTTAAACAAGCGAGTTTAAATTTTATGTGCACCGTAACTTTTTCGTTTAACTTTGGCTTTTTAAGGTCATTTTGTGTGTATGAAAAGTTTTTTCTCAAATTAAATATTCAACGTGAGTTTGATATAAACACAGATAACATAAATAACATCGTTATGCAACCAAGAAAGCAAGTTTTCTCTAGATATAAAATACTGCTGCTAGTGGTTACGAAATCAGAATGATAAAAAAGTCAAATGAGGTACATAAAGTAGATTATTTAGATCATATTGCAAACCAGTAATATGATCTAAATAATCTAGATTAATAAAGTAGATTATTTAGATCATATTACAAAACAGTAATATGAGCTAAATAATTTACTGAAACTTAAAAACCAAAAGATATATAAATCCGTATGATTTATTTCTGTTATTATTTTGTATGAGCAATAAACTAAAAACCTTATCTGATCTTTAAAAGAAAAAAAGAAAAATGAAAAACCATCGAACGATATACAACGTTAAAGGCTATGAAGCAGACAGGCGCGTGTCTACGAGTAGATACGTGAGCTAATGTTTGATTTGATTCATGTTGATAACTTATCAAACGGGGAAGTTTTCCTACAATATCGCGTAATTAATTGTTTGTTTATCAAATAAGTTGTTGATCTTTATTGAAGCGAAATCAATGTATAACAGAGTTATTAATTACGAAGGAAAATTAATTGCTTTAGTTTAAATTTAGTGAGATAACAATTATCGAAGTAATTATGTTCATAATGTTTTGAATAGGTTGAACCTACACGTAAAATCAAGCCATAACTGTGTTGTTGTGGGTTTTCATTAAATCGTATTTGTTCATACTGATTTCCCATAAGTGCGTCCTACTAGAATATTATGTTATACCCTAATAAAACACTATCCATGGATTTCCATGAAGAGATTCACTAATGTAATCCAAATTCTGATAAACAATGTACTCATGTAAACAATTAATGTTGGTAAATCAGAGAATGTGGAAATTTACTACTTTAAAATAAATACTATTATGATTTGATTATTAAGAATAACGAACGAAGAAATGTACCTTTAGAATTAGAGAAGATGGGTTAGCGTCTACTGATATTATGGCCAGTCATGTTGATCTTCAAGTAACGCCTATCTCAAACCAATCTAAAGTTATTATGAGTTCTTTGATACTGAGTTTTATCATCAAACTCTTGAAAACGTTTTTCAGTATGGTAGTCAATTGAGACTTTTGCTACGTCATAAGCTGTTACGATTCAGAAAGGTTACGTATATATATACCTTATAAGTTTATTGACTATCTACATATAATGAATTAGCTCCTGGCAGCGACTTCGTCTGCTTTCATTTTTGAGTACACATTTTATAACAGGACACCCCTTTTGTGTTTTATACAACTACATTACTTACCATAGTGAAAACGGTTATGGTACCCGTTTATTCCCGTTTTTGTAAAAAAATCGGGCAATCCTCTCTTAGTGCACCTCTTCACTGCGCAAAGAACCTACATGCCAACCTTCACCTTTCTACGCGATGTGCGATGTCTGTCAGTCACTCAGTAACGGAAGATATTGTTTGATTCAGGTAAAGATTAAATGAAATCCACTTTACAAAATGATGTTTAAGCGCACTTCTGGTTTGCATAGTTTCTCTCTCTCTCTGTGGTCTGTCCTTCATGTCTGAAGATCGTGATTATGGTGGGGTGTAAGTTTGGCGCGGACAAATTGTCTCCACCGGCCTCCGTCGGTAGCAATTTTGCGACTGTGTAGAACGTACTCGTAGGTGTTTCTGTATCTTTAAGTTGATCAGACCATCTCGTTGGTGATCGGCCTCTAGGTCGCTTTCCTTCCGTGTTCCTAACAATGATCATCTTCTCAAGGCTTTCGTCCCCACGCCTTGCATAGTTTACATCAGATTAAATATGTGCATCTATATTTTCATTAAAACATTACATTATGAAAACAATGTTTCAATTTTATCGCAAATAGTTAACGCGATGTCGGCTACATCAAACAACTACCGATGTTAAAGTTATTGCCGAAAACTAAAACTGTCTGATAAACCAGGCTATTGATAGTGTTAGCATGACGATGATATGAGGAAGTGATAAACTTGACAAATATGATAGGATCACGCCATTTTACTTACTGATTAATCGTGCAGCAAGTTAACTTTCGTAGGCAAATTTTATTATATAACGGAGATAAAACTTTCGTTTTTGCGTAGAGTTCAGGTTGGGTTTTCCTTATTGTTTCTGTATGTGTATTTTTTCATCGTATTATGTGCTTCTACATGTTACATCAAGTGAGATGACGAAGCTAAGGAACTAGAAATCTTGTTAATCTGGTGAATTGACATCGATAGATTGCGGGATCTTATTTCACGTTTTTTGCCGATTAACTTATTTCTACGTTACAGTTACGGTTCAGTGTCAGTTGCAAGCTAATATTTATTAAAAAAGACAAAATAACTTTAACCTTAAAACTGACAAATTTCCATTCAAGAATACTGCTGCTGGCATCGTCCAGCATTGTTCAAACTTTCAATAAAACAAAAAATATACTACACGAACTTTATCAGTTTATTTACAAACATACATTTTAAAATAGGTATCGGTTATAGGTTATATTTCTGACCGGTCAATTTCTCGTCGAAAACTTGCAGATAATCCATATCACTGACATTTTTGAGCACCAAATACCACATAGACGAGTGTTTTTAACTTATTACGCGTCTACTTCCCGTTTAAAGATCACTTTCCTAAGCATGCTGAAGGTCCAATACCAAGTCACAGTAATCACGACGAAAATAATGCAATAAAGGTGCAAGGACTTCTTAATTAAAGCTCCGTCACCAACGGCAATCAAAATATGCAAGCAAGATTTACACAATCTATTAAATTATAATTAATACATAACGAATTGTTCACCTTTTGAAATTTAATTTTCCTAGTATATAAAATCGAGACTATCGTTTTTCAAGTGCATAAAAACCTGCCCATTACTGTACTAGGGCCTTAGTACAATCCCTTATAACTTGTCAAGTTCATTCTCTAAACCGAGCCATAGTAAAAGGAGAGAGAAGTAAGCCGACTCGGGCGAGAGATAATAGCCTAAACACGCAGGGCTGTTGCATGTAGTTTTAATCGGATTTTTTTTGCGTCAATCTCTAAACAATTAATCTGAACTACAAATCTGTATCCGATTAAACACAATGTTATGAATCTTTGTTAAATTAGGTACTCACCGTTTTTATAAGGTAGGTAAAATGTGAAGAAAGACAATTCTGGATTTGATGAGTTGTTATTAAGTTCCCAGGTCGGGCAAAGAGTGTTTTGGATTTTTCGAAACATAGCCCGGGTTTGTGATCACCAACCTGCATTTGGCAAGCGTGGTGATTAAGCCAATACCCATCAATTGTAGCGATGACTTGATTTAAATGATTAATGCCCAGCAGTGGGACAGTAAATAGGCTGATTACTACTCCTACTACCTCTCATTTGGATCATAGCAAATTAAAATGATCGAATACCTATATCAAAACGATGCGAGGAGTAATCATGAAAATGGTTTCAAGTTTTAATTAATGCGCCAGTACTTAAATGTTGCGGCCGATTAAGGGTCACGGAAAATTTGTTTGTTTATTAAAAATGTCACGACTCATTCAGAAGTTAAATGAATTTCGAAGAGAACAAATCAGCTTCGGTTTAGAACGTTTTAAATTTGTTGATAGAATTATCAAACTGTATTTATAACGGGTTGCTGCCTATTGGAAGTTAACTGAGTTATGTTTCATCAAAAAATTTGACTTTGATTTTGCTGGTATCTGTAAGCTACTAGTCCTACAATTAGTTCTAAGCACTATCAAGATATATAACACCGACCACATTTGTCGATAACACTGGTTCATTGTAAAAAAAATATAAGTGAGTGCATATAAAACTTGTTAGTAAGAATGTTGTGCACGCCGATTATTGCGTCTGACCTTGTAATACCTGTTCTCTTGCATATAATAAATAGACGATAAGCTGTATCGAGAATCGATCAAGTTGGCTTCATTCAACCGATATTGTTTCCTTTTTATTTCCTTCTTTTTTCAGCCTTTTCATGCTGTTGCTGGTAAGCACTACCAACATGTACTTTTCGCCTAGAAATAGGACCTTAAAACAATAAACAAATTATTAGAATTGCCCTACTAAAAATTAACTATGAAGGTATTGCGGTCACGAGACTAAATAAACTTTCAACCAAAAGTTTTGATATTTTACGGGTACCTACGAAGAAAACTTCGCGGTTTAGTTTTTCGGTTAGATAAAGTGAATATTCATTTACAAAATCTTATTAGACCAAAAGCACATTAAGGGTGTAAAACGATTATCTATATTTTTCAATAAAAAAGGTAACCGTTTTTAATTACGTTGGGTCAGGACCGCTAAAAGGCCTAACACAAAGCTTCTAAGTGAAACAAAGACCTTTTAAAAATCCTGGTGGCTGTCACTTAACGCATTCAGGCGGTAGCCGTGAGAATTTATCGGCCAAAAAAGAAAAAATTATAAACCTATGTTGAAAAACGAGGTCTTCTAATCTGTATGTTCCAGTTATACTGATGAGGTCATAGGACTATCGAATTAGCATTACACAGGCTGACATCTGCCATTAGATACTGCTTACTACCAGTATACCACCACTGTTTTGTTGTTTCATTAGTTGTGTACTGGATAACCCCAGAGCGTTCATTAGTCAACCGGTTCTAATCAGAGCTCCATTTGACGCCTTGTTAGTACCCACAACAAGGGTATCGTTATAGTAAATAAGTGTGACCGGTTCTAGTTTTATTATCCTGAAAGTTGCACCCCATTATTTACAAGCTCGCTGTAACAAGAGCGGAGGAAATGAAAGAACACGTCCAGAAAGTAGGGAAACTTGTTTACCATACAGATACTGTGAAACTTAAACGTGAGATTTAAAAGAAAAGTTTGGATTGTGGTTTCGGAGTATTTATACAGTCAAGAGAAATTAGGGGCCTACTCCTGTTTCTCCGATCATGTGATAGCGTACCTAGATCTTTAGGTGTTAAACAAACTTACAGTGCGATATATTCTAAACGTCATATTGTACTAAATACTTATCTTTATCAGGATCACACTAACTTTTTGTAAAGGCACCAGAGTAGAATTGCCAGTGGCCTTCTCCGCTCCGCAGCATGCAGGTTCATCGCAATGAGACCTCTGCCTATGGTGGCAGTTTTGCACTAGACATAGTTGACCGTACCTATTTGTCTTTTGTCGATGGTAATTTTCCGTAGTTGGACGCTTATTACGAGAGTAATTTTCTGAAAGTCGTTTTTAGAAATATGCTTACTGACTTGTGGCTTGAAAATCGGCTAATATAATATATAAAAGGCTAACATATTGATTCAAATGTTATGGTCTTTAAATCAGTATCGGACAAGCTGCCAGCAAAGCAGTCATAAAATGTTTTTAAACAAACCAGTACGATGCTATTCTGGATACGAATACCTCCGTTTTACAGAAAACACTGTTTTCGCAGTGTTTTATTCCTGCTGGTGAGTAAAGAGCCAAAGCTCATGTGGGCATCAACATCAGGCAACGGGCCATTTATTCGTAATTGTTTGCCACCGAAATTTTATAAAAAAAAATCTGTGCCCGTCTCCGTCTACACTTCAGCAATGGTCTGAATTAAAACAGCTTAATATATGTTTCATCACAATTTTTAGAAGACTATTCGTGTCGAATAATTTATACATTTAAATTGTCTCGGCCATATTATTCCGGTTCTAATGCAGGCACTCGTACGTAATAATTAAAAATAGAAAAGTGCCGAGTTCTACATTTTATTTACAAGGATTTTTCTCGTAAGCTATCAAGTCTCTTAATGGAGATAAAAAATAACATACTGCTGCATTTAACTTGCTGGCTCTAACATTTGCTAGTCTGGTGTAATGTAACTCGAGTACTTTGTGAGAAAATGTATCTTTGGAACTGCGAGTACTTCCAATTCAGAATCTATCGGAGAGACAGTATTGCGATTGGTTTGTTGGAGGGACATAAAATCTAAAATTAATACACGTTCTTGTACCGCAAGGGAGACAGTGGAAAATATACTTTTGTTTGAAAGTTTATTGTTTTGTCGTACCATAATATCGTAACGACCAGAAAATGGGTATTTTATAAATATTTTGGTGGTTTGACTAGAACTGTGTCATCTTTCAGACAATGTGTCTCACAAGAGACGTCTTTTGTATATTACATATTATCTGGATATGATATTACAAATAGTAGAAGTTCGACGTGGTAATTATACCATTTCAATTCTATCAATTTTTTTTGAAGCTGGGATTTTATTACTAATTTACATCGTTTACAAGAACCTTATCGTACAACCAACGCCGATGAACTATGTACCACGCAATGTTACATATCCGTTTTCAAAAATGTGTTTCTAAATGTCACTGAGAAGTCAATTCCAATAAAAAAGTTACGGTTGTAAAGATACTCGACCGTAAAATAAACCTGCTGGAAAAAGGTCTTCCTCAAAGATTTCAAGAGCAAGCCGGTTTCCTGCTTCATCCGAAATCCTGCGACCTACGTCAGGTCGTCACCTACGTGGTGGGCGACCTTCGATCCGTTGTCATAATATCTGCCGCTTCTTAATGTTCTCACAATATGAATAAAATAATCTAAATTGATAATTCCATTTCAATTACTGTTAATTGATACGGTTGCAGACTGCAGTTAAACTGTTCCTACAATAAGCTTCACGACTGTCTTTTGTATGGTATAACAGGGTTATTGTATTGTCATTTATCTTGCATGACCCTGCTGATAGTATGAAAGAATGTGTTTAAGGTGCCAAGCCCCGAGTATTCTCGGCCTCGTCGATTTAAAATCTATCTGTGTGGGTTTCATTTAGTTAGATGATAAAGACTATTTCAAATAGACGTGGACGAAGAGTTCCGTGACTAAAGTTGGTATTATCAGGGCTTAATCCGTCCCTTTCATTTCTAGTGACATGTGACAGGGCAGCATCAGTTTGAGGTGTCCTCAACTTTTGATTAGCGTTTGTGGATACGGGCATAAGTCTCATATTTTAGAACACAATCTTCTTACTTATCGATGTAAACATAGACAAGCAACAGGGTTGCGCATTCAATAAAAGGTTAACTATCAATCAAAACAAATAAAGTGGAAGCACAGCGTCATTGTGTCAAGGCAAGTACTGACTTCCTATGGCTTGGAGCAATCAAATCAGTGAATTGATGCCGTCTTAACAATGCTCTGTATATTGCTGCTAGATTATGCTTCGATTGAGTGAGAGTGTGTGGTTTATTCACACGACACCCATACACGCAAATATATCGTACGATGCGCGTCGACCAATGGCGAGGAGCGGCGTGGTGGGCTCGGCACCCCACCACAGCAACGGAATGCATGCTTCTCAGAACGGCACTGTTAAAAATAACTACCTGTTTATCAGGACGCACACGGCGTTAAGTGATAGCAGCTGTTGACAACGAGCGGATCGGATCCGCGTCTTTAATAGTCCCGTAATTTATGTTCGTTAATCCTTTTGAACAATATTTTAACAGGTCGTTCATATCAAACAATATTAAATTGGTTGAAATATGCTTCGTGGCTGTAACATACAATACAACAACAAATAAAGCCATTAATTGTTGAGTCAATTGTAAAATAAACTTAACTATTAATAATCGGTGAATTAAACCAAAACTTCAAATTCTATGAGACAGTGTTATGAAAGATAAGACTGGGGGACATAAAATATGAATTCACTTGTATGTAAAACTACTGATCTGAAATAAAATTACTACAAATCAGAACTAAGAATTAAATACAATTCCTAAGATTAATACGGTTCTTCATTAAGAAACCGCAGCAGAAATTTGAAATCGACCATCTCGTGCTTTCAACGGCCAAGTCCGCGGATTGGTTCCGCCAAACGCGATGTCTTGGGATTTGTCCCGCGCTCATGTGAGTTACCAGCTGATCGCGCGTGCCGTCCACGTGAGCATGATCGGTCGCCTCGCCACCCGCGAATCGTGACGTATGTGTGCACAACTGTTGATAGTCGACAGATAGTTTCATTGCACGACTGAACCTGAGCTCTTGCGTGAAGAATTTATTCACTGTAATTTTGATAATGCCTAATCATTATCTCAGTTATGAACTGTTGAGGCTTTACGTGTAACTTAGTATTAAATTAACCATATTAAGAACCAGAATAGGTGCCACCGCATTTTATTGCGAAGGTCAGGGAATAGGTACGACGCATTACTTACGCATTGCTGATGTCATTCTCAATTAGCTATTGAAACAAACAAGGGCATTATTAATATGCGATATCCATATCGCAGATGTAACATATTTAAAAATTCATGTGAAGATTGAGAACGGCCCTCAATAGTGCAAGTTTAGCTTCTCTTAGAGTTCTAATATTATTTTGTGCAAATGCATGTTAAATTAAATTACTTATATAAGTTTTGCTTGACGAACCGAAGTTGCCATCGCGCCAGGTGAGACGCAAAGTTGAAGCCGTCGATGGAATTAAGGTTCTGTGACATTTTTTCTGGTTTCATCAACACGATGGAAAACTTTTTTTTCAAAGATATTTCGCTAGTGCATGAGGTTTTAACAACTAATGACAATGAACTCGAAAGTGTTGTTAACAATAGTCCGATTGCTGTTGGCAAGTATAAAAGATAAGTAATTAGAAGAAGGAAAATGCCATTGATTATTCGGTACATTACACCAGTAAAAATTGACTTGAATCTGTCAAAATTTAAACTTTAGATACTGCAGTAGCGTCCAGTCTTCTAAGAGAATCATAAAAGGGTTCACTAGCGTCATAGAAATTAGGTCAATATTGTATTAAATTATTTGTTTCCATCTCATGTAGGTAGACGTAAGATCTATGTAACGTACTAGTATTATTATAATATCAGATGAAAGGGCTCAAAACGTCTTCCCAAGTTTCGTGTCGGGCTTGAGTGAGTACTTCCCTAGTACGCCCTTATCAACATCAATAGCCAGCAAAGTAGGTTCCGTGCTTCAAACACTCCAGATGAGAGCTCCTCCACTTCTAAATTGTGTGAAGTAGCTTTATATAAGTTGTTTTAAGATAATTTAAAGTCATTAAATCAATAACGCATTCTATTTAAATCGCGATGTGGCCTTTTTGTGCAGTTAATTTTTGAAGATACTTTTCACTTCTCATGCTCTAAAAGTACGCTAATATAGCCCTACGAAGCGGGACTAAAGTGACCACTTTAGTCTCTAGGTAGTGAAAAGTAAATAGTTTTTTAATTTCCTTCATGTGACATAAGGCAAACTCAAACAGCCAGTAAATATACTATTATCTGTGGAGTGTGGACCATCTTCATTGCGAAGTTCAGTCCGCAAAGAAGGTAGCGCCATAGAAGAAAAACTGGCTGCGAAAAATTTTGAATTTTTGTAGTGTAATTTTTTTTTTTTTTGTACCAAATTGACTATTTTTCTCGCACTCAAAGTGAAAAGTACAGTTTGCACCTCGAGTATAAACGCCAACTAAATATACCCTCGGTTTTGTTGCCACCTCTGGTATATTATGGCTTCGTTTAGTCCCTCGATATAAAATATACTATTTTGCATCACCTCTAATACAATATCAAAACTCGAATAGGTATCATATTTATACATAAACTTTTTTTGTATTAATTACATATTGATAATATTGATTTGATTGCTACTCAAATCATCAGCTATAGTGATTAAATACCTGGTAGTCATGGTCCATGAAATAAATTAATATTTTTTTTGATAAATTTACCTCGAACAATGTGCTGCTAGATTTAGATTGTAAAGTAGGTAACTCGATCTCAGGTTTCAGTGGTCTAGACATGCTCCCAGATTGTGAGACATCTGCCATGATGAACGAACATTAATAGCAAAATGATGAGTGAACAAACTTCCTCATTGGTAGTGAAAATCAAAGCTGCATAGAAAACGAATCACTGGTTTAGAATAGCGATATATATAATATGCAATGCAAAATCACATACCATTCGTGATCGAAAATACGTTATTATTTTCCTAAAATCATCAGTTTGCATATTAAAGCATCGCAGTCCTCTGTACGTTTAAGTCCTACTTAAATCGATTACTTTTATTCAGCAGATTAGAGATAAATTTAATATTTAACAGTATTTATTTGCCAACAGATGCCATCAAGGAGCGATGCAGCCAACAAGAAGATCTTTTACAGAGGTGCTCAATGGCGTTACCAGTGCTCAGTTCCAGAGAAATATCATTCGCTCTCACACAAGAGGAGTTAGACAAGAGCTGTGTGTAAGTTTCCTCAACGATTTCTTAAACTTAACGGGTAAAATGACCAGTAAAAGTAATTTAATTGCTGTCCATTGCTTTCAGGCAATTTATTTTTTAAAACCTAATTTCTCATTTCCTCCATATTAAGTACGAGCTGTCCAGACAGACTTCGTTCTGTCAAATGTTTAACAGCCGGTGTCCATTTTGCCCGCTTTTCTCCGACTTGATTTACATTTACTATTATTTTCCACTGAATTTTTTGTTAAATCATAATAAAAATTTGCCTATATCAGTCCTGAATAATTTAGCTTTCTGTTAGTGAAAGAATTTTTACGATCGGATCAGTAGTCTTGGAACCTATTCAATACAAGCATACATACAAACAAACAAAAACAATCAATCCTCTTTATAATGTTAGTGAAGATAGACTAGCTGTCCGTCAGCTACTCATCGGCCCAGTAGTTTCGGAGGCTATTTATTACAAACAAACGTTTTAAAAAATCATTCCTCTTTAGAATGTTATCATTATTACTAGCTGTCCGTCAGCGGTTTCGCCCGCGTAGACTGTCTTTCCTGTCAAAATATAACCAAAATTGAAAAAAATTAACCTATGTCACTCTCTGATAATATAGTTTTATATTGGTGAAATAATTTTCAAAATCAGTCTAGTAGTTTCGGGACAACAAAAAAAAGAACAAACGAAAAATCAAATCTTTCCTTTTTATAATATTAGCATATAAAAGAAAAGGCTACAGGAATGATTTAACTAGGTAAATGTGTGATAAAAAATATAGTTTTTGAGACATTTATTCTCACTAAGAATTATTAACAATTCACTCACATGAGAACATAAAAATAAACATTTTGTTTGTTCCGAAAACGTACACAAGAACCTAGCTTAACTACGTATTTATTACAATATACCGTCAAATAAAGTACGTACGTCGGCGCAGCCACGGATATACTTGTGAAGTGCGCTCGCTCCCAATGCTAGATGTGACTTGTCAAGCTGAGCTTGATTTGTCAGCTACATCAAACCATTGGTTTTGTTTTATTTCTTTAGATAATATTTATTCATTAGTTTTTTACTAAGGTTTTATTCATCATTTTTTTTTAAATTTTATTTATTAAAGGTAGTATTTGAAGTTATGTAGTATTTTAGGAATCTTTTAAATGAGAGTAATGATTGTGTTTCTTTAATATCTTTAGGAAGTTTATTGTATAGTTGTGCTCTCACATAAAATACTTTTTTTACCGTAGGTAATTTGTTCTTAGTGGCTGCAGTACTAAGTCATTTGCGTTTCTTAATTGATTTTTTTGTATTTGTTTCTTTTTTGTGAAGTTTATTTGAGTATGTATATTTTTTGTAATGATTTTACGTATCAGTAAACAAGTAAAGTACATAAAAGTTTGGTTTATATTTAAAATTTTGTTTTCTTTGTTAAATTTTTTTAGTAGGCGTTAAGTAATAGTAAAACCTTTATTAGTTTATTTTGTGCTCTTTGTATTAAATTTGTTATCGAAATTTGACTTCTGGAACGATCAGAATTTTATCAAAAGAAGAACATCACGGAACTTGATGTGATCGTATTTTTGCACTGACTAATAATTCATCTGGTTTACTATAAACAGACATAGAGATAGATAAACAGAAGCTACCAAAGGCAATTATACTTGCTAATAAACCTTTTGGATATTTAATGAAATCACAATTAGAAAATCTGCTTCGCTTTAAGAGATTAACAAAGATTTCAGTTTAAACTAAACACTGTTGTGAATAATAAAAGCTGTTGGGAATTTTTCTTACGTTTGCAGTAACCGCGTGGGTGCACTGGCATGCCCATGTCCATGTCCATCACTCACTAGACAGTCTGCTACAGATTAAGCTTTATTTAATTCCCTTTTTGGTACATTGGGAATTAAATACAGAGCTGGATTGGGCTTAATGGATGTAAAAAAATTAACGATATTGTCATAAATGGAACGATAAGTTATCACACCCTGGCGCCTGAAGCGAGTTGGGCAAACCTCAAATGTTTCACATTAACTTCGTATGACAGGACAGCATCAATTTGAAGTGTCTCCTTGACTGTCTTTCCTGGATTCGGACGTGAGCCTTGAATACGATGGGCAAAATGCACACTCTTTTAAAGCCAAGGTAATTTGTCCCGCGGAAAATTTCCGTGTGCACATTTTAATTCCATGACTATTGCCCACCCCTTTCACAGTTCTCTATTTAGGAACCTAATAATTTAGGGAGGTTTCATTTTAAGCCAATATGTAAATATCCACGTATATGCTCACATTAGTATTAAATCAACATGGATCAACAGTGACAATGACTAAGTTTTGATCTGTTTATTATTCAGAAATATATTATGTTTTGCGAACAATCCGTATATTATACAAGACGAGCAGAATTAACTTTAGCCCAGCCCGGTGATAAGCGTCTAGGAGATAAAAACACTAATTACTTTTGTGATACAGACAACAGGTCCGTTTTTTTGGCACGAGTAAGTTTCCTTCTTGTTAAGACTATCATTTATTATTAAGTCACCAACACAATACGCGTATTTTATTTAACGTTACGACCCTCCTTTGTTACCAAGGCTTATTTCTCGGAACATAAAGTGCAATTCAGGATCCTAGTTCAATTAATTTTAATATAAACTACGTCTTACGTAAGTTTGCGTTCGAGAGTCCGGTGAGTATGTCTCATAAAGCTACATAAATATATTGTAATTAGCCTATAGACTTTCCCACTGTTGGGCAAATGGCCTCCCTCATCCAGGCCTCCAAGAAAGTATGAGCATAACCCCAACGATTGCCAAAATTAGTAATCACAAACCCGGGGTTAGGTTTTGAAAAATCCAAAAACTCACTTTGCCCTGATTGACGACACGATTGGCGTAGTGTGCTGTAGCACGGTTTCTCGCCTCGATTTCTGTAGTGTCCCGGGTTCGATTCCCGGTCGGGTCAATTCAGGAAACGATCTTTTCTGAATTGACTCGGGTCTGGGTGTGCTGGGAGACGCCCCTACCTTATTTCCTTGTGTGGTACCTCGTAACACAGGGATTTAATAATCCGAGAATCCGAATAATACTTCGAGACCATTACAAGAGGTGTGTTGTCTGGCGCATATTTATTCATTTATTTTGAACCCAGGAACACGGAATTTCGGCTAATTGCTCTCAGGTGCTAAGAAATATTGATCAGATCAAATTATTAATTGGAACATTTCAGCAATTATCTCTAACCATCCTGTATATTGGCGAATTGATCCCGATCGGTATTAACAAATTCTGATTAAGTAAGCAAAAGTATTTTCTGGTTAAACATAATGCTCGTACTGACTTGGTTATTTGTTTCATACATAGCCAGGCTTTCAGAAGTTGAGACGCCAAACTCGTACGCTACTTCGGTTAACAAAGTTTCCGTACGTAAACGAACATTTTGATTGTAAACATCTCTGTAGGTGGCGCTTTGATTTCTAGTTTAATAGTTTGTTTGAATTGATTTACGTACTTTGGAAAAACCTTCAGTGAAATCAACCAACAGTGAAACCGCTCGAAATAGTAATCCATGAACGAAGCAAGTTCTATTAGCTTAAAGAGTGACGGAAGTATGTCCAGGAGTAGGGCTCCCAATCTCGGTATACCGGGATCCGGAAATACCGAGATCCCGCATGATTTGAGATGCGGGATCCGCGGGATTCACGGGATTGAAAAATGTTACGAGAACACGTCCTTTTGTACCCTAAAGTCTATAGTGCCTACAAGCGTATAATCAGAGCGAGCGTTTTCCGCCGCCTGTTATCTCGCCAATAAAATACGAAGAAGTTAGGATGACGATACGTTGGGAATGTTGTGTTTCCTGCGAAAACACTTCCAAAACTCAAAGTAATATCATTATTAAATTTTTTTGTACTCCATTTTAGTAAATTCTATGTCATCCTATGCTTTGTTTTACTTTTTTTTTTTTTTATATTTATTATCCAAATCACAAACTTTACAATATTTTAGTATAAACCTACCTACTGTAATCCCATACAGTGGGTTTATGTGTAGGCGGTTTGAGTCTTTACACACAAATTTGAAATAAGTGCTTACAATGTAGGTATTATCAATACAATGCATTTTTGTTTTAAGTATATACGTTTTTATAGTGATAATTTAGTAAATTTTTACATTGTTTAACATTTTTCTGCATCATTAATTTCTGGACTAGATCTTTAGGACTATTATTAAGAATGTACGGTAACATATATTGCCTTGTTCTTTGCCCGTATACATTTTTATATGTTGGTAGTTCGTATGTAGGTAAGTAAGTTAAGGTACGTAGGTTACCTGGTCTCGAATTTTCGGGTAATTTACATAAATTGCTAAATTTTTCACATATTATCAGTAGCTTTAGTTTATCAAATACATTAATTATTTTACAATATCCAAATAGTTTACTGTAATCGCTACAGTGATTATTTTTTATCTTGGAAGGTACAATGATCTTTAATATCGAAAGTTGCAACTTATAAATGTCTTCTAAATAGGTTTTGTAGCTTCTTCCGTAGCTACTTAAACCATATGACACTACGGAATCTGCTAACGCTAGATACATTGTTCGAAGTGTACGGTAGTACTAAGTAGGTACTTACTTTTAACTTTTCTTATTGATAAACGCGGGGTCCCGTTATACCGGAATCCCGCAACAATGAAAATTCTTGATCCCGCGGATACCGAAATCCCGCAATAGCATGCGGGATTGGAAGGCCTATCCAGGAGTGAGAATGTATTACTTACTGTCTTGAAAGACATCTAAAATGATAATGAACACATGCATCTTTGACGACACGATTGGCGTAGTGTGCTGTAGCACGGTTTCTCGCCTCGATTTCCGCGGTGTCCCGGGTTCGATTCCAGTCGGGACGGGTCAATTCAGGAAACTATATTTTCTAAATGTCTGGATCTACTGAGAGACGCCCCTGGCTTAATTCCTTGTCGGTAATACAAGGATATATTTTATCCTACTTCGAGACCATAACAAGTGGTGTGTTTTCTGGCACATATTTATTTTTTATTCTTAGATGATGAATCTACTGAGGTTTAGATCAACTTTATCATTTTAGGGAAAAGGTAGTGATTTCTTTGTTTTTATTCGTATTAAATTATTACAAGCTGATACTTTACTCTTAGATGTAAGCTCATGTTAGACTGACTAAGGTAATATTAGTGATTTAGTGATAGTGACCAACCTTGTTTCACTTCAGGTCCCCACAAATATGCTCTGCTATAGTATTTTAATATAAGTCAACATTATAAAGAAAGAAGAATCACCAGAATATTGTTTTTCTAACACACCACTTGTCATGGTCTCGAAGTAAGGATAAATATCCTTGTGTTACGAGGTGCCAGTCCAGGATTAAGCCAGGGGAGTCTCCCAGCACACCCCGGCCCGAGCCAATTTAGAAAAGAATGTTTCAATCTGGTCTACGTGTTAGGCATTACTTGAGACAACGACTTTGGGCTAACAGGGTTTGCTTGCAATGTACACATGAGATACAGATGAAACAGATGAAGTATTTTAAATTGTTATATTTTTCATGCGAATTAATAAAAAGGACCCAAAAAAGGAGTTGATATAGTACATTGTATTCATTCTGAAAATCAGTTACTTGCCTGTCTTCGAAAACTTCGCTGAAGTCGAAGTTTGATCGAGCGCTTGGCGGAGTCCATCGCATTGATGCCGTAGTTAGCTCTCATTTAGAGCTCTTGTTAGCGCCAAATAGCCTGAAAGTATCTGACTGCACATTCAGGCACACACTTAGTGTGAATGGGGAATCAACTCGTCCATTTCACTGAAACTGTGTGCTCAGCGAATACATGTTACATGTTTCATGCCATTTTAGATAGTTTAAAATGTTTTGCTAATGCATCTTTAAACGGTTACAACAACTCTAAATGTTAGCTAATAAGGTTTTTGCAGAGAGCTAAATCAATCAAATCAAATCTTCAAAGCTGCATAAATCTATACTAATATTATAAAGAGGATAGATTTGTTTGTTTGTTTGTTTATATTGAATAGGCTCCGAAACTACGGAACCGATTTTAAAAATTCTTTTACCAATATAAAGCTCCATTATCTGGCAGTGACATTGACATTTTTTTTAAAATTTAGGCTTCATTTTAACGGGAAAGACGGTCTACGCGGGTGAAGCCGCTGACAGAATGTAATTTGTTATATTGTTTATCTTTTAAAAGTTAGTAGATATTATGCTGTGAAAATGGTTCCAAGTTAAACTAAATATAGTTTTTAGGTATCTCAAATAAATATTGATACAGCATACTCGTATACCTACCAAAGATTACATCTGCCTAAATAAAGAGCTGCGTTGTGACAACGACTGTAAAATTGCTACAATCACGACGTGCGAGGCTTACGGACGACGATCGTGCGTGACGTCATTTAAGCTCATGCAAATCTTGTTTGTTGCAGCGAGCTGCGCTCCGGCATCAGGTGCATAGACAACTACACGAGCGTCTGCATGGAGAAACACGAGCAAGTAGTGTTCAGGAAGATATACTCCGGCATCACCGACGTGGTATCCGACCTCTGCACGCGCGGGTCTTACCAGGATGAGTACTTGAAGCATGCCACTTGCGTCAAGTACGTGAGGCCGGAGTACGAGAAGTGCAGCAAGAGATACGAAGTGACGCTGACCACCCTGAGCGATTACCACAAGACTGAGCAGTATCAGACTGATCATGAAGTCGGGAACAGCCATGAAGATTACTTGCGGACGGTTTGCTGGTAAGTTTTCGTGCAGGCTCCCAACAACAATCCCAAAAGGCAATATTGAAACTGTATTGAAACTCTTAAAATATGACATAATTACAACCTTTACCGAACACCAACAAGACGTCGAAGTATAAATAAATATCTGAGACAGATTCTAAACAAAATCCAATAGGTATCAAACTAAGCAAAACTTGTAGGTACTAAGGTTGTCAGGGATTATTATACGCACTTGAATATTTCTGAATCAACCTTTAAGAGTAACACAAAAACAGGGAGTAAGTTCTAAATATCGTTACAATAAAGTTGGTGTACAGGACGGGCATCGAATTAAATTTATTTCGTTGCCCGTTCGTTAATTTTCTTGTTATTTTTTTAAATTCATTATATTTGTAACGACGCACGACGTTCAAATTGCGCGCGGCACAAAGTGCATGTTTCAGTTTACCCAAAAATTTTTGTTAATCATGTTTTCTTTGTTCTGCTCAGAAATATTCAGTCTTAATTAAAAAGCGTTAATTTTATGAACATCCATGCAGAGTTATATCATTTTATAAACCTTTATCATGCATTTCCGCAAATACCCTCGGCATTAAATTTTCATATTTAATCAAGGAATCCAATTAAAATTCCCAACTATTTGGTAAATTGTCCCCTTCCAATGAGTGGCTTCACTCAATTCGAGTTCCGCAAATTAAAGTGTCACGGAAGGAATTCATCGTCAGGGCCTGTGGAGTACAGCCGTGCCTACTCAAAAGACTCGGGCAAAGTCTTGAATATTGAATAGCCCTCGTTAGTAAAATATTCAACAAATCGAACCGTCTTCCCGACACTAATTACAAGTCTGAAGATTGGCTACCAGATATCTTCCGCTGCCCTTTGTAGCTGTGATAACTCTGACTATATTTGAGCTCATAATTTAAAAGGGCATTGCAAAGGCATTGCAAATTTACCACTGAGGCATTACCATGATTTTGAATAAATATTTTATCAACCAACAAAATACCTTAAATTTGGAAATTGAATTGTGGGGTGTAGTAGTTAGTTTTCAAATATAAATATTCGTTCATAAATTGCTGCTTTGCTTCCATTATTCGGTACGACACAGTTTAACACCGTCAGTTTATTATTAGTTTTAAAGATTGAATTAGTCTTTTTAATACGAATAAAATATCAATGTGAACTTAATAGTTATCAGTTCGTAAAACTGCTGTCAATATACACCTTTCTACTTTAGTTGTCGGCAAATAAAATCTCTTACTAAAACTGATATTTACAGAATCCTTGAACAATCGCGCCGGTCCATTGAATGCGTTTATCTCGCAAAATGATTTACATAAGTGGGTTCCTGATTATCAGCGTTAATTCTATTGGTTTGCATAAATACCTCTCAAGGCTTCTACTTTGCCATTTTTCGGCTTTCCATTCGGACGGGCCGCGCTTCATTTTGCCCTCTTTCTCCCATTAGAGCCTGTTTAAGATTCCGCTCGGATTCTATCAGATTAGGAGACGCACTTAGGGTTTTCCCGACGTGTTAATGACTTTGTTATCCACGTTCAGAGCAATTGATTTAGCAATTTGGTTGTTAATTATACGGCATTAATTCTACTATTACTCTTCGGTAAATCGCCGCCTTCCGCAAAAACTGTGCGTAATTTATTACTGTCAATGGGCTATGTATGTCTTCAGTAATCCTGGAGCTGGAAACGCTTTGGGATATTTATAACGCTGGTATATTATTGGCGTCTGTTTGAGTTGTATAACTAATGAAAGTATGAATGGGATTTTTTACGTCGACATTTCAATTTGTTCTAATCATTGCTAGATTGTTGTTATAACTAAATATTTACTTTCATGATAACAAAATAATAAAAACTTTCTGTTAATTCTGTAACAATCCATAAATTTAGAAACATAACATCAAGGATAACATCAAACGTGTTATTAGTCAACTATATCGTATAAAGTTTAATAATATCAACAATAAGCTATCAAGTAAATCCCAAGTTAATTTGTGATTTCCCATCCTCGTTATTCTGATTATTCCATTTTCAAACTGTAATCTCGGGCCGGGACAGTCATCATGATGATTGAT
This sequence comes from Udea olivalis, assembly GCA_947369235.1. NCBI lineage: Eukaryota > Metazoa > Arthropoda > Insecta > Lepidoptera > Crambidae > Udea > Udea olivalis. The sequence continues at coordinate 9,764,082 of OX376350.1, forward strand.
AGCGTTGGCTTTGTTTCTCAACATCCAAGAGGTCCCGGAACCTGCGTCGAAGTTTCATGTGTGTTTGTGTGTGTAAACTATAGCCCTTCATTTAACCTCTGATATCGTCTTATAGAGCCAATTGTGATCAATGAAGGTATTTAATGAGCACTGGCATTAACAGGCACCACGAAGTGATTCGACGTTGTTTTAAAATGTTGCCAGTGGCTTCGTGAATGAACATGGATTTTAAACTTGTTGTCCCGTATATGAATTTAAAATACACAGATTTTAATACACTTTGGGTGGTGGAGAAATGGAGATGAGAATCATTATTTATATTCAAGTGGTGCTGAAACATACAAACTGACGCGATATTTATTCTTAAAATGTTTTTTTAAGAAAATAATTATGCTGATCTTTTGTTTTCGCCTTTTTATAATGGTAAGCTAGTTACTTAGCTCTTACAGCCTCAGTATGCTTATACTTAGCTCCTACATGCACAGTAAGGACCATGGATATCGGTTATACAGAACACCAAACCTACTAAGTAGCCGTAATTTAAAAAAACAGACAGCTCTCTGTGACGTCCTCCAGAGCGGCTCGTTCTATTCGATATTATGATTGCATTTCTTGGGTTTCCACCTGGTTCTTATTTAATTTTCACTTGAAGTAGGCTAAACTGTATTACGGCCTTATCATTTTTAATATTAGAATAAAATACTTAAATGGCAAATATCCTGACCAAAAGATAGGCTAGCGAACAGGTGCATAGGAGGATTAGCTAGTGATCGTCTTCCTCTTTCTTGTCGTATTTCCACCTTACTGATTTCCGGTTTTTGTCAACTAGTGCGATATTTTGACATCTGTGCCTTGTCTTGCTACTGTGAAGCGCTTCGTGGAGTTTTATTTCAAGCATTTGCCAAATATGTTAGGACCACCTCAGTGGACTCCGGCCTTCGGACTAACTTTTGGAAGTTAGAAATAAAAGTGATCCCTTATAACAATAAATATAACCAGTGATTAGAAGAAAGAAGGCTGGGAAAATGAAATTGTAATATGTAATCACCATCAACATAATAAAAGCTCATTGAAAGCTAGGTCTCAAGTTAGTAATTGATGAGGTTAAAATGTTAAAATGAAACTATCGTGTCGCTGAAATGGTTCAGATATTTTGAACTTCTTATTCAAAAGCCCTCAAACAATAGTTTCTATCGCGCTGTAAAAACAGAAACTTTCTGAACTGAAATAATATTTGCATTGTTAAAGTTAGTGCTTTTGGTCAGTTTTCTAGTTAAAAATATTCGTGCACTATCACAGGATTCATACATCGCTGCCCCCGCACTGACACAATGGAAAGATGAACAAAACAGCTATTTGCAACGAAAAAAACGCGGAGCGGTGACATGAATTGTAACTGCAGAAACCAACTTTAATTTACAAAATAATCTGACGTATTCAACCACAAGTTGATTCGATTCGACATAGTGATTGCACGCCGTTAACGGAAACGTTCCGAAATAAATTGGGTTTTATTGCTCAGTTTTATCAAATTGAAGTTTGAAGGATTACTCATTGGAACTATCAGTGACGTAAAACTAACCAAATAAGGATGATTAAGAGACTAAACTTAATATCTTAATGTTTTTTTTTGTTGTTGATTATCATAACAGTACCTTTGTACTGTTATGATAATCAACAACCCAGTATTTAAACTAAACTGACTAGGGAGTTAGTAGTTTTAACGCAACTACAATAATTTTACCTACCTATAACTGGTCGCAGACCTCTTTAATTTAAACCCGCTAAATTTACGAGTAACATAGAGACGACAGTTTTGCTCTTTTGAAATTTGCTTTGCTGTTAACAATGTTTGTGTGTTTTCAGTTCCTTCCAAGAGTACCTGATGTGCTCCGAGCAAACCGTGCAGGCCACGTGCGGAGACGAGGCTGCTCTCTTTACCAGCGCCTTTTTAAAGAGAATGGCCTCTAATATTATTAAGGTTAGTAAAAAAACTGTTCATAGATTACCATTAATAAGGACTGCAATTTGATTAATTTGCTTAGTAAACATTTTGCCTGAACCTGAAAATTTGACACAGATGCCCCAGCTCAGAGCATCACGTACATACATATACCACCGTTTCTACGTGTTAAATGATAACAGGTACAGAGGCGTTCACATCAACCTTTACATAGGGGAACTTCATATTAAGACCCATTTTGCAATGGTTTTGTAAAGGTTGATGTAAACGCCTCTGTACGAGGGGCATGCTAAAAGAAGTTACATACTCTTTACTCATTTGATTGACACTGGCAAGTTATACACAATCTTATAGGCTGGTTGTTTATTGATATATTTGAAAATAGAACACACATATTTTTTTTTTATTTGAATGCGCATCATTTTTCCAAAAATCTGGCGGGAATTCGCTGCAATGGAGCTCAGTCGACGTGATTTTCGCGCTATGATTTATTATGACTATAAAAAAGGTTAAAAGCCTCAAGAATGTTTTGAAGTTTTAGCTACAACTTTTGGTGAATCTGCTTGTTCACAAGCAATAGTATTTAATTGGTTTGCTGAATTTAAAAGAGGGGATGTCTTGGAGATGAAGCGAAGACAGGTCGACCGTCAACCGCGGTCACACAAGAAAACATTCGTGCAGTCGAAAAACTTATGCGTGAAAACCGACGTATTACGTATGTAGAGCTGGAGCGAGAACTGGAAATTGGATCAGCAGCAATGCAAACCATAATTCACGACCACCTTTCTCTCCGTAAACGTGGTTCGAGATGGGTGCCGCACAAACTTACCTATGAGCGGAAAGACCGTCTGGTAGATTGGTGCCTATTCATGATAGATAAATTCGACGGTGGCGAGAAAAAAACGTGTATGATATACTGACTGGTGACGAAACATGGCTGTATAATAACTATGCTCCCGAAACAAAGCGACAGTCGACTGTATGGTGTTTTGAAGATGAACCAACTCCAACGAAATGTCACCGTGCACGAAGCACACAGAAACAAATGGTCGCCTCGTTTTTCTGCAAAACGGGTCATATTACTACTATAGTGCTATAAGATCAAAGAACGGTGAACTCTGAATGGTATGTGACAGTTTGTGCCTTAACAGTAGGTAATATATCAGCATGGTGTGACAAGCGACCGCAGTCAGGAATAGGCACCTTCTCTGGCACCATGACAATGCGGCGCCGCACAAGTCTGCCAGAACACTTGACTTTTTCAACTCCAAAAAATGACAATCCTTCCTCACACACCATATTCCCCTGACCTAGCGCCTTGTAATTTTTACCTGTTTCCAAAAATTAAACAAAAACTAAAGGGGAAGACGTTCGAAACCAAAGGAGATGCACTGGCTGCCTATAATTTCGAGATTTCTGAGGTGTCTAAAGAAGAGTGGTCACAGGTATTTTCCAATCAATTCAAACGTATGGAAAAGTGTATACATGCTCAGGGTAAATACTTCGAAAAGATCGATACTTGTAATAAATAATAAATTTGATAACTTTTGAGTATCTAAATTCTTTTAGCATGCCCCTCGTACCTCTATGAAAGTGAAATTAGCACAAGCAAAATCAAAATCACAATGATTGTCATTCCCATACTTTTAAAATTTGGTTTAAACGTATGGAGAAGTGTATACGTGCTCAGGGTAAATACTTCGAAAAGATCGATACTTGTAATAAAGAATAAATTTAATGATTTTTGAGTATCTAAATTCTTTTGGCATGCCCCTCGTACCTCTATGAAAGTGAAATTAGCACAAGCAAAATCAAAATCACAATGATTGTCATTCCCATACTTTTAAAATTTGGTTCAAACGTACGGAGAAGTGTATACGTGCTCAGGGCAAATACTTCGAAAAGATCGATACTTGTAATAAAGAATAAATTTAATGATTTTTGAGTATCTAAATTCTTTTGGCACGCCCCTCGTACCTATATGAAAGTTAAATTAGCACAAGCAAAATCAAAATCACATTGATTGTCATTCCCATACTTTTAAAACTTTTTGGAATGTTGCTCTTGGGTAAGTTGAGTATGAGGACTATTTGGGTTTTGGGTTGAATGCTTGCTCTATAACTTGTCATTAACGCGTAAGCAGTGGCGTGAATAAATTACAATTATTTCACTAAACAAAATTAGAAGCTTCCAAATTCCAATCCACCTCGACGAGACGTAGGTAGTAAAAGAAAATTCATATTGGAATTATTGGAATGCCAATGCACTCCTATCGTAAACGACCTACTATTAGGACCCAAAACTAATTAAAATATTTAATTTCAATGGCAGCATTACGACTGCGAGGACAAAGGCTTATTAATATTTACACTCGGCCATTAATTAATTACTGGTAAATTAAAAAATAACGTTGTGTCTTCAGCGCAAATTTTTGGCTGTCGCACTATGCAATAAAAGTCGATTAAACGGCAACATATCTATTAAAGTGCACAGCGATAATTCACGTTTTGATTTATACATTTTCATTTGCAGAACTTTTGTTTGGAGTACCGGGGTCATGAATGCGGATTGCCGGACAAAGCTGCGAGCGCCGACCATAGTGTACTAATGATCAGTATTGCCGTGTTTGCCAATCTAGCCGCGTACATGTCGGACGTTTTGGTTCCCACGTAAATAATCGAACAAGTTTAGGAAATAGTAGAACGCTCACTGCAGCGGTTAAGAACTTAATAATCGTTCCAGAAGTTTGTTGCGTGGTGCAACCAACACTGAAGTGCAAATAGTGAATGTGGGTGAGTTACAGTTCCTCCAGCGAACTGTTTTATTTATTGTAGTTGCATGGTTATCATTAATCGTTCGGATGTTTTTGTTTCAGTAGGCATGGCTAAATGCAAACGAAACTGTTTGTGGTAATCGGTTGATACACTAAGGCTCACTATATACGGATAGTTAATCCAAATTAAACTTAAGCTGATCACTCGTCACAGAAGAGAAAATTCAAGCAAAGCCTTGATTAGGCGCTGTGCGCAAGGGCTTAGTGTTATAAAGCTGGATCTTTTTATAATTTTGTAGGTAATTTCAAAGTGTGGTCGTTATTACTAGCGTGTATTAAATTAGCATTTTAATATTTTGTTATAACGTTAGAGCATCGTGTAATTAATACGCGTTTAAGCCGATTACTGCAAACTGAACACGTCAAATAGCCTGGTAGTTTGTAAGAATGATGTTTGTTAATATATTTCTCTAAGTAGGTAGGTGTATAACAAAAGTTACTGAATTTCCTAAATGAGATTCATGTCATATTCTTATTTTTTAGAGTGTACTTGGCTTGTTGATAGTCTTTAATAATTAGAGATCTTAGGGACGCTCAAGGCAAACTTTCAGATTTTGTTCTGCCTCGATGCGAATCGATATAGTAACGATGCAGCATCGATACAGTATAAATTCGACTAGAAGTGATACTGAATCGCTTCGAAAAAGCGCCGTGCGCCACCCTCCTTAAATGTAAATATCTTGAAACAAATTATTTGTATTGAGATTAAATTCACATGGAATATTTTTAAGTCTTCAGTAGCCTATGTATTTTCTAATATTATCTATTAATACCGGCCTTATATAGTTAATTATTAGTTTTATTCTAGTTAATTAAGCAAGTTCAATTGTTTTAATCAGTTTTTGTACGCTGCAGTTACCTATCCTGTGGCAGTATATTAACAGGATTGCGGGATGATTTATAAGTGCCGCTTGTACATAACTGGCTCTCTTTGAGTTGAGTTCTATTTTATGTTAACAGTTCATAGTGAAAATATAAACTTAATTCATTGATTGTTAAAAATTTTCACACACGGTTTTTGGTTGAAAAATTTTGTTCCAAATACTTTTTTAATTTAAATTTTCAACAGATATTCATTATTGTTATTTATAAAAGAATGTATAATCAGGTTTCGATTTCCCATCATGCGTTAAAAATTATACTTTCTACTATTTATAGTTTCGTCATCGTCCCTACTAACACATTTAAAATTAACCTAAATAATATGATATTTAGCAATCCAGAATTGAAGCTCAACATATTTTTTTTACATAGCAATACGTTTAATGAAAAGTTCAAAAAAAATGAAACCTTTTTTTTTATTGGTAAAGAGGGTTACAACCCCTAATTAGCTCAGAACATCCTGTGATAAATTTGAAACTTTTTCAAGAATACATTTTGTTATTGTTACTTTACAAGAAGTTTGTTTTATAATTGTATGTAATGTAATACTTTACTTACATTAAATATTCACTAAAATAAGTGTTTTTATGTGTTAATTATAAACAATCGGAATTCTTTTTTAAAATTATAAAATGAGTTGTAGAAATTAAAAAGGGGTACTACACATACTTATAGGTAAAGTGAAACTTTAACTGTACTATTCGTTTCGGACGTTTCACGTCCGCTAAAGATACTAAACTACTTTGTTAAGTTACCAGAAGTTTATTTATTGACAACATATTATTATTTTGAATCATGTTTAGTACTCGTATCTTTAGATATTAAGTTTAATATTGAATAAGTTTAAACGTATGTTTCTGGTATTATTTTTCTGCGTGTAATTTATTACAATGCAATTTATTTTTAGCCCAGAATCTGGCTGGCCTCAGTTTTCGCAGTTAGTAAGTTTTTATTACTAGTCTATAAATGCCAATAAAAAACTAGTATAAATAAATTAAAATTATTTGCATAGGTTTTATTATTTTAATATCTGTCTCACCAATGAATTATTACGTATTTCGTTTGTTCGAATGAAAAACCAAGCTAAACCAATTTATAGCAGAACGGTCACCCTAACAATTCATTGTTGAGAAAAAATTGTTCCAAACTTTAAGAATCGTCCTTTAGCATTGTTACCTATATTTGTTAAAGTTTTGAATATCAATTATTGAATCTTTAATATTATACATGGCGTACTATTCGACCATTACCACTTTGCAATGTATAGTTCGCGTGAAACTTCCTGTCCACTCTGAAGTTATTTCGCGCCTTCTTTCGAAAATGTTTAGTTCGAATTTCAATTGTACGAAAACTATACATCGAAGTTTCAAATACCAGATGTTCTTTTACGAATATTTGGAACATATAAATTTATTTTTCAATGTTTCTTTTTTCAGAAAAACTGTTAACCGAAGTTTTGTTAACATTAATTTTAATTTCGAGCAGTAATCCTTTCCATGTTATATTTTATCTGGTTTTTATTTGTAAATCCTAATTATCTGTAATTATAAAAATTGCAATAAATAATGCAGAAGAAACCCGACATGCTGTGGTCAAATTCCACGTGATACCTACGTGTTCGTCCAATAACCCAACAGGATCAAATGTGACTAGGTTAGAACTGTGACCAAAACGCGCGACCCGAGCGAGCGAAGCGAGCGTAGCGCGGCAGCTGCTTCCGAAGCGTCAGAAAGCTTATTAATAAAAAATTGCAGCCAAGTGTCTTTTTCACATTATATGCTTTCTAAACAATTCGAGTGCGTTTATGATTGATGATAATATTGTTGTATCAAATGTGACAAGAAGTTAAACGAAATTTAAACTCTTCGGGTTTAAAAATATTGGCAATGTTTTTTATGGAAACTAAATCAGCTAACATTCAGTTTTAGTCATTGTTGAGTTAGAAATCAAATCATTAAGAATTCCAAAAAACAACTATTGGAAATCGGAATTTCCGCAATATTTCAACCGTGCTCTCGATGAAATGAAAATATGAAAAACAAAAAAGGGCTAAGCGATTTCGAACAAATGAAATTCGTGCTAAAACAATTCGATTTGAAGATAGGCAACCACTATTTTTCATAGAAAAAAAAATGCGGGACTCGGGACAACTTCAGAGTGGACTAGAAGTTTGACGCTTCGTTGACGGACCTAAAACTTATTTCTAGATTGTATGAGAAAAAAATAATGAACTGTGAGACATTTTTTATCTTCGTTTGTACAATTGAATACTGTACATTTCTCAAGTTAAAAAAGCAAATAAAATGCTACAAAGTGACAAGCAGTTGCTTGTTTTTTTTCTATCATCTAGAAATATGCTAGGCTCGTAACAACAAACTTTATCTCATATTAACAACTGTGTAAATATTAACATATCATTTTATGTAGATAATCATATATCACAATGCACCTAAAGAACTTGTATTTAGCATTTAGGTTGTTTATAAAAATGTATTACGGATTTACTTGATGAAGCTCGTTCTGCGCATGATTATTCTCTATAATTTATTACTAAGTGAATTTCATTCGAGCTGACCCTGATGTGGAGTTTTATAAAAGGGCATTGTACGTCTACGAGTTGCCACTTTAAATTTACGTCATGTCATGTCCTGTCAAATTACAATACAATTTCTTACGCGAACGATAACGTAAATTTAAAGTAGCAGCTCGTGGTAGACGTACTCGGATTAAGTCACAGATTCCTTAATAGTTACTGACGTAACAGATAAATCATATCAATACAAAAATTACAATTTTCTTAATCCTAAATGTCCAGTAGTAGTACCTACAGTACGTCATCGCGTCAGTTGAACCGCAAGATTCGCATACAAATGCTCAACGCAGCGGTTGACAATCAACTGCCAAATGGGAGTTCCATGTCCTGGCAGCTGGTAGGTTATTTTCACGTGCAAGTTTGTGAAGTGTCAGGGGCCTGATTAAGTGGAGAAACGTTAAGAGTGTGTTTAGTAGACTAATTTGTCAATCTTAAAATATTATACAACTTTATAAGCAATATGTAAGGACTGCGGCGCCTAACGAATGAAATTCGCAATAGCGTGCAAAAGTATTTTGTAGGCGACGTAGTTTTATATTGGTCAAAATTAACCAGTCTCGTGTGTGCCATTGTTTGCCATTTTGTTCTTAGGGTTTTCTTAGGAACACCCGTGTGTTCCGCTAACAGTCATCGGGTTGGGAAATATATGAAATAGCCAGCAAGACCTAACGTTTTCTCCCTATACCACACGTCTACCATAAGTGACCGTCAAATAAACTACGTAGTTAGTAGACTACAGCAATGTTTGCCATTTTTAGTTCCACTCATGTTCACTACAGGCGCTGTAACGAAAAAACCCATACAGAAACGACAATACTGTCGCTGGCGACTGTCATCGGTGTAAACTTATGATTGAAACAATCGCACGTGCAGCTTCCTATTGGAATATGCCTTTGACGCGAACGCGGTATGAATCTCATGCGTTTAAAAAGTAAAAAAGATTCTAGGGCGTGTAATTGTCTTATCTGCTTTTTCGTAAGTGATAATATCAAAAGGTAGTGGGGGTTTTCTTACACTGTGTTATTTTCTTCCAAATGTAAATACTTACGGAACATCTCTCTACCTCTTTACAAGATTATCATTTACAAAAAAGTGGTTTTAGCATTTAAATATGATTGGCCTTCTATGTGCTTTGTGAATATTTCATAACTGTAATATGTTTTATAACTATTGTAATTAGTCAATCCGTATCCACTAGAATTTAAAATAAGTAAAAGACATAGTCTTTTAGAGATTATTCAGTTGAAAATAAAATAAATGCATAACAGGTTTTTTTTTGATTTCACAACCCAATGGGTTCGGTTTTTAATGTAAGAATTATTCCAAAATAATGTATATATTCGTTATTTTTTGTTTTTTTTAGCATTTCACAATGCTCGTTTTTCATATCTAAAGAAAGAAAATCTCTCATAGCAGTCACCCAGATTTTGAAAGACGCGGGTTTGATTCCTCTTTTATTTCCTTCCGAATTTTTATTTTATTTTTATTTATTTCATATTTACCGAAATTTTAAATATTTGTAAAAATATTTCTTTCGGATGTTTAGCACTTGCCTAAAGTCATTGATTAACGTTGGCTTGCAACGTGAGCATATAAAAATATTCTTCTGAAATCGATTCTTTCTAGTTTTTTTTATCTTTTCTTAATCGTTTTTAAAACAGCTTTATTTTGCAAAAATGTAACGACAAAAATGTTACGACGAAATAATAAGTAATTAAAAATGCAATAAGTGTTGTTACTCGCTTTTCATGACAGCTAGTGAAATATGCCAGCAGCTCTGAGTTATCCAATATGAATTTGGATAGTACATACATACATGGTGAATTTGAGGTGATATGATATTACAGAATCTAACTCAATTCATGATCTTTTCGTAGGTGCTTACAAAACCGTCACTCACATCTCTCCCCGATAGAAATTCACGAATGATAATTTAATGTTCTGTAAGTCTATTCTATTACCACTGAAATTCATTTTTATTTTGTTTTTAACTAGCCTTTGTCAGCGACACCGTCCGCGTGAAATTTGCTTTTAAAACAATTTACCAATATTTACTTCATGCAGACAAGAAAACCTTCTGTTAATAAACCTGAAGTGCTGGAGATATTAACCCAGCTTTTATAGCATATAGTTTTGTAGGCTGGTACAGTATAAAGGCTAATTACTATTAAGAACAACTGCATCGAGATTCATTAAATCCATTCACTTGTTTTCAAGTTATGGTAGAACATACCAACAGTCAAATCTTCTGTTATTGACAACAATTGTCTATATTGTTGATAATTCCCCCAAAACTCAACAAAATAGATGACGCGTATAGCCGCGTGACAATAGTAGCTATATTCAAAGGGTAATTTTAAAGTAGACCTTCTGTACGTAGTTTTATGTATTCTGTAGATAATAGTCAGAGTTAGATTTAAGGGGAAGGCATCCATCGCGGAGTCTAAAGGCTTGTCGTCTGACTTTTTAATTACAAAGTAAACTGACACCTTAGTTGCCAGTTAAAAATTTGACTGGAAGTGACATTCATGATGATAGATTGTATAATTAGATATGTTTATAACAGAAAGTAGATATGTTAACAAAATCCCTTCCCTTTTACCTTTTCTTCAATCCTAATTAGTAAGAAATAACTCATTATCTACCATTGGTTAAATACAAATCATTATCATCATCATCCGTGCGGTCTATCCCGGTTGTGAACCAACACTGGTGTGTGGGGTCCCAGGGTCCGCCTTTCTTATTTTCTTGGCCCACTTCCGCGCGGTCTTGTGCATCCTCAGTGGTGAGTCTGTTGGCACGCATGTCACCCTTAACGACGTCGAGCCACCGCTTCTTGGGTCGACCTCTTCTACCGGTACCTGGCGGGGGCGGCATGGCCAGACATTTGTTGCCCACGTAGTTTGCCGATCTCCGTGAGACATGACCATACCAACGAAGGCGGTACTCCTGCAGCTTGTCTACGATGTCACGAACACGAAGGCTGCCGCGGATGCGGGTGTTACGCACGCGATCTTTGCGTGAGACTCCACACATCCACCGCAGCATCTTCATTTCCGTGACGCGCAGCTCCTGCTTGTGTCGCTCTAGTAACAGCCATGTTTCACTGCCATATAAAAGGACAGGCCTAATGATGGTTTTATATACCTGCCCCTTCAGCTTGATCGGCATTTTGGGGTCACAAATGACACCGGTCACCTCACGCCATTTGGCCCAAGCCGCGAAAATTCGGCTCTGACGTCGCGGTCGATGTCCCCGGACGCGCTTTGACACGGTCCGTGCGCTCGACCACGTCAACGCCTATGCGGACGGACTGGGGATTTGTGGTGTTGCAGGCCATGTACTCCGTCTTCGCCACATTAAGTTTCAGACCACCGTTATCAAGTGAATTTTTCATTGGTTAAATACAAATACACAAATGAAGTACCTAACCACCTTGATATTTTAACTCTCTAACACCATTTTAACTCTCAAAGCGTCCTTCGATAAAGGTGTAAAGAAAGTAAATCCAGGTGTAAGTAATTGATTAGGTGGCGAGAGGCCGCTGCAGCCCCTCGCATTAATCGCTGCGATGGTACACCTTCGAGGATATTAACTACCTCCATAAATTCTATAGATACGTATCTGTAACAGTAGACAGCGAGCCTTGTAATAACCAAGCGAATGAGCTACGGAACCTTGTAATGCATCATACGGGCTTCGCACAATTTAGAACCAGAAGCAAAGTGCCGCCAACCAAACAATAAATTTGTACTTTAAAATGTTTTGAGAGATAATGCTATGATTTAGTGCCAAACTTTTGAAAAAAAAAACATAAAAATGATCAAACGACATTTTTTTGTCTGGGACATCAAGAGCATCTGACCACAAACTAAGCAGAGCTTGGACTAATTATTTCTAAATACTTTGCGTACCTACTTCCTAATAAATAATATATAAATATTTGTAGTTTAAATTTAAATGTACATGTTTTAAATCTAGTTTGGGTATGATGTAGCATAAAATATAAGTACACTAATTTATCCGATGATCCGAATCTGAATCGATGCCATATTTTCAATTACATTAAGCTATAATTCCTTTCAGTTGATACTTATCAAGCTTTTGAACATAATTAACGCGGTATTCTGTATTTAAATCGGTACTCGGCCTTTAGTATTTAAACATTCAGTTTTGAACGTCGGAAATCCAGAAGTAAGGCGATTAAGCCAATAACGAACCATATGCGCCTTTATGGTGTATGCCGAGCATACATCGTTAATTTTGCCTAAGTGCTGTCTGCGTTATTTACTCTTTGCTTACCATTATTCGTATGCGACTGAAACTCAAAGACTAAACCTGTGAAATGTTTGAAACTTTTTTAATCTGTGGTAGGCTGTAAAAAACCTTCTCTAAAACCTCTATCAAACTCGTAAGCCGGTCGATCGCTTGAGGAATCAGACGAGGAGTAATGAAAGCCGATTATTCACCATTCGCTCGTGAGCCGAACGGCGATGAGCTAAATCCTAACGTATAAAAAAGAGTACATCTCTTTGGTAAGGAATCTACTTTTTGTTATGCCAAAAGTTGCCGTAGCCGAATACAGAATGACAAAAGCTAACGTGATCTGATGCAAATTGCACTGTTGGGACAAGTGTGTTTTTGAATTCAGTGGAGATCGGCCAAAGTTAACCCTCTGGCCATTTCGAGCGACATCTAGTAAGGGGTTGCTGACAGAAGACAAATGTGAATATTTAAGTAATGACATAAAATTACTTACGTACAGACTCACGACGACTGAGGATGCACAAGACTGGGACCCCACACACCAGTGTGGCTTCACAATGGGGTTAGACCACACGGATGATGATGATGATAAAATTACTCACATAAAAATCCATCTTTTAAAAAGTTGTAATATGTATTCGTTTCATTAAAGTCCTCATTTTGTAATTTCGTCATATGAATTTATTTACCTAGACATAAAGTGTTGGTAATGAGAATTGTTTATTCTTTATGAGTAAAAAATGTCAATAAACGATTAATTCACCAAAAATGTTACAGCCATTAGAAAATCATTATTCTAGGACTCCCACACCACTACAATTGCCACCTTTATTCAAATCAACATTCAGATAGCTTCTACATCGCTCACTGAGCATGCCATTTTATTTTCCACACGGTATGATTAATTACCCAGTTCAAATAACCTATGAAATGGACTTGGTTTCATTCATCGACAAAACTAAGATCACTTTCGTAGCATGGCAAATACGTCGTAGTAAACTTTCGTAGCACCTAGCGTCGTTTGAATTTGAACGATACATGGAAGGTCTAAATTCAACCAATCGTGGCAAAAATCAAACTACCTATGTAGCGCACCGGTAACTCCATTGTGGCATCAGCTGCGAGACAAAAAAGCCATAACTTCGGTACTTCATCTACGAAGCGAGTCATTTCCACGGGAAAGTAGTCAAAAGAAAAAGTTTCATGGCGAGCGAGCACTTTATCCGATTAATTTGTAAGAGGCTGGAAAGGGAACTTGTCGACGCGTTTTAGTACATTCAACCTGCGTAAACGTGCGTTTCTTTAAATAACGCTATGTAATATAAAATTAATTTACCAATATTAAAACATTATATTTGCCATGTCAGGCAGACTATGTCCGTTATGTTTATTGAACAACAAAATGGAGATATTAAACACTTGCTGGAATATTGATCAAATAAATAGAAATTAGGGCACATTTCCTTCTCCACGAACAGCAAGGTTTATTTATTATCTTGGATTTCCAGAAAATCGAAAGTTGACAGCCGAGCGGTTTTGCTATTTGTCGTCGAATACTGTATCGTCATTGGCTGACGAGCTGTCAAATAGCGAGTGACAACAATCGACTCGAATCGCAAGGTGGGGTGGAGTCGCAAGAAAAACAAAAAACGGTGTTTATAATGATTTTTTGATTATATCTACGGAATTACTATCTAGTATTATGTCCCTATCGATAAAAGAACAACTGAATCTTTTGAAGAAATTGAAGTTTTATTCCCTTTAATGAACACAAGTAACTAACTCCATTTTGTTGTGACCTTTAATGAGGTTCACTGTCTCCGATACTTCTGTGTACTTTGCCAATTGATTGTGTTCTGCGGAACCCCGGTGATGGAGCAAAGCATCAGTAACAAAGCCGGCTTCGGTCGGTTACGAAAGAGGTTTTTACTTTTTACGTACCGGGAACTTAAAAAGAGAAAGTTTTTGGGCTCCGAATGCGACCGAGTTCCTTTACGGAAGCCCTGCGCCGCGTCAAAGGTGTAGTTACTTTGACTTTTCATAGCTTGTAGAACATTTCATTACTTGCCAGTGTTAGTTTTTAGTGTCCAACTATATTGGGTTTTAACAATTGAATTACAGTGCTTCACGTTTTATTGCGTAGTTTTGAACTTTGTATTGCATTATGGTCTATTGTTATTTACGTGAACATCGGTCAACACACGTTGAGTATTCGATTCAAGACGGTGTTAAAAATATTTAAAAGAAATGCTTGATTGTTTTATATCAATGACTTAGTACGAGTACATAGTAAAAATTGAATATTTTATAATAACTATTTTTCCTGAATACTTATAAAACTATAAAAGCTCAAATAAAAACGCGTTTAGACGAAATACGATATCCAAGGCTTTAGATTCATTAAATTAGGGCTGACATAGTCACTAGCAGTAACAAGTTGTACTTAATTAATTACTTAAAACTATAAATATTGTAAAGTAGATACAAATGCTACGTTATACGTCAAACTTGAGACAGTGGCATTTCAAACAAAGAGAAAATGGAGTCCGAAGTCCAATTATATTCCACCTGTTATTTCGTATTGTAAACAAAATATTCAGTAGGTATTTCCGTAAGTCTAGATTTATGTTGCTTGTTTCAGATATCGAAATAAACGTTTCTAAAGGAGTAAATACCTGTGGAGTTTCATAAGCGGCAGATATAATTTTACTGAAAGAGATATTTTAGGAACCGCAAATAATTTAGAACGAGCCGCGACAGTTATTGTGCCATTTCTATGGGGAAATCGTTGAATTGTTATTTATTGTGTATCTTGATTAGGTGGAATATTGTGGTTACAGCAGCGAATCTATTCGTACCGATAAACTAACTAGTTATATTTCAGAAAAGTTGCATTTTACTTTATGTAAAGTTAAAAAAACATTATCAAGATGTAGAAATAACACTATAAAGACCCACATTATAGTTGAGTGTCCTAATATCCAAGTGGTAAGTGAGTAAGTAAGTAATTAGCCTATATACTGTCCCACTGCTGGGCAAAGGCCTCCATCATTGAAATCAAGTCATCGCTACAATGGATGGGTATTGGCTTATTCACCACGCTTGCCGAATGCGGGTTGGTGATCACAAACCCGGGCTATGTTCCGAAAAACACACTTTGCCCGACCTGGGTATTGAACTCGGGACCTCCAGGTTTTTGGGCCGAGCTCTGGAACTACTCGGCCACGGAGGCGTAATCCAAGTGGTATTTTAAGAAAAAAATATCGGGTGCAGCTTATACCGAGGCTATCTGTACCTATATCTACCATGAGTTTTTGTAAACGGCGATTGTTGCGTTGGGAAATGTATACCTTTTCCATTTTTGGTTCTAATTTAAATCACTAGGGGCGTTGTACCGAAATCCGAATTTAGAAATCCTAGATACACACTTATAAATCCTACTAATATTACTACTAACATTATAAATGTTTCCTGTATGCAGCCGTAGAATAGAAATAGAAAAATAGAAATATTTTATTAACCCAACAGTACAGGGGACAAAAAAAATAGAATACAAGAAACTGTTTTAACAAACAAATAAAAGAGAAAGAAAAATACAGAAGAGGGTCTATCAGGTCCCTGCCTCAGCACATGCCGCAGTACAGGACTGCATAGACGCTGGAATTCTGGTAAATAATTTATTTGCTCAAAACTATGTAGGTACATATAGATAGCGATAGTCCGCAATATTACTTGGAATCAACAGTCTTCTGCCTTTAAACAGGTAGGCATGCAAATATTAATTAATAATATAATCATAAATTGATGAAACGACATATAAAAAAACTGATTTAAACATCATTTAAGGCAGTATTTACACCATTATTTATTAAAAGAATATATTAAAGTCGATATTTGACCCAATAATTAATAAAAAATATTTATATGTTTTTTTATGTCCATTCAATTCATATTTAAAATTTCAAATTATAAAATGTCAGTAAATTAAAAAAAAGTGTCTTTTTTATTTTAGAGTTTAAATAGTAGTCAGCAATGAAAGGTAGTTATTACTACTATTTCTAGAAGAAAAATACCAGGGAAACCTCTGCTTTGCAGTGGATGTCCTGGGACTGTGAATGTGGATGATAAATAAAAGGACCCATCCATTCGCAAGGTGATTGAAAGACCTCATAGGGGTTGAAAAGTTTGACAGCAGTGAATATCCTGTGTCTACAAATTATAATGATTACAGCGCCAAAGCACTATGTAAAAAGTAAAGTAAACTAATTAGCGTATATACTTTGCCACTGCTGGGCAAAGGCCTCCGTCATTGAAATCAAGTCATCGCTACAATTTATGGGTATTAGCTTAATCACCACGCTTGCCGAGTGCGGATCACAAAGCCAGGCTATGATCCGAAAAATTCGAAAACACACTTTGCCCAACCTGGGAATTGAATCCAGGGGGACCTCCGGGTTTCGGGCCGAGCATTGAAACCACTTGGCCACCGTCTTCGTCCAGCGTCCAGTTTCGGCTTCCTTCTTTGTTATAAAATTTTGCTTAACATTTTTATTTTCCAAACAATAGGGACGCAGAGTCTTAATAAACTTCGAACAACTGTGATGAAAGGATTCAAAATTTGCAAAAGTTACCGAACAGATATTATAATTTACTGTTGTGCGCCTTTGTGATGAAACAAGATTGTGATATCGAAAGTAACAGACTTTGTTATGAATAACTTGCTTAATTGTTTGCTGCATTTGATGTTATGTAGGGCCATCAAAATTCATGAGTTTTTCGTGGCAACTTTGGAAATACCCTTTCACTTTTTATGATTGATGCTATAATTTTTAAGTAACAAGAAACTATATACTTCTTTTCAAAAATGACTGATACTACTTTAATTGTTTTTCATGGACAAGCTAAACCACTTACGGAGTATCTCAGTGAAGCACTTCATCTAAATAGTTCTGAATGATTCGTTGCCACCTTAGCCCAGGACGACGAGGCCAGGGCTGATTCCTATTGTTTGAAACCCAGGCTCATAAAATATATATCCTAAGACCTTTGAATGAGTATGTATGTCAAAACTACAAAAATCACTACCTGACTTGTGTGTTTCAGAACGCCACGTCAAGGTACTCTGAAACCGTGACGTAGACGGATAGCTATGGGAAAATAAAAAGTTGTTTCGCAACAGGATAAGTAAATCAGTTGTCTCTATAGCGCCTAACTTGATGGGCCAGCGGCGAACCACAATTATTTACAGCAGGCATGCGTTGAATTAGCCGACACAGAGAAAGTTAACTCATTTCCTTGAAAAACTCCTTTTGTTGCGAACGCCAGCCGTCACGTTTCGCGCCTTCCGGGAACTTTGAGGAATATTAGCAACATTTCCTCCCTGTAATTAGATTTGCAAATATTTTTGTTTGCAACGCCTTAATATATCTTTTATGCCTGTCCAGCCAGACAGTTCTAGGTTGTATAATTAAGAACGTCCACGCTCGCGTTCATAATCGTTTAAGTTCCTAACTTAGAAATGTTTGGGAGGCTTGTAGAAATATCAATATTGTAAGGCGAATTTATAACCTGGCTTGTAGTTTGAAAAACTCAGCCAATCATGACAGTAATGTTTCATTATACTCGTGCTTCATCCTCAAGATTAGCATAAAACACATGTAGTATCACATACGGTGTCGCCAGATTGCACTGAAAGTTGAAAGTTTTCTACAAATTTAATATTTAAATAAAAATATTTCTGAGGGTATTTTGTTCTGACACTTCCCGAACGCCATTCTAAAATTTCGTCATTCACAGTTCAGTGCTCCGCCAGTGCGCGCATTTACCTTAAATAAAATTGTTAAAGTGTTAAATTCCCATTAAAATGGGCAAAAGGAAGCGTGATAAGGATAGCTATGAATACATAGCGAAGAAAATAAAAAAATTGGAAAAAAAAATTGGAACGGAGCCGGTGTAAACGTTCCGATTCCCGTTCTATCATCTCTATCATTCTTCTATCATCGTCATCTACGAGGAATTCGCGGTCAAACATAGAAGGTTAGTTGTGTAATGCCTACTTTTGGATTAAAACTAAAGGTTCTCTGTGGTTGAAGATATTATGTTACGATATCTCGTTGCGGGTAACTTATGGGGTTATCACTTCAAGATTATGTAACTAAAACTTAACACGTTAAATGTTAATAATGCGGGCAGTTTTTGGGGCTGTCACTTTATTAACGGACGTGAAATCATACGCGTAATGCGGTCAGCTTTTGGGGCTGACACTTTACCGTTGCTATGTTTTGTTTTTTTCAAACTGAAAAGGAAAGTAGCTAATAAATTGTAATTATAACCGTAATGCGGTCAGCTTTTGGGGCTGTCACTTTGCCGTTACTTTTCTACATTTTTTTACTAGAAAGATATACCGGGTTATAGTTTATGGCATATTTTAGCGTTGATTTGTATCACTTGCAGACTGCGCGAGTTCAGTAGAACATGATCAAGTTGTTGATGACGTGGAGTTAGTGGAATTTAATCTACCTACTCCAGTGGACGAGCCATTACCATCAACTAGCTCAGCTATGCCCGAGGCTATACCAGAGCAAGATGGCGATATTGTTGAAATTTCCCAGCCCGTTTTGGACAGTGAAATTTTACAAATTCTCGGAGAAGACCCATCAGTTGTAAAAGCCTACGGTAAAGACATTCAAGCTGATTTAGCAGTGCGCTTACAGCACATTTCCACACAAGGACTTACAAATGAATCCAAAAAGGAGTTACTGGATCGTTACCTACCACCTGCAAACTGTACTCTTATAGACGCCCCTTGTTTGAACCCTGAAATCAAGGCTGCTTTATCGGAACCAGTTTTGAAAAGAGACCTATGCATAGAGCTAAAACAAAAACAACTGGGCTCCGCAATTTCAAGCATAGGAGAAGCATTGACACTCCTATTAAAAAATGATAACAAGGATACCTTAATTATTAAACTATTAATGGATGCTAGTCGCATTATTTGCAACTGTCAAAACATGGATTCTTTGACTCGACGCAATTTCATTCTTTATAATTTAAAAAAAGATATGAAAGACCAGTTGTTAAAGACAAAAATTGATAAGTATTTGTTTGGAGCGGACCTCTCGGAGAATATTAGAATTGCTAAAACTATTTAAAAATCTGGAGCTGAATTAAAGGCCGCTGCACCTTCTACTAGTAGGGCATCTGCCCCAAGACCAAATCAGACTCCTGGACCATCTTCGCAAGTGAAACCACAGCGAAATAATTTAAACTGGAGAGGTCCTCCCCCAAGTCGCAGGCAAAAGGGGAATCAGAGGACGAGGGATCCTGCTCCGAGGACACAGCCCGTGAGCTCCTTTCGACCATCGTATCGACCACCAACGACGACCAACCGCGGCCGGCGCTAGATGACTCGGTAAGCTTAAACTATGCTGGGAGACTCGCACAATTCTATCACAATTGGACTCTTCTGACAAATGATCAGACTATTCGATCTTGGATATTAGGCTATAATATTAAATTCTCATCCTTAGTGGTGCAAAATGATCCACCTAGAACTCAAACCTATTCTCACAATGAAATGTTAGAAATTAATCATTGTATTAATGAATTGTTAAATAAAGGTGCTATATCACAATGTGAGCCCACTGCGGATCAATTTTTATCGAGTTTTTTCTTGATACCAAAGTCAAATGGTAAAAAAAGATTTATTTTGAATTTAAAACAGCTGAACAAATTTGTCATTACCGAACATTTCAAACTAGAAGACATACGCACAGCTATAAAACTCGTTTCAAGGGATTGTTATATGAGTACTACTGATTTAAAAGATGCCTATTTTTTAATACCTATCCATGACAATTCGAAAAAGTACCTACGATTTCAGTTCTTAGGAAAAACTTACGAATTTAATGTTTTACCATTTGGCCTTAGTACTGCACCTTTTGTTTTCACAAAAGTGATGAAACCAGTTATAAAATTGCTCAGAACGTGTGGGTACCTATCAACAGTGTATTTAGATGACCTGTTCCTCATTGGGGGTAATTATAACGAGTGTTTAGAGAATATTGATGTTACAAGAAAGTTACTTACTTCTCTAGGGTTTATAATAAACCTAGAAAAAAGCAATCACCTACCTAGTAAGTCTTGCAGATTTCTAGGTTATATTATTGATTCTAAAAATTTCCATGTAAGCCTACCCGAAGAAAAAATTAATAAAATTAAATCTGAATTAAATCGATTCCAATCACGCACTCGTTGCAAAATCCGGGATTTTGCTAGTCTACTAGGCCTACTTACCTCAGCATGCCCCGCAGTAGATTATGGATGGCTTTATACTAAAGAATTTGAGAGATGTAAATTCCTAAGTCTTAATTACGATATTGCTAACTATGATAAATTCATGAGTTTACCATCACACCTCTCAGCTGAATTCGAATGGTGGTCTAAGGCAATCGAAAAGCCAGCTAGTAAAATCAAATATGACGAATATTGCATGGAAATTTTTAATGATGCTTCCACTACGGGGTGGGGGGCAGCGTGTGGCGAGGAAACGGCAAATGGCGCGTGGAGTGATGAAGAACGCTCTAATCATATTAATTATTTGGAAATTTTAGCAGCCTTTTTAGGATTAAAGTCTTTGCAAAATGAATGAAAAATTGCCAAATTCTTCTCCGTATTGACAACACCACGGCTATATCATACGTTAATCGTATGGGTGGTGTGCAGTTTCCTCACCTCACAAAAGTAACAAAAGCTTTATGGCAATGGTGCGAGTTAAGAAAAATAATAGTGTTTGCCTCTTATATAAGTTCAGCCGAAAACCATGTTGCAGATGCAGAGTCTAGAAAAACTCACCCAGATATTGAGTGGGAATTAAACGAAAATGCATACAAGGAAATCGTGGATGAATGAATTCTCCAGTCCCGAAATCGACCTTTTTGCAAGCCGCATTAACAAGAAATGTATTAAATATATTTCTTGGAATAGAGATCCAGACGCTTTTGCCATAAACGCTTTTACAGTAACATGGTCAAATTCAATAATAAATAACTTTAGTACTTGGGCCTCAAGTAGGAAATGACCCGCGTATTAAACGTTTTTTTAAAGGCGTTTTTAGGCTTCGGCCGCCTTTACCTAGATACAACTTGACCTGGGACGTGTCTTCAGTTTTAGAGGTTTTAGCGACATGGTTTCCTACTGAAACATTGAGCCTGAACAAGATTTCAAAGAAGTTGGTCACTCTTTTAACGTTAGTCACTGCTCATAGGTTGCAGACACTTTCAAAGATAAACGTTAAAAATATTGAACAGTTCGCAGATAGAGTGATTATAAAAATCCCAGATCTCTTAAAGACATCGAATATAGGAGCGTTACAGCCGGTACTTACGCTACCGTCCTTTCAAGAAAAAGTTGAAATCTGTCCTGTCACAACATTAAATGCATATTTAAACATAACTAAGCCGCTACGTGGCAATCTTGAATATTTATTTATTGGGCTTAAAAAGCCGCACAAGCCCGTATCATCTCAGACTCTTGGTCGATGGGAAAAATCCACTCTAAGTGAATGTGGCATAGATATTTCTACATTTACGGCCCACAGCACTCGACATGCTGCCACTTCGAAGGCACATCAGTTAGGCGTAAGTCTAGATTCGATTAGGAAGACCGCGGGCTGGACCGGATCTTCTAACACTTTTGGGAGGTTCTACAATAGAACTATTGTGGATGTAGCAGATAACCATTCTTTTGCTAGATCAATACTTAACGAAACAATTTAGCTAAGGATTAGTGATTGATTTTCCCACTTGATTTGTCAATTAGTGGTATTTTATTATTCTTAGTGAAACAAACTTATTAATTATTAAATAGAAATAATAATATGTCTTATTTTTAGAAATTATTTTGTGAATGGGAGTTTCAATTAATTTATAACATGAAACTGTTAAAATTGGATTATGAAAACAAATAATAAATAAATACATCATTTGTTATAATATTAGCATTTTTAATGATAATATTTTACTGGACTCTAAAAATCTACATGTGTTTTATGCTAATCTTGAGGACGAAGCACGAGTATAATTAATGATTAAACGAACTTACTTGTAAGTGAAGTTCGATCATAATTATACGAGCTGCTTCGTCCGAAAAGATTAGCATCCCACCCTTCCCTGACCCTTTATTGTAAAAAATTATAAAAAACGCTCTCTCTGAACTAAATGACGAAATTTTAGAATGGCGTTCGGGAAGTGTCAGAACAAAATACCCTCAGAAATATTTTTATTTAAATATTAAATTTGTAGAAAACTTTCAACTTTCAGTGCAATCTGGCGACACCGTATGTGATACTACATGTGTTTTATGCTAATCTTTTCGGACGAAGCAGCTCGTATAATTATGATCGAACTTCACTTACAAGTAAGTTCGTTTAATCATTAATTAACAACTTAACCTAGGAGTAAAGGCGGCCTTCCGCCCGATTGTTCGAAAAACTCTTTTTTCGATTCACTGGTTTAGGTGTTTAATTTTTTAATGGTCTTGCCAAAATATATGATACGCTCAAGGATATGGTCTAGAACCTGTGCTAATTTGTTACATGATAGGATGTACTTAACTCGATCATAAAAAAATGTCAGCCAAGGAAACACTACAATATACCTATTTTTTACATCTCACGTTTACGTATGTATGTAGGTAGTTACAAACCTACATTGGCTGACACCGACTCCAACAATATCAATAATTGTACCTACATTATATTATCGTATAGGTTTTAGAAGAATACGCATTTATTTGTTTACTTTATTGTTTTGGAATAGTTTTTGAAGTTGGTTTTTTTTATTGTTAATTTTTTCTTTATTTCTTTGTTTTTCAGTGAATAGTTTTTCTTTATTTTATACATCGAAAAAGTATCGTCCTATTGGACGATACTTTTTCGAATTAAATTATTAATTATTTTTTCGTAACGGAACTCTTCAATTCTTAGGAGCTATTGCTCCTAAGAATTGAAGAGTTCCGTTACTTTGTCATGGATCCCATGATTAGAACCTTACCAAACTCTCATTAAACTACCCTTGAAGTATATCCTTTCAAATAAAAAAAGAATGATCAAAATCGGTTCACCCAGTCGAAAGTTATAAGGTAACAAATATAAAAAACATACAGTCGAATTGAGAACCTCCTCCTTCTCTTCAAGTCTGTTAATTAAATTTCAACTTTTGAATAAGTTTTTTTTTTTTCTTTCATTTATCAAATAAAAATAGTTGCATACATTCGCATAGTGATAGTTTCTAAAAAACCACTAAGGTTTACACTTGAGAAACATCGTGAGTTTACCATTTAATAAAACTAGGTACTTACATAGGTATTCTGTTAAAGGCAATAGAAATAGGTAGGTATACCTTTTGCTATAGGCAATACAAAAATTACATATATGAACAATCATACAGAATCGCCAGTCACCAAACTCACCAATTTAAATTAAAGTAATAACATTTCATTTTACACTTAATATTTTTTTCCGTTATACCGCCCACTAATTCAGACGGCAAGTTATTGATAAGGCGAGGCACAAGGTAGCTAGTTGTCCGCTCGCCATAGGCATTGTTTGCGCGCGGTTGAAAAAGCCGGTTCCTAGAAATGGCCCTAGTGCATACAGGGTGTCTGATATATGTTTTTAGGGATTCGTTGAAGAATTGCTCCTTCAGAATCGAATACTGAACTTGCATGTGTATCGGTAAGGTTTTACAGTGCTTGAAAAGACTACAGATATCACTATGGAATTTGTTTTTAATATTATTTGAAACAATCGTTTTAAGTATTCTTAACTGTAGATTATTAATCTGGTCAAGATATGTTTTATAGGTTCGTCCATAGCTACTGAGCCCGTATTTAACATATGTTTCAGCTAGTGCATAATATAATATCAATTTAACCTTGAACGGTATACGACTGTTGAGAATGGTAATATAAGCTAGAAATTGTCTCAATTTATTGCAAACGCGCTCAATATGAAAGCTCCAATTAAAATTACTGTCAATTATCAATCCTAGATATGTTTGTCTGTCTACCATCTCTATTCCCGGGCAGCAACATACGCTGTTAGCATGTAAGCAGCTGTGCTCGTGCGCCACAATGTTTTTAACTGGTAAATACTTGACATAGGGCGACTTTATAACTAATAGTTTAGTTTTACTGATATTTATGACTAACCCCGCATCATGACACCATTTAGTTAAAGAATCAAAATCAGACTGCAGAAGATCACGGGCAGCTTGTGGGTTTTTATTACCAATCACGAGACAAGTGTCATCTGCAAACTGGTAGCAAGTACTGTGAACAACACAGTTTTTCATGTCATTGACGTAAGACAAAGTATAGCGCGGGCGGGGAGTTGAGGGGCTGCGAGCCCGCCGCCACTCACGTCGCGCAGTATCAAGGAAACTAGTGATTCTTTTATACCTTTGAGTAGTTATAATAACATTAATAACTCAACATTTTAGTACTGAAGGTTTTCAAATAGAAAAATACGTATTTTGCCATTTTCTCCATAGAATTAGATCCTCATATTTCAATTTGGATCGTGTTTAAAAAGTAGCCCTGTATATTGTTCATTTTTTCTACCGCGTTTACCGCACAAATTGGCATTTTGTCCGAGTTCTCACTACGATAACTTGACACTTAGCACTTATGGTACTTCCAGCATAGGTAGCCGGAAAGCCTAAATATTTATGGCATCACCGCATGGTCGGATTCGGATTCTGTGTTATTAATTATTATTCTACTTTTATACCTACATTCACCGATTCAACCTTATCCTTTTAAAAAATTATATATTTTCACTTATTCAATTTTATCTACTTTGTACAAAATTAAGATCAATACTCGGTAGGCTGGCTGTACTTAAACATAAATTACCCTATAAGATACTTAGGCTTCTTTGGCCGATTCATATATTAGTTATGGATTAAGCAGCTATGGCTTAACATACAGTACTTACATGAACGATATTTACAAATTACAGCGAAAAATTCTTAAGACTATAGTACCGAAACACTCAGTAAATACATTTAAAAATAACGACAAAGCCCTGTTTGATTACTGTAAAGTAACTAATATACCTATATGACAAAATAAAATATTGCCTTCTTACAGAATTTAATCATCCTGATTATATAGAGAAATATGTAAGGTTCTTTAAGAGTTTTATCGTACACTAACAAGTACCGCCTACCAAAAATAACGAATGTATATGGCTCAAGGGCACTCAACTATGTAATACCTAAATACTTAACAGAATTACCAGCTAATTTACAGTGTATGTATCTGAATTCAACTAATTACAAAGGTCAATACAAAAGATTCTACTTGTCAAATCCAAGTTTAAGTGAACTTTGATGTGATTGTATTAGATTATCATAACTATATCAAATTATAAACATTTTCTACTTATGACATCAAACAATGTTTCAAACACACTCTAGTGAACATTTGTTTGAGTACTTTGAAGGTGCCAGCTCACTGATTATTATAATATAAATAAGAAGAAGCTGAAGATTGAAGTTTGTTTGAATGGCTGTTCAGAATAAGATGTTAAATTTCGCATTTCAATCTAAATGCTTTTTAGAACAGTGGTGACTTTCGTTCGAATCCCACTCACATACTCGTACGTCTTTTTGCTAGAGATTATTTTTTTATTTTTTTTATTTTCATTTATTGAGTGGCTATTTTAGACACGGGAACCGATAACTAGTCCGAAATTCACTGGTTCGAATTAAATTTGACCGAAAACGGTTGACCGACGTCTTTTTTGCTATCAGTGGTAATTGCCAGATTTTTACACCATCGAAATATCATTTGCCATTAGTATCATTTTACCGAACTACGTTTCACCGATTTCCAAAATAACTCTTTACTGCTGGCCGAAGTCTCTTTCGTTTTTTTTTCATTCGCCAGATGATTTATTTGTCATACTTTTACTTCACCGATACAACATTTTACCTAATATTGGCGATCGAAGCGAGCACGGCTGCATTTAGGTAAGCTGGCTTGGATCCAAAATAGGTGGACCCCGACTTGCCGTGGTCACCTCGCCGTGATACTAGTCTGCCCTACACTAGAATGTAATTCAAGAGCCGGAGACGGGGAGGGAGAGCAGCTCTCGCCCGCTGTAGTGAATTTCAGGCACAGGTGAGTGACTGTGATTTACAAAGCAAGGGCGAAAGGGCTGCACTTCCCGCAGCGATGGAGAAGAGGCAATCCTCATGCCTGCATGCTTGCTTGCATGCTTGCTCGCATGCTTGCTTGTATGCTTTCTCGCATGCTTGCTGGCATGCTTGCTCGCATGCTTGCTTCATGCTTGCTCGCATGCTTGCTTGCATCCCATTTTACAATGCTCGCTTGCGTGCATGCTTGTTTGCTTGCATGCTTGCTTGCATACATGCATTTTACAATGCTTGCTTGCTTGCGTGCTTGTTCACCTGCTTGCTTGCATGCTTACATTAATGCTTGATTGCTTTCATACTGGCTTGCTTGCTTGTTTGATGCCGACCTGCATGTATGCTTAGTAAAATGAAGTATGGTAATCGGTAGTTAACCTGCATGTATATTTATTAAACCTAAATAACATTATTCCTTTGATTTTTTTCGGTTACATAGTGCATGTTTTTGTAATTCAAGTTTTTCTAGTTTTGAATCTTTAAAAATACTCATTAACATTACTTTTGACAGTTATATTAAATATTTCATTAAAATTAAGTAATAAAACAGTGCTGTAATGAATATTCGGAAACATAATACTTCAAACAAATGTTAATTCAGCCAAGCATAACTTCGGCAAAAAGTTTATAGACTAAGTGAAAAGTCGGTGCAACGAATAAAACTAATTTTAACTTTTTTAATTGACATGGCTATTCTAGCTCAATACAATAACTAGTCAAATTACCTGCTAATCTTTTGGCAAAAAAATTGGTACCTTTGATTTTTTTTTTTAATAAATATTTTTGTATGGACTTAGGCGATTTTCTGAAAAAAAAAAACTAAAATTTATCATAACTTTTTAACGGTTAGAAATCTAACCAATATTGATAGGGTTAAAAAGGTCAGAAACGACCCCAGCTTTGCGCTATTTTGATTTGATCCTTACTTCCAGGGATACCCGGTATTATTTATGTACATTTACGTTGGTGACATGTCATAAGTGCTCTTTACAAGCTCAAATGATTGAATGATATTAAAATTTGTTCTTTCTTTCTTCCGAAGTCCTTGTAACCCAAATGTCATTGTCTTGATATGCCCTGTTTCAATTAATTCAAATGCCAAAGTGTCAACAGAAGTCAAAGATTTTTGGCATAATACGTGCGCCATCTATTGTTGACTAGATTATTTAAGACATTTAAAAATTAATTGTAACTGCAATGAGGTAACGACTAAGGAGAAAATATTATGAAATAAATGGCGGAAATTCTTTAGAGGGGTTTGTCCCCCCGCAGCACTTTTTACAGAAATAAAATTTGAAATCTCGTAAATCACCGCCTTATATGCATCCCAACTCAGATCGTGGATCGTATGGTCCTGAGTTCAAAGCTCGCCAGAACCAAATCTTTGTGTTCATTGTTTTTCCGACTAATTTTCGAGTGATCCAAAACATCGATAAACAAACAAATCAACCCGGATAACGGCAAAAAGCCACCACCTACCACGTTGGTTTCTAATATCATTGGTGAAAAGTGGGCTTCTGAGTGTTCCGTTCACTATGGCGGCAACATTCACTTGCCTGTGAGTTCACCGTTTGGGATACAGTCGTGATGGTATGATGGTTGAGAACTTGAGAGAATCGTAAGATAATATTGTCGCGGTGGGCATTTTAGTTTTTCAGGTTCATCTTGTGATCTTGTGATTACCATAATACCTACAGTAAAATCGTCCAAATCTAAAAAAAAATTGTGCTTCGATTTCATTGTTCGCAAGAAAATGTAGACGACGACTGCTTTTGTATTATTGTAGTCAAGCAAAAGATAGTAGATGTTTACTTAATTTTGTTTCAAACATTAATGTATATCGTCCGACTTTTCATTGAATACCATCAAAAGTTAAACTAATAACGATGTTGTTACAGTTTTCATAGCCCGAGCCGGAGTTTCATGATAAAAGTTACGCGTACGTAGTAATATTTAATTTCAAGCCAACATTTTATTCAGACTGCGTACTTCTGTCACAATCTAGTATGTGCAGCAGGTAGCTTATTCACAACTTTTAAAGTTTCAAGTGTTTCAGAGGAACCCGTTGGGATTTATGTGTTCCGTTTATTGCAACACTGCGGAAAAACCCGCTTGCAGGCCGACCTGCCGCGCGGCCGGACCGCTACCCGCGATCCCGCCAACTGAATAACTATAGGGTTGTGACACATCAATTACTTCTAAATGTTTTATTCATTATTGTAGATAAGTAGTTTATTGCAGATAAATTGTTTAAAGGTTGTCATAAGCTGTGCCGTAACGCACATATTTTCATCAAGAGGTGCTTCATGAAAAAACCTTACCTTTGCAGCACTGCCCTTCTTTTTCGAGGCTTATGCACAGTATAGCCGCATGTATCTCACTGCAACACAAGCCTCTCCCCTTTGCTTGCATGCCAGTCGATTTTGGACTATTTCAGGACAGGTTTTCGCGTAACTGCTCGCGCCATTTGTACCTCGGTCCTAACAGCGGCGCCGGTTGGTTATAATAATGTCTTAAGCACATCTGTTTTTATATGACTGAATAATTGACTGGCCTGTTGGTGCAATGGCAGCGATCCCGCCTTTATCACTGGAGGTCGTGGGTTCGATCTCCACCCATGACAAACATTTAAGTGACGAACTTTTGTGTTTTTTGTGTGTCTGGGTGTTATTATCTATTTACGTATGTATTTAGAAGTATTTAAGTATGTTTATAAGTCTCTGACACTCACATTACAAGCGCTGCTAAGTTTGGGGTCAGATGATCTTGGTGTAATAATTGTCCCAGATATTCATTTATTTACTAATAGTTAAACCCCCACTCTTGGGATTAGAAGTAGTTGCTAACCCTACCGACTAGCGGCACAGCGACGAGTATAACTACCCTTGAGGGAATTGTTTCATAAAGATATTAATATAGCACGACGTCACAAAGTTCGCACGCTGCGGTTTTGAGTTCTAGGAATATTTAGCATCGAAGTGGTGGAGAAGAAAACCTACTTTCGTTTGCGTATATTAGAAAATAAATATAAATATCCGGAACATATCTGACCCAAAACAAACCAAAGCTTGTACTATACTTGTATTCAGTTACACAACACAAAATGTTCATCTTATAAATGGGTTCTTCCTAGGGTTAGAAACCACGACCCATCGGCGCGGGGCTATCATTTCGCCAACATGTCAGTAAAATAGGCAATTATTTTTATCTATACTACTTTCGCTGTATGATGATATCCCTGACAGTTCATAATTGTCAATTATACTGCTGTAAAGAATGTAATTTAATCGAGTTGGCGAAGGAAATGGAATCGGATTTACCGATTTTTAATTTTTAAATAAATTCTCAATAAACGGGATAAGGCTAATAATAAGTTATAGAATAAAACGCGGTATCTCGAAAATAAAGTTAACAAATAGCACACAAGGCAGACGCACTGGTACTGATGCGAAAGACGTGATTACAAATTACAAAATGGTCGCTCCTATTCATCTATTTTTTTGTTGATTGAGTAGTGTCAATACACTACTGAATGGCGTTCCTTTTCACGCATCAGGCACTGTAAAGATATATTAATTTAATTTCAAATACTTCATTGATTACCGGTTAATAATAAAAACAATAATTTACTTGATAAGATTCGAAAGAACAATAGTTTTTTAGTTGTTTGTAACATATTCTTTTGCCAGTTTCTTTTTATTTAGTTTGAAATAGTATGCATGGCACGGAACAATAAGAACTGTCAGGCATATCATCTTACAGTGAAAATAGTATAATTCTTAGTTTCATTATATTTGAAACAGCAGTTTTTCAAATATTTCATTCAAGCACTAACCGGGTAATCTTTTTTTTTATAAATGTAAATAATCTGTCAAACCTTCTGACCGTTTTTCTCATGATGTCATAGGTACAAGTACTGTGGATATTAGTTATAGAAATCAAGCGAGTAAGTAGCTGTATTAACGATCTTCACACGTAGGTACTAACGTTATATTAAAAATTATATTTAGTGTCGAAGCAAGCTGAACTGAATAACAACCAATCAACCCTTGCAAGATTAATTACTAATTTCAGCTATAATGACAATACAGGATTAGTTTGAAGGTTTCTTAAATTTGATTAAAGTTAAGAATTCAGGGAAAATTCATCAAAAGTTTACAAGTTCAAGCGTTTTCAGGGCTCTTGCGTGGGTTCAAAGCACTTCTGTTTCCTCACAACGAAACCGGTAAAAATCGTTTATAATCTCAAATCTTACAAAGACCTAGCTAAAGGTCCACGCAGATGAGCAGCTGGTGGCGGCCACTGATATACGAAGGTCGTCAGTGGTCGTTACTAGCGCTCGGTCGGTAGCCGGCGCTATAGCAGCGTGTAGTGGCGAGCCACCGATAGCGAGACGCGGCCACTTAGTGACGTTAACACTCGCTACAAGTGCGCGGCGACTCAATACAAAATGTATGAAAAATCATGTTAACTGCTTGTCGCTAGCCACCAGTGACTTATTCAGGAAGACCCTTATATCAAACGTACTTGAATTTTTTCACTAGTTTTTAAGCCATCCACTAAATACGAGTACATTCGACTTATAGAAAGCAGCTAAAATTTTCGCTGTGTTCTTGTGTTGAATCAGGAAGTCAGCTGACGGATTAAGGGTTCAGGATTGTTTGTCTAGTTAAGAGTTGCATGCCATGTCTAGAGGCTACGATAACCGCCTTCAGGTCTGCAATGTCCCTTGCCTTCAATTTTGTAATAAAATGTTTCGAAAAACCTTGCTTTTTTTGAGGATTAAAATCTCTCCCTTCAAATTCGTTGGAATTGGAGCACGGCCGTAATAATTGATTGGATTATACCTTTCACGGACGGGCGAGCTACGTGATCTCCGTCCATGATTGGTGCACGAGCGAATTTATTTACTAACTGTGACAATAAAACGTGTTATCTACGTCATACAAATTCATCGGCCGGCCCGCGCCGCGCCATGAATAAAATATATTTTTAGTTTAAAGTTTTCAGTGCGTGCGCCGTAATCCGAAGTTGATGGGACTTTGTTATTGCGGTGCAACTAAGGACATATTGATACCAACAATCCCTGAGGAATATGAAAACATAGTCGGAACGGTTTTCCAAAACGCATTGTAGTCACAGATTTTTTTTTGGAAATGGATAAATATTCTGTTTTGCTTTTGATGATGCTGAACCAACAGAAAACAGACATAATATTATGTTAAGTTTTCACTATGCAAATTATCTCTGTTTTCTCAAGCGTTCCGAGCCCTAGTCTACAAAAGTCAGTTTCTTCTTGCCACCTAGAAACACGTTACCTACCCATATGGAAATCCCTTTTCTCTTTTTTCATCAAGCATTTCAAGGCATACGAATTTAAAATCTTAATATTGATCATTATCATTTGTCAGACGACAGATTTGTCAGTCAATGGCGGCGAAATCCTGCGAAATCAGGTCGCCTGTGTCCTTTGCAAAACGGCGTCTAACGCTGCCTCTATCCTGAAATATACTTCCTTAAAAAGCTTGCTACGTGATTTCCACGTCCTGCACCCACCCAACTGCCATCAAAAGATGACACAAACTATATATTTGCAGGCGCAGGCTATCTTAGATACAATATATTTTTAATTTTGAAGCAAACATACACAGTTTTCTGTTGCAAGAAACAAAAAAGTAAAAGCAAACAATTGTAGTCGTACCACGATAAAATCATTAGAAAATCTTTTAAGTGTGCACTCAACCCGAAAGTCAATTTAGCTGCCTGCCCTGCTAGAGCCACGTGAGAAGGGTTAAACCAAGAATACCGAAGGGTTAAGACCAAGAATAGTAAATGTTGCTTACATCATTGAAGGCAAACATCGACTTTGACGCGGGTAGACATTTGCAGACAGGCTTTCTTTCAGATTTAACTGGGATTTGGGAGCACAATACAAGTGGAAGCTAATGAATAATTATTTGTGAACTAAAATGTTTTTTCCTTTCTTAATATAAAAGGACGCAGTACCTATTTAAGAGAGATCATCGTAAATTTTTTTTTTTAAATGTAGTTTACTTAAGCATCTATGTTTATTTAACCCACTGCTGAATGGACATAGGCCTTCTCGCATCTTCCAGAGCTACGGGTTGCAGGCGGCCTGCTTCCACCAGAATTCTGCGACCCTAATCGAAAGGTCTATGATTGGTAGCCCGGCAGACCACGACGCAGATGGCGCGATGAATCGGATGCCTGCGCGGAGAACTGGTCTGAAAAGGCTATAGATATCATTTCATCCAATAGTGGGATTCTAACGGCTGCTTTAGATTAGATTGTGGATATGATAGCGCAGAAATTCTCACCAATAACAAGCGCCCTCTTCAACGGGTGCAACACGTTTCATTCCAATTTTATTTGAAAGCTCTTTTATTCGCGCGGTAAAGGTGATACATGCCGCCTGGCGACTATCACCGTTAACAATGTATCTAAAACGGGCGCACGTACAGACGTGTGAGAAGCTGTTGGTAGATAGTAAAATACATTACTTAAACAGGGTGGCATCGTACGACCGGTACAGCCGAAACAGTTGAAACGATGAGTACCTACGTCTACCACGAGTTGCTACTTCAAATTTACGTTATCGTTCGCGTAAGAAATTTGTATTGGGATGACACATGACATGACATGACAATGTCAAATCCTACCAAATACATTTTTTTTACGCGAACGATAATGTAAATTTAAAGTGGCAACTCGTGGTAGAAGTACAGCGTTTTAGTTAGTTTAGGAAATAACAATAATGTTACGACATTTTTGTTTTTTCTGTGCGTTTCATCTAGAAATATCATTTAAATAATTAGACAAGTATCAAAATCATCATTATTCAAACAAAAGGCAAAATCTTATGAAATTACAAGTGTTCAAATAAATTGGAACGTGAGTACATACCTGATTCTATTTTACTCTATTCGGGATGAAAACTTTTTGAGTCCCTACCTATTTATTAGTTAGTACATTTTTTTTAAATAACATAAGACACAATAAAAAAATGGAACAGTACGAGTTAGCTTATCTCTCAGATGACTTAAGTGTAAGTGGTCTTTATTAGGCATCATTATTTTAAAGTTTTCATTGTGTTATTTACTGCTTAAAGGTCATTAGACTTAACAATCGTTGCATAGTGAAAATGCTTGAGACTTCATCGACCTACTGCTGCTATCAACTCGTAACAATGTTTCCGAAGGAGCGTACGTGTGGGGACATTGTAAGTGTTCTAACAGCGCCATAATCGGTTTGGACAGAAAATTGCCCGTGGTTACTATTATCGCCGCTCTTGACCCACGACGGGATGACTTTCATGAACATTTGAGGTTATCCGTGCTCATTGTAAAAAGATTATCATAGATTGAACAAAAAGGTACCTTAACCCTACGGATAATCACAACTAATAACACAGCTTAGGTAGGTTTGTGTTCCGCTGCTGAGTAAAGTAGCCGGAACTTATCGGAGAGCTGCTAGAGAACCTGTTTTCTCGTTTCTTATGTTAGGCTGCGGTAACCGCTTAGCACTAGGGGCTGAATGCTTGATCGTCGCCGTCAATGCCTAAAAAAAGCAATAATATCATTTTACTCCATAAAAATTGATAACAGTGCCTGACTTGAAATAGCGTCTGTTGTTCTTTTTCAATTAAATCAAAAAAAGAGAGCGTTCACAATACACAGTTAGTGTGTTTATTGTAAACTCAGGATCTGAGTACCTACTAAGAGACATTTTCTTTACAGTGATATTATGGCGTCTAACTTTACTTCCAAACAAGTGAAAGTGAAAGTATGTTGTGTCTATTAATTTTTAATGACGTAATATATATTTGGTATATTTGTTGTATATTTTTTTGTTTTTCATTTTACATCTTTAATCATTGTTATTGGTGTAAAGCAAAGAAAAGAGCGTGTCATGGCCCAGTGGTTCAGCATTCCAACTCAGATTAAGGATCGTGTGGTCCCGAGTTCAAATATGGCCAGAACTATCTTTGTGTTCTTTGGTAAAATTTCCAACTAAATCTCCAGTGATGGAAAACATCGATAAATAACCAAATCAACCCGCATAACAGTGGAAGCCTCAACATAAGTAAACCACGTTGGGTTCTAATACCATTGGTGAAAAGTGGGCTTTTGAGTGGTCCATTCACATGCCTCTGACTGACCCGTTAGGGATATAATAGTCGTGTAATTAGTGGTGACCGTTCTAACTAAAGTAAAAATAAATATATAAACTTTTGAGACAACGCAAGCACAGATTATCTCTGAAATGAGATTTGTTTATTTTCTGTTAAAGATTGTTCAGCTACGACACCGTGCCTTTAAAAACAATGTTTCTAGACGGTCCAACGACACACAAAAATACACATTAAATTACATTTGTTCATGGTCAATTAAAAGATTTTCACAATGAGATCATCAATGAAAATAAAATGGAATGAAATATAACAAAATACGGTAAATTAACACAATAATTCAAATTAAATACAAAAAAATTAAATGTCAAGGCAATCACAAA
This sequence comes from Udea olivalis, assembly GCA_947369235.1. Taxonomy (NCBI): domain Eukaryota; kingdom Metazoa; phylum Arthropoda; class Insecta; order Lepidoptera; family Crambidae; genus Udea; species Udea olivalis. The sequence goes on from OX376350.1 coordinate 9,799,367, forward strand.
ATAAAATATAAAATAAGATGTCGTCAATATCAAGTGAAAAGGAAAATAAACAATGTCAAGTAAAGTTACACATTTAAAAACACATTATAAATTAAATAAACAATTTACAAATAATTTAAAATGTCGTTTTAGGCAGCAGTGAAATCCTTTTTCGAGAATTCCACTGCAGAATAAAATGGATTTTTCAATAAAAGGCTCTATAGTTGGCGTCCAAATGCCTTGTCCGATGGTTCGCTTTTTAGTTTTGTGGGCAGTTTTTCATAATATGTCGGACCAATGACTCGCGGGTTCTTCTCTGAAAAAACTAAGACCTGCTATCAATTTTAATTAGGGGTAACTAAGACCTGCTATCAATCGATATAACTTGATTTGTACTTTGTTATTTATCTTCAAAATTCAAGTTAAATTAGTACAAGTTCGAAAAAAATCCACAATGAAAAAACCTTGTACAATTCAGACACAATACATATTTCATCACATAACATAATACTCGTATTTCGGAGTAGTTACTTTATTCATTAAATAATAAAAAAATAATAAAAATAAGAAAGGTATTTCAAATAACAAATGACGAAGGGTACCTACTTCTAATACTCTTTACTTTTAATCAGCTAAAGCTGAATGAAACCATTTAAAAGCCATTCAGAAGTCAATTTTACTGAGCCTTGTTCGATAAAATTTGTTAAGTACTCTGAAGCTATTGAACAATGTCATTAGCTAAACAATGTTCCTTTAAAACTCTATTCTCTTGTAAATTAAACGATCTTTTGAAGCTTAGGTGAAAGAAACTGCACTTATATATCCTAGAAATAACTAAAGGTGGGACTATGTACTGAACAATTCCTGACACTGATTCGTAATATTTTCATGGCAGTTGGACGTTTTTATTAACCCGGCAGCACACGCGCCCTTAAAAGTAACATGAGCACTCGCGCATAAAGTATTTTGCTCACGTTTTGTTCGCGTCGAAATAGTACCTACATAAGATTCAAAAATATGGAGTTAACGTATTTTGTGTCCATTTTAGAATAAAACAATCATATTTAATCAAATAAAATGTTTATTTAAAGTTCAAATCATTTCGAACACTTTGAATTTATAAAAACAAAAATAGGAACTGAATTGGTAATTGCGATCAATACTTTTGGAAAAAACTGAAAATAATCAACTTCAGTACTTTAAAAACAACAAAAAATTACATGTTATCAATCTTCATTATATGCAAGAGCTTTGCATATATTACACAAAGCAACAGCATGTTCTATACAAAATTTTTTTTAGCAGGTAATTAATACATGTCTTTTTTTCGAACTGTAATAAATTGGATTTCCAGATTTGGTTTCGTATTAGTATTATGGTCGCTGTGTTCACTTTGTTGGTCGCTTTCTAAAATATCGGCCCAAGAATCTGCAACTTCAATATCTTCGGAACTCTTGTTGCTCTGGTCTATCCCTCTGGAAAAATGTAGGTGTATATAACTAAACTACCTACTATAATATGACTGAGGATTTCTTATCTCATAAATAACAATAAAACATTTACATAACTCAATAAATTCATTTTAAGTAAGTGCACAACAAAATAATTATATACTTACGTCGATTCTCGCGCGATGAGCGAATCGCTGAGGGACACGACCCCGTGTTACAAACCGCCTCCGATGATTGTCTGGGACGCACTGCATCGATGCAACTACTGTGTGTGGGTCGGGGGAAGTACATAAAAAAACTCAGCTATAGCGCCAACGAGGAGCATACTCACATTTTTGCCCGAATGCCGCAAGTTTTAAATTGAACGTGAGGGAAATGCTCATAGCGCGAGTGCTCGTGGGTTAAACCATTAATATGACACATCACACTTAAAATAATGTCAAAGGAATAACTATGAGCTAACTGAATGATTTATTGAAATAAATACAATGCATTTATTTTCCACGAATCATAAGCAGATCACTAGATAATTATATTTTATTTGTAATTCAATGCTTACAGGCTATTATTGATGAAGTAATTTATCGTTAATTAATTTGTGCGACTACTCCGAACACATTCACCGAAATGAAGTCATCGTTACAAATTTATAATTAATTTACACAAACCAAAAGCTTGTTTTGGACACCGTGCATAAAAAAAAACGAAACACTCTTTAGGGTCTACACTAGAGAAGCCGAACACAAACCGAGCCACTCTACTGGAAATGTCAAGTGTCGTACGAGGCTTGTAAGTCGGTCCACACTACACTGATTGTTGCTCGGCTCGTGCTCCGCTCGTCTAGCGTAGACCCACCTTTACGGTACAATCCGAGCCGCTCTACTCGCGTGTCAAGTTTGGACGTATGACGAGCTTTCCCTTTGTGTTCGTCAAAAAACCGACAATAGGCGGAGCACAGTCGAGCAGGAACTAAACGCTTGATGTGCGCTGGTTTGAGGCTTGCATGTTGTACACTACACGTGTTTGGCTCGTTCTACGCCCGTGCTCGGCTCGTCTAGCGTAGACCCACCTTGAACCCGACCTAGAAATAGATGATATCTTGATGACGAATGCTCTTGCCACTTGGCCACTGAGGCGTTGTAACCCAGTAGCACCAAAAAGTACATTATAATTGAGTAAATGAAATGGCAAGTGTCTCCCTAATTCCCAAAATGGCAAGATCTTTGTTTTATCTATCGACTGGGCTCAGAAAATGGCAGATCACATTAATATTTCGCCTAATTGTTTGTGGCCGGGTCGTCTCGCAATGCTTTGGGGCGGTTTCAATTAGGTTCCGTCGAACTTGTAATGATAACGATATCATTGCTTTCTAACAATGGCGTGATAATATTGGTAATTATTTAACTCTCCCTCGTAGTAAATGGTATTGTACGCTCACCCCGAGGGGAAGAATGATAACTTTGATGAACTGTTTCTTGGGAATTCGTGGCTGTTTGCTAGTTCCACCCGTGTCTACCGCAGATTTTTTTTCTAGTGTACTTATTCTCGGAAAATTATATCATTGACAAAACACAATACCGGCTAACTATTATCCGGTGTGGAGTTGATTCGACAAATGATTCTGGCGACAAATCGTTCAGCGGCGAAATGTAATTTCTGGGAAAAGTGAAGCCGCTCAGGGCTAATTTGGCGAATTTAATGGAATTCGTAACATACAATTTGCAAACCGTACACTAATTAAACATTTTGAATAACTAATTTGTTTACCTACGCCCAAGTATTTTTTTTTTATTTACATTGAAATATGTTTTTTGGTGCAGGCTGAGTTGAGCAACGATCACCATTTGTTAGTTAATAAATGAAAACATATTTTTTAGTTGTTTCATTTGTGTAAATTATACCGGACCTTTGGTCTCAAAAAAAAAAACTATTCCAAAACAAAGCACTAAAAAGTAAAGAAATAATTGCGTATTCTTCTAAAACTTATACGATAATATAATATAATGTAGGTACAATTATTGTTATTGTTGGAGTCGGTGTCAGCCAAGGAAACACTACAATATACCTATTTCTTACATATCACGTTTACGTATCATGTATGAAGGTATGTAGTTACAAACCTACATTGGGTAACACCGACTCGAACAATAACAATAATTGTACCTACATTATATTATCGTATAAGTTTTATAAGAATCGCCATTATTTCTTTACTTTTTAGTGCTTTGATTTGGAACAGTTTTTTTTGAAGTTGGTTTTTTTTTTGTTAAAATTTTTGTTTATTTCTTGATTTTCAGTGAATAGTTCTTATTTATTTTATGCAACGAAAAAGTATCGTCCAATTGCTCCTATGAATTGAAGAGTTCCGTTACTATGTCATGGATCCCATAATCAGAACCACAAAACTCTTATCAAACTACCCTTGAAGTATATCCTTTCCAATAAAAAAAGAAACATCGAAATCGGTTGGCGTGATATTGAGTTAATCGTCCATTTGTCGCGCATATGGTATATTTAAGACTTATATGGATTTACCATGGATGCCACTGTCATAACTGGACTAAATAGAAATGGGACCACACGGCAGCAACAGCTTTCAAATAAAAAAATAATTATCAAAATCGGTTGGCGTAATATTGAGTTATTTGTCCATTTGTTGCGCATTTTGTCTATCTAGATTTAAGACTTATATGGTTTTCTCATGGATGCCACTGTCAGAACTGACCTAAATTCGACCATTCGGGAAGCACCAGCTTTCAAATAAAATAAAAATGATCAAAATCGGTTCACCCAGTCGAAAGTTATGAGGTAACAAACATAAAAAAAGATACAGTCGAATTGAGAACCTCCTTCTTTTCTTGAAGTCGGTTAAAAACTGTTTGCAATAAAGAGTGTCTTATCTTATCTTATCTTACATCCTGAAATGCATTACAAGTAGATGAAACATTATATGACAACAAACTGAGATTGTAACTGAAACATTGTTTCCGAAATAGCCCAAGGCGCAAGGATTAGCCGTAGCCCAGCGAGGAAGCGCTTTCAGACTCGACAATGGAAATGCATCGGTTAATAGCTACGTGTTTCTGTTATTAGATAATTCCATTGAACCTTTTACTAATAGTAAGAGCGGCTTAGAATATATTTTATAATGTATTTAGAGTTCGCTATCTAGCGATTTTTTGGTTCAAGTCATGAATCCTGCTATTTGGGCAATCTTGTTTATTCGTGGACAACCAACAAGATATACACTAAAACATGCAATTGTGGTGCAATACAAACTTAAAGCTAAGACCACTATCTTCATAAAGGCTGCCACGGCATGTACTGTGAACTTACAAATTAACTATAACTAAAATAGAATACAGTATTTATTTCCATATCATACAATTTCGATGGCAATATTTTTGTAACATGCAAAGCTTCAGTGCAAGCGTTTGTTAAGATTACGTAATGTGTAGAATGGTTTGGCAATAGGAGGCTTATTAATTAGCTCTTCTTCAGGTGGGCATCAAGTTCTTGGTCCAATTTCTATAGTTGCAGATAATTTTGTTCAATAGATGTTCACGGTGGTATACAACCACGCATTGTGTATATGTGATGTGATTGGCTGACCTGAGGCCTTATTCCCATCTCTTATAGAAAGTCAAGTTAATTTCCTAAACTGATGGAAGTGAGTCATTTCGTCAGTAAATATCTGGCCTAGAGGATGCATTATTGACAGGTAACCGCTGACTGGCTGAAAATTAAAGATCTTATTACGAAATTGCTCGCTACGCTCAGTTTAGGAAATCAACTTGACTGACTATAAGAGTTGGTAATAAGGCCCCTGTCTAGATGCATTTCGAAGATTGAAATTCTGCCTCAGAAGCCTTCCCGATATGTTCACTAAAGGTATCACTTGGGAGTTCGCCTAATGTATATGAGTAACTTTATCAGCAACACCTTAGATAATCTGAAATTTAAGGCAAAGGGTGGAGTTTACTTTGACCGTCTTATAGTTTAGAGTAGGTACAAGTTTTTACAACCGACTGGTAAGAGGGCATGCCCTTCCTTATTTTTGTCACATTTTATTATTTTAGAAGTTTCTGAATCAGAGTTTTCGAAGTTCCTAAATCAGATTCGTCCGTTTTTATCTATAACTACTATCTATACTAATATCATAAAGTTGAAGAGTTTGTGAACCAAAGCATTGTAAAACCACAACAAGTTTAAAAGAGTAACTACTGAGTTTCTCGCCGGGTCTTTTACGAGGCGGCGGTAGAGTCGCATTATGTTTGTATACTGTTTATTTATGTATTCATATTATTTAGTATTTATGTCTATTATTTAGTATATTTGTTGACTATTTAAAAGTACTGATTAAGTCTATTTAAATATAGATATTTGAGTTTGAATTCAAACAATGGTTATCAAACGCGCTAATCTCAGGAACTACTGGTCCGATTTGAAAAATTCTTTCAGTGTTATAAAATTATAATATTTATATGATATTTAAATGGCGCGTTTAGTTCCACAGGTACGTAAATAACGTTTGAGACAAACTTGAAGTTGAATGTTGTAGTTTCGTAATAAAATTACAATATGTTAAAATCATAAAATTATAATATGTTTGTGCAAGCTTTGTATCCTCTCAATGCAGCCAAGTAAAAAGACATTTAAAATGTCACTCTTCTCCTAATCTCTCCTTTGAAAGGTTTTAAATTCATCAGTTGATTATTTTCACCCGTCTTCACTAAGATATTTACAGTTGTGAATTTGATTCACTAAAAACATTACATAACCTTTTGTATTTTTTGCGGCCAAAGAGATCGTAAGATGGTTTAGCTGGTTACCAGAAAGACGTTCCTACTTAATCATTCCGAGCAAAACATCGCGTAATCAAAGGGGGTAAGAATCAATAGCTTTCAATCCACTTCAATTAACTTGTCTTCGATTGTAAACAAGGGGACCACTCTTTGCATTTAGAATGGGGAGCAGCGATGAGCTACATTTTATTTGCTTGAAATAAGCATCCAGTTAAGAGGTCGTTCTCCTCGTTAGCTGTTCAATATTTTCCTTAAACTCGTATTTTATTCGAGCTTCTGTAAATCTTCTGCAACAAATAAAATATGAACATGGATTATGATTTTTTTGGTTTTTATTTTAACCATAAATACTTGGCTTTTTCAATTATCATCACTTTGTTTCACTTGCCCACTTGTTGATTCTCATTATTAATTATAATTATGGTAGTGATGTATTTCATAATACACCATTTGTAATGCATCAAACTAATACGCTGTAAATTAGGTTTAAATTCGTCGGCTAAAATCGTAAAATAAGATCCCGCAACCTATTGTTGTAAATTTTACAGGGCGTTTTAAACAGTTAGCCGAAATAACCTGTAATAAATAAATAAATAAACCGGTACAACAAAAGACTTGCACTAAATGAAGGATGAATTTAGTTATACATTTTTGTAGCAAGATGGCCATATCTGAAACTTTAATGGTCAACAACAAAAGGAATTTTGGATCTACCTCTCAGGGTATTTTTTTGTGTTAACTTGTATGTGTGACTGGCCTGTTGGCGCAATAGCAGCGATCCTGCCTTTAGTGCCGGAGGTCGTGGGTTCGATCCCCACCCATGACAAATATTTGTGTGACGAACATTTGTATTTGTTGTGTGTCTGGGTGTTATTATCTATTTAAGTATGTATTTAGAAATATTTAAGTATGTTTATCAGTCTCTGACGCCCATAATACAAGCTCTGCTTAGTTTGGGGTCAGATGATCTTGGTGTGAATTGTCACAGATATTTATTTATTTATTTAATTTATACTATGCTATGGCCTAAGTTGCAACAAAAACACAACTGAAGCAGGTGCTTAAGGGGTGGTGCTAGTAAAGGGGTGATGGCAATAAACTAATGAGTCTTTGGCACGTCTTCCCACTGACGTGCCGTGATTCTTGGTGGAATACTAAGAGCTGGCAATCAGTGGTGCTATCTAGATCTTAGAACGTGATACTGCACTACTTTTACGGTGGCCGTAATGCGAAGTTAGTTTAAAATGCAGAAAATAAGATTAAGTGCTATTTTTATGTTACAAGTCCAATTCGGACGCCAGTCCCTGTAGTTATAAGTATATATGATTAGAATATCAGTTAAATACACGAAAAACACCGACGTAATAATTTAAAAAAATGTGACTCTTTTTCGAAACAAGGTTCAGTTAATGAAGAAGGTTTTGTCAAAGATAATGTGTGTGCCAAATGCTATTTGTTATGACTATCTTCAATGTCAGTTATGGTATGATTTGAACGCGGTTTGAGGGGTCTTACACCTTAAATGAATTTTCGTAGTTCCTAAAATATTGATACTTACTTACGTGTCATGGAGGCTGATCAACGCAATAATTAATTAATCAGTTATCAAACAATGTAAGTGAATCATATTAATTGTCAAGCGTTTGATCACTGATAAATAACTAATTATTGCGATAATTGGCCTTTCAGAAACTCTGGTTATTCAAACATTTTAAATAACGTATTTCCTGCTTCACAATTTTAGTTCAATGTTTTTTACTGAAGATAATTATGGAAATCAAAAGCTTCGAATCGGAGTTGCGAATGCTGAAAAAGTTTTTATTGCATTTCAGTTTTATTCAAGATTCGTATAGACTGTTGATTGCGAAAATTAAAAGTTACAAAGATTTTACTGACTAACGATCTTCTTGTAAGTTTTATAGCTATTAATTGCAATTTCAGAACATTTACGGTACTTAATGAGATATTCAGACGCTCAACCATGCTTTCGCCGCATTAGGAAAGTTATTTTTATTAGAACTGACTTTAGAAATATTTCGAGGACTATTCGGAATGTAGGATTATTCAAATAATTAAGTGGGTAAGCCCTTGTTGAAGTGACTGAGAATTATAACTATTAAGAATCATTTACATATTATTCAAGGGCTATAACAATAGCAAATTTGAAATATCGTGAAAACGTTCATGTATACAAATTAGTCTAGCCAGAGGTAAACTGGATTTTCGGATCATAATTCTGAGAACTAAGATTTCTGATATATTTGATTTATTATTCTACGGAATGTAATGTTAACTACGTGGTTCCGTAAAGATCATTTTATTTAATTTTTTATTGTTCATGTTGCTCACTGAGCTAAAAGATACAGATTCAAATTATTATTAATGTACCTACTTCCATATTCCACTTTTTCACATAATTCTTCTCAGATAGGCTAGTTTCTCATCAAACTGCAAGCGGCTTTTCATTCGTCATATCTTACTCACAGGATATTTACGCATAGAAGGCGAGTCGGGGCCGGGGAGGGGTTACCCGTTTTGTTGCCACAAATATTAAGATATCAAGGCTAAATCTGAACTTACCGATGTTAATTTCTCAAGGTAAGAGCTTCTCCAAAATATTTATTTGTGCAGTAAATGGCTGTAACAAGATAACAGACAGATAAGCACAAATAGCATCTATTAATACATGTTAAAAACTGAAAATCGTGATCATCTACGTGTGTATCGAATTATTATTTTGACAGTTCATTTTACCATCACAAATAGCGCGCCTTTTTGTATAGAACTATCCTTCGAGGTGTAATTACATACTAGAATTCAATGCGTCGCATTAAAAAGCGCCAGTAAACTGTTGCTTATGTCCCCGACGCACAGGAGCCCGATTTTTCGATTAAAAAACGCAATGAAATCAAACTCAAACTCAAATATCTTTATTTAAATAGACTTAATCAGTACTTTTAAAAAGTTAAAAAATATAATAAATAATAGACATCTATAATATAATAATATGAATATATAAATAAACAGTATACGAACATAATGCGACTCTACCACCGCGTCGAAGAAGTTGATTGTTACTGAGAAGACCCGGCGAGAAACTCAGTACCTAGTTATACTTTAAAACTTGTTGTGGTTTTACAATGTAATTGAAGTGCATGTCTAAAACTGTCAAAATCATGCAATTGAGATTCCATTAGCATTTAAATAGCAGAATCAGGGCCCTGGTCAGTCTATAATTGATTTTTGATTTTGGCCCGCCTCGCTGGGTCTCTCCGCTAGCACAGCCGCTACTGCGGAAAGCCGGCCTTAGGCTGCTTTTCCATCAAAGATGTGCTATGCGGCTATGCTGCGAGGATCTATAAGCTAAGCTACGAAACTATTAGATCGTTTCCACTGATGCTAGGCTATGCAACGAAGCGAGTAAGATGTGCTGCGAAGAAGCGCTGCCGCAAGGTAGCTGTATGAGGAAGATGCGCAGCTCGAGCTATGCAATGTATCGACAATAGGAAAGGCACGCACGCACAGCACGCATCCATGTGTCATTTGTGTTATATTAAAAACATAGCTAAGTAGACCCCGTGTTCACCAGTGCTGTGCTATGTGGACCAATGAATGTGATTGGCGGATAGCGAAAGCATCCACAGCAACGTAGCATAGCGCATCTCTGGTTTTTAAGCAGCCTTAAATTTTGCTCAAATCATACGTCTAGCAATACTCGTATCATTGGTAAATTTTTGTTAGCCTCAACTTAACTCTACGCAGCCCCGCTTGTGGAAACGCACCCTTATGTCGGGTTAGGTCGTAGCTCGCCCTGGCCGTAAATATTAGGACATTTTGAGTTATGACCCTGAGCTAGATACGAAACCTCACGTTTAGGTCTTTTTTCGAACCTACCGCGATATGAGATCAAAATTGTAGATACATGTATTTGGAAAAGGTGCTGATTTGTTGGCGCGATAGGTATAAAGTACGAGTACGAAGCGGCATGTTCTTTATTCTTTTTGCAGAGACATAATATTGTTAGATTCAAAATGTCTTCAATAATTAGCGTTAGGATTTTATTTTCCATTTGCAACAGTGTGAAAGCTTTATGTTGTTTCAGTTTGATGGGCCAGTATACCTAGTGGAATTGTAGAGCATGAGAAGGGGTCAGGGAAGGGGGCCCGCTCGAATCTGACCCCGCGGGGCCAGTTAACCAATGCCATTTTATACCATTTTTGAATTGGTCAACTTGGCTTACCACTAAAATTTTTGTACAGTCACCAGAAAAAAATATCAAATCACCTTAAGGAGCTTATTAGTATGAAGAGGTCAAGACATAATCTGCATATTCTTTATTAAATCTACCAGGAAAGCAGAAATTAACTAGAACTAGGTGCTTAAGCAACTTACTACTTAGCTCAATCATTATGAAGTAAACTATTTATTATTTTACCATCTAGCTATTTGACTAAAGTACCAGGGCGTCAGAATTTAACAGAAAAAACGTACCAGTAGTATTCCAGGCACAGTAATATATTGTTTAGCTATCAGTACTTCGTTCCAGTTAGTTCCTGCTTTCCTGGTACTTTAATACGGAATATGCAAAGCATGTCTTGACCCCTTCATACACTAATAAACTCCTTATCGGTGATTTGTTTAATTTATCTGGTGACTGTACAGATTTCAGTTGTGGGGACAGTTGACCAATTCAAAAATGTTATAAATGGGCATTGGTTAACTAAGCCCGCGGGGTCAGATTCCAGCGGGCCCACTTCCCTGAGCCCTCAGCATGAGACTGCGATTACGTAGTGCAGTCCGGCAACAAGATTTTGATGTTAGCGAGGTGGGGAGCATTGCATGTGGTACGGGCAGGTACAGGTACATTCGCTTAACATCATCATCAGGCGTATAGCTCGTCCCATAATTGTTTACCACTAAAACGAAATCAAACTAAAGACCAGCATAGAAATGCATAGCAAACGCGTGGTGCTATAAACACATATAGCACCGGAGTTATCAGCGGGTAAAAAACTTAAATTAGCAGTTCTAACTCCCCTCCGCGTCTTACTTTTGCTCGTTTTATAGCAATAATTTGCTTTCTACTTAATTTGCCAATGAAAGCTCGTTTTTGCTTTTCTTGCTCTGATAATCTCTTGCGGTCTTTGTTCCATCACGAGACTATATCCCAAACGGGGTAGTCAGAGGCAATTGCCTGTTACCCGCATGGTGAGCAGCACACTAAGAAGCCCACTTTTCACCCATAATATTCTAATACCACCCACTACGTTGGGTTCTAACCCAACTTGGTAGGTGGTGAGCTTTCCGCCGTTATCCATCACCGGAGAGTTGGTCAGAAAAACAATGAACACCAAGATTTTGGTTGTGGCCAAATTTGAACTCGGGATCAGTTGAGTTGTTTTACTACTAGGCCACGACGCTCTCAGGTCTATGTTCAAGATTCATATTTATACCTATCCCTATCGTATGATGAAGCTCACCACAATATGACAAGCTTTAAATTATGTTGCCATTTAAATGTAATTTCTAAATGTAATTTTCTGTACCTGGATTCCGTGAATCGCGTGCAGTCAAAGCCACAATTTAGTTGCAGGAATATTGTTGGCCACAAGCGACTTGTTCGTGTCGTTTCAATGTAATTTACAAATTACTGCTGACATTAGAAGTATTTACTGCTGGAATAAGCAAAAAACGGTACATGTTAACTCGCTTCCGAGCCCAACTTCGTCCGCGCAAAATGAGTTTGATTTTCAAAAGGTTACGGGGACGAAAAAAGAACGTACGTAGGTATATCTGTTAATCTGTAAAGTACTATTTTCAGAAATGCGTTTAAATTAATAGCAAATACTTTTCTAAAGATAAAAAACTTCAAAATAAACGGATGTCGGTCCTTGATTAACAGCAGTCACCCGGATTGTATGAAAGACGCGGGTGCGATTCTCGCTCGAGATCATCAAGGTCCGAAATTTGTTTTTTTTAGTTTTCTGATATGAAAATCAAGCATTAAGATAAGAGCGTCGTGGTCTAAAACATACCAACTTGGATCGCGGATCGTGTAGTCCCGAGTTCAAATCTGGCCAGAACCAAAATCTTCGTGTTCCTTGTTTAATTTCCGACTAACTCTCCGGAGATGGAAAACATCGATAAAAAACCAAATCAACCCGGATAGCGGCGGAAGGCTCACCACCTACCACGTTGGGTTCTAATACCATTCGTGAAATGTGGGCTTCTGAGTGTTACGTTTACCATGACGGCAACAGTCACTTGCCTCTTACTACCCTGATTGGATGGTATGTATGTAGGTATGTATGTAAAATGCTAAAATAATCAAAGTACCTAATAGTCAAATACTTAGCTTACGATCTTTTGGAGGGGTAAAACATCAGCGCAAAAAAACTATACTGCCACCATGAATATACTTCCTGTGCACTCACGCTGGGTGCCATAAACTTTCTTGCAAGATTCTCGCACCACCACATACGAGTAGGTATAACTAATAAGTATGTCTGCATAAATCAAACAGATATTTGGTGACCTGTTGGTGCAATGGCATCGATCCTGCTTTTAGCACAAAAAATCATTTATGTGAGGAACATTTGTGTTTGTTGTGTGTTTGGGTGTTATTATCTATTTAAGTTTGTATTTATAAATATTTAGGTATGTTTATCAGTCTCTGACACCCATAATACGAGCTCTGCTTAGTTTGAGGTCAGAATGATCTTGGTGTAAATCGTCCTAAATATTTATTTAATCATAGTTGGGTCGGTTTTTGGTGTATCTGATCTCTTGTCCATTCTTATTTCTGGTTTCCATAACAAAATAGATTTTTTTTCTTTGGGATAAATATGTAATTTGATATTTCAGAATATGTTAATGCTTTATTGCTTATCAATAGATAAACTGTCCGGGGGTAATAATCATGCTTGCGTGATTAACTGATAACTTCTTTGAAAATACCTGGAGTATGATTGGCGCAATGCATATAATACTTGATATCTAGGACAAAGTAATTTAAAAATGAATTTGCTGGCAATGACCTCAAAAAAGTGGTTTTGAAGTTAAAAATCATTTCTACTTGTTCAAGATAATAGAGTCCAAAATCATAATGAATGTGAAGATGAATGTTTTCAGAATCACCGAAGAATAATGTAACTTCATAATAAGAGTTGTTTTAAAAAACAGCATGCTCCTACTACGAACCTTTCAAATGCCCCTCGTAGTTTTGTAGGTAAGGTTAGGGATGCCAATTTTTCTGTAATGTGATCTAATAATGATGTACCGTTTTAGTTGGAATCTGCTAATACAAATCAGGGTGGTATCACAGTTGGGAGGATGATCCTCTGGCGGACCCTCTCCGACGCAGACGGCCGGGGGCAAGAAGACGTCGGTTCGCCCGTCCTCCTCCTGCTCCCTAGAAGTAGCACCGGGGTGTAAGCCGGGGGTTTACTACCCCACCCAAGCAGTGGGATAGTGCGTAAGGCATTTTCACACACCCGGAGAACAAAAAAAAAAAAAGGTTGGTATCACAGTTAAGATTTCAATAAGACAAAATATTTCAATCAGTTTACTGCACTCCATAAGTAAAATAAAGGTCATAAAATTAGATACATAGCACATTTACAAGAATAAGCCAAAATAAACCAAGCTTACATCCTGGATAAGGAACGTTACTAAGGGTGTAAGTGACCGATAAACATACTTTACTATTTCAAATACATACTTAAATAGATAATAACACCCAGATTCAGAACAAACACTATTTTTGCGACATTAACGTTTGTCTTGGGTTTGGGTGGCAAACCAATTCACCAATGAACTTCAGTAATAAAGGCACAAATGTACAGCGGGCCTGTAAAATTACAGCGTTTAATGTAATAGAGTTTTAATCACAGTTTGAAAAAGTAGATTTCTGTACGAAATTGCCTAGCTAGAAGTTAAAAATGTAGACCTCAAATTTTATTTATTTTTATTAGGAGAAATAATATTTCAACCCTATTTAGTTACATTGTATCTAATACGCGGGCCGCATTCTCGCTCAACGTGGATATTGTTTCTAATCCAATTTCAATAGTCATACCATAGATAAAATAAAACATTCTAGATATAAAAGCTATAACTCTGATTTTATTATAAAAATTGAGTCTTGATTT